>MU226691.1:1166852-1184772 GCA_018584345.1 Thuja plicata
CTAATATCTAGCCACAATTCCAACTGCATTGGTAATATCTGGTCTAGTGTGTGTCAAATATTGTAGACCTCCAATCATTGACCTGTACTTAGTCTTCCCAACACTTTGAGTCTCATCACTTTTAGTTTGTTTGTTCCCTATTATCATGGGTGTACCAACAGGTTTACAATCTTCCATTCCAAATTTCTTCAACATTTCGTTAAGGTACTTCGTCTGAGATATAAATATGCCATTCTTACTCTAATTAATTTGCAAACCAACAAAAAATTTCATCTCACCAACCATTGACATCTCAAAATCATTCTCTATTTCTTTAGCAAACTTCTTACTCATTTTGTCATTTCCTCCAAAAATGATATCATCAACAAAAATTTCTATAATTAAGATTCCATCTTCATTAGTTCTTAAATACAAATTACTATCTGCATTACCTTTTCTAAAACCAAGATGAAGTAGATGTTTATCGAGTCTTGCATATCATGCCCTCGGTGCTTTTTTTAGTCCATATAGTGCCTTCTTCAGTTTGCAAACCATGTTTTCATCATCTGTCATAGGAAAACCATCAGGTTGCTCAATGTACACTTCTTCTTCTAGGTCACCATTGAAGAATGCAGATTTCACATCCATCTTATACACTTTGAATTCTTTATGTGCAGCATAAGCAAGGAATAGTCTCACATCTTCCAGTCTAGCAATAGGTGTGAATGTTTCTTCATAGTCTATGCCTTCTTTTTGTGAGTAGCATTTACATACCAGTCTAGCCTTGTTTCTTACCACTATGCCTTCCTCATCCATTTTGTTTCTAAAAACAAACTTAGTTCCAATCACATTCTTGTTTTTATGTCTTAGAACCAACTCCCAAGTATTTTTCTTCTTTGTCTGCTCTAGTTCTTCTTCCATGGCTTTAGTCCAAGATTCATCTTTACATGCTTCATCAGTAGTCTTGGGTTCAGCTTGAGAAATCAAACAAATCTCATCTCTAACTTTAGATCTAGTCATCATGCCTTTTCTTGCATCACCAATCATTTGATCTTTAGGATGGTTTTTCTTGACATACCTTGGAGTCTTCAATGTCTTAGTAGCTTCAACTTGTTCTTCTTCTTTAGTCTCATAATCAATAATCAAGGGTTCTTCAGGTTCAACAACAACTTCTCTTGTTTCTGTTATCTGACCAAAATCATACAATCTTTCTTGAATTTGAAATTTCTCATCTATCCTCACATTGGCACTTTCAATTAGTTTTCTCAATCTCAGATTGAAACATTTATATGCTTTACTCTTAGTAGAATAACCAAGAAAGATTCCTTCACCACTTCTAGCATAAAAATTTCCTATCTCACCTTCTCTTATCAGAATTATGTTTAGTGTGTACACAGTAGTGCCAACTGCTTCTCTCCAATGAACATGTGATACATTTCCTTCCAGCAACATAGTTCTAGCAGCATCTAATATAGTTATGTTTCTTTGCTCTACTATCCCATTCTATTGTGGAGTTCTAGGAGCTGAAGTCTATCTATGTATTCCATTTTCTTCACAATATGTGTTAAACAGTTCTAATGTAAATTTTCCTCCTCTATCTAATCTCAAACATTTCATCTTTAAACCAGATTCATTCTCAACTTTTGCTTTAAACAACTTGAATTTTTCAAATGCCTTGGATTTCTCTCTCAAATATGTAACCCACATCATTCTACAAAAGTCATCAATAAAGAGTATAAAATACCTTTCACCATAGTATGATCTTGTTCTTGTAGGGCCACACAAATCTATATGCACCAAATCCAACTTCACTTTTGCTAAATAGGCTTTTCTCTTGAAAGTGCTTCTAGTCTGTTTCCCCATAACACATTCTCTACACATAGTGTTAGATGGATTAACAATTTTAGGTAGATCTCTTACTGCTTTTGTCATACTTTCCTTCACATTGTTGTCAAAATTAACATGACAAAATCTTATGCGCCATAACCAGCTGTCATCAATCTTTGCAATAAAACTAGTAGCTTCAGATGTGTTTAGTTCAAATACATTACCTCTAGATTTAGTACCATATGCTATAAAGTCTCCTATTTTTCTCTTGATATAAAATTTCCCATTGATGAATTTCAGTTGATAACCCTTGTCCACTAGTTGTCCAACACTCAACAAATTATGCTGGAGTCCATCAACAAGTAGTACATTGTCAGTGTTAGTCTTACCATCCAATGAAATAGATCCAACCCCAATAATAAGTTTAGGAGTATTTTCACCAAATATAACAACACCGCCATCATGCTTCTTCAAACTTAAAAATTTATTTTTATCTCCAGTCATATCATGTGAACAACCACTATCTATGACCCATTCAGATTTCTTTTCAACTCTAGATACTAATGCTTTTTCCTCATGCATAGGTTCATCATCCTTAATAGAAATGAATCCAATTTCATCAAAGTTATCATCATCGTCATCAGATATTCCTTCACTAGCATAATAGCATTCCTTATCCTTTGAGAACTTAGACTTGAAAAATTTAGGTTTGTGATATGGAATTCTTGTAGGACATCTAGATGCAAAATGATGGATCTTATTACATGAAAAACATTTCAAAGGTAATTTGCCTTCAAACTTACCCCTACCTCTCTTTTCTCTTCTAGAAATCAGTGCAACAATTTCATCTAGCTTCCTTTCTTCTTCCTGTATCTATTCCCATTCATCAGCATAGGCTCCAAGTTCTTCTCTTAGATCATTACTGCCTGTGCTTGCATTTCTAGCTAAGGTCTTCTTGTTCTTGTGCACGGTTGCTTTGAATGCTAACTCAACTCTAGGTAAAGTGTCTCCCAATTCTGCAGCCTTAAATTTAGTTAGTTTTCCAATCAACATCTCTCTTGTCAAGTTTGGTGTCAAATGTATGATCTCCTCTATAGCCTGAACCTTGGTTCTATATGCAGATGTCAAAGATCTCAGTATCTTTGCAATTACTTCTTCTTCACTGTAAGTTCCTCCAGAGTTCCTAATACCAATCACCACCTCAGTAATTCTTTGTGCATATGCTCTGATGTTATCATCTTCTCTCATTTTTAATGATTCCATCTTTTTCTTCCAGTTCTGTAACTTTGCTTGCTTTGTAAATCTGTCTCCAACATATAGTTTTTGTGTGCAAAATCTGAGTCCTTTACTTCAGTGAATTCTCCTTCTGATAGAGCACTAATTAAAGATTCCCTTGCAACCATATTACATTAAAATAGCTTCTTTTCATCTTTAGTGGCCTTCTCTAATTCATCCTCAATCGCTAACTTTTATTTCTTCTTTATGATCATCCAGTAGTCAAGTCCAAGACACATCAGATGTGTTCTCATCTTGTTCTACCAACTAGCAAAGTTTTCCGGGTCAAACTTCAGACTATCCTTCATGTAGTAAGTCATCTTCAGGATTACCTCAAGCTATTAAAATTTCTCTCTGAGGACCAGTAGCTCTGATACCAATTGTTAGGAATAACAGCCCACAAGACAACTGAGGGGGGGTGAATCAGTTGTAGTATAGATTATTAAACTTTAAACTTTATCAACCATATTAGAAAATGTAAATAATAACATAGTAATAGACAACACCATAACACAAGATTTGTTGTCTATGAAACCCTGTTAAAGGTAAAACCCCAGTGGGAATTAACACCCAAAAAAATGTATTGAGAGTATAGTATCCCTGTTAAAAGATATTAGCCCTGTTAGGAGCTTGTTACAACATTACAATACACAGTCCCTATTAGGAGACAGACCCTGTTAGGAGTCAAAGGAAATAGTAGGCTTACTTCCAAGGCACACTACCCAAAGTAGGTTAAAGCCACCCTCAAGGATTTACAATCTGCATCAAGTGTATACAACAAATACACAATCCAGTGAACTGTCTGATAGCAACTATCTTTGCTTGATCAATTCCAATGAAGTATCAACACTGGTCTCTATCCAGAAGTCAAGCTTTGTAGCTTCACAAATCTCTCTCTTCTCTTTCTCTCCCACACTTTTCACAAATGAAAATATCACTCATATATATGCTTTTACAATAACCCATTAGGTCGGCGAGTTAAGCTTTCCTAATACATAATTAACTAGGTCAGCCAATTAAGGCTTCCCATCATACAAATAATTATATAAGCCCTTACTAAGATACACACAGTACCTATAACAAGTATACAACATTTAAAATTCATCACAAATACTTCCAAATCTGCAATCCACTCTCATAATTAATTTCCACACGTTACAAGTCTAAAGTTGGCTAGGAAATAGGTCTTCTCTAGAACACATGCCACAGCTGACATCATCAGTACCGAGACATAAATTAAACTCAACCCATTTCACTATCATATGTCATCTCTATATCAGTAAGCTCGCAAGTTCTGAAACATCTTCCTCAGTAAGATATACTTGAAACACAGAGACCTTCTCTATCCAGAATCACAGTTGCAGTCCAAAAAAATAGTCTTCACCAAATGAATTGTAACATCCACATAATGTAATATAAAGTCAAGCGACCTTAGGAGTAAGGTCAGAACTCAGCCTTCTACATAAATCCAACTTTGATTCTTCTTAATCATCTGTATAGTGTCTGTACACTCATTCCAGTTAAGTAGTCAGTTTGTCTTCTCCATAGAAATATATGTTGACATCAGTGACAAAACATGAATATCAACAGCATGATCAGTAACCAAAACTGCTATCATCCAACAATTTATTTAGGCTCCGCTCATATTTTTATCCATAGCTTAAGGTTAGTTTTCCCACATAACATGCCACATGTGATTGCATGTCTATTATCTATTCTTCATGTTCTTTTATTTCACCTTTTCCCTTGTACATTTGTTATGATTTAATGCTTTATTTTCAAAAAGGCAATTGAATTTTTTTGAATTTAATTGTCCATGGTAAATTTATCAATACATGACCATGTCTGACTTTATCTTGTCTTAAACACTAATTAAATAAATATTTATAATTTATTTAATTGATTGAAGCCTATTTTACTCATCATTTGAACATTAATTAGATAAATTATTTAATATTTACTTATTTAATTTATCCGTCACCCTGTGACACATTTGTCCAATTTATAAAATTGTCTAATTAAAATATATTTTTTTAATTAGTTTAAATTTAGTTTCCTCACAAACTCATTAAATATCTAAATTATTTATTATTTATTATATTTGTTTAATTAATTGACCTATCACCTTGTGACACATGTATCATATTTGTCAAATGATAAATTAAATTATATTTATTTATTTAATTTAAATATCTTCTCCTCATCATCTCATTAACTAAATAAATTATGTTTTAATATTTATATAAGGATATGCCATAATGCAAAACTTAAACCTAACCTTCATCTCTTATTTTATTTTTATTTTAATCCAAATCCTAATACTAATCCAATCATATCTATCCATTAACCAATCTATCTAGAATTTTAATTTAACATATGAATTTTTGATAAATGAGAGGCCTCTCATTGTTGGAAATACAATATGGGAAAGCAAGATACTGAGAGGGGGGTGAATCAGATCTTCAACTTTTTATCACTTAAATCAAACTGATCCACAATCATGCATAAATGTAATTGATCTATCATCTAGTAGCATCCATGATAGTAAATAAATAACTCAAGACATAGAATTTGATAACCCAAAAACCCAATAAGGTAAAACTGGGGTGGGGATAACACCCACAAAAATATTCACTAATGCAGCAATAAAGTGTGCCTGTTAGGGCTACAAAATTTGATCACAATTTGTAATCTACCTGGTTAAAGGTCTGCTCAGCTAAGAGCTACAGATCATTACAATCTACCTTGTAAAAGGATTTAAACTTACAACAAAGTAAGCACTCAGCTAAGAGATTTATAAAGGTCTGTTAGAACCACTCTCTTAAGAGATTTCACCTGATACACTTGTTAGAATGTCTCAATATCTGATCCTTCGATATGCACTTTGATGTTGATAATGGATCTCCTCTTTTCAATACCTTCTCTGATCTAATAATCTGATATATCTTTACTTTGCTACTCACTTCTCTGTCACTCTGCTAGATCTATGCTTCATCTCTCAAAACAACCCTTCACACATCTCTCATGTACGCATATACCTTCTCTTGCAATACTCTTCAATTAGGGTAAGAAGTAATCTTAATATACTCTACGGATCTGGCAATTAGATCTAGATCAACGATCAGGATCAAATGCTTATGCCGCTTAGGACAATCCAATTTTCTGATTGGCTCCATGCCATGTAGTGGGATCAAATAATTAAATGTGTAATTATATTGTTGCAAATATTAAAGGCTTAGATAATTCGTCCCAAAATAGTTTACCTCAAAATTTGTGTCATTCCTTTCATATAGAACAAAACTGTCTTGCTTGGCTAAAAATGACTCTAGCGCTCGGCATGAACTGAACTTGGCAACCGTATGACTTGGCAAGTATTATCTTCTCGACAACATCTATGTCAGATAGCTCGGCCTATACCAGATAGCTCGGCTGCAGTGATGACTGGCTAAAACTGCCTAGATAAATGACTAAGTGTGGGACACTAATGATCAACAAAACTTAGAGATCAACAATCTCCCCCTTTGATATTAGTGGAAAAAACACTTATCATTTACATTCACAAAATTTTCCTAAGTACACAATGTACTCCCCCTTAGATTATACCTCATACTTCATACACTATCTACATAATATACATGCCTTCAGCAAAGATATTTATACCTGGTTCGGCACATCTTTTTATGTTTCCTTTCTTATTTCTTTTTCTGTTTCCTTTCCTGTTTCTCCCTTGTTTTTGTCACTGATAGCTATGGGGGTTAAGTTGTATTTGTCCAAAAATGGTTTATGAAGCTGTAATATCAATGCAAATGATGTATCCCAACTATCCTTAACAAAATTCATAACCTCCAACTTAAATTCTAGGTCGGCAGCTAGACTTGCCAAACTATCTCCAGTAGAGAGATGAGAATCTCTCTTGACCAATTCTCATGCAGCTGTTAGTTCCTTCTGAATAACCTCCAGATGAGGTATCAAATTAGCCTGAATTGTTATTAATTTGGCCCTGATTCGGCCATCTTCAGCCATAAGCTTGGCTAATCTCCTCAGTGCATGAGTCAGCCTATCAAAATGTATGGAGCTACAACTAGCACCCGTGCTCAATGAAATTTTTGTTGACTTCATATCTAAATGCAACTTCTCAATAAGTTTTTGATTGTCCTTTGTAAAGAATGTTACATCACATAATCTTTTGTACAATGAAAAAACATTATTTGCAACTTCCTCAAGAATCTCAACAAGAGAAGAAAGTTCAACCTGTTTGGTAGCAATCTCTCCATATATCTTCTCCAAGACTTTGTTCTCAAATCTTCTCTCAGACCATTGCAACAGTTTTTCATTTGCCTTAATATTTTCATCAGTAACTTTTTACACAATGTGAACTAACTGTTCCAGTATTGGTGCTTGCTCATTTACATCTTCCATATCAAAATCTTTAATGAAAATATCCTTTATGTCATGCAGAAATTGCTTTTGCTTTTGTTCCCTCTTCATTTTCTCTTGTCTCTTCTTCCTCTTCAATAGGTCTTGAAGGGTTTGAATTTTCTCATATGTCAAACTCTCAGGATCCCATTTATGAATCACAATAACTTCATCCAATGTGACATTTAAGCTTGGTGACTTTTTCTTGTTTAGCTTCCTCTTCTTGAACTCTGGTGAGTTGATACCCGGCTCAGGTTCTATGATATATTTTCCTTTGTCAGTGTTAATTTCAATTGTTTCCTTCATCTGAGTCAAGATTTCCTATGGGTCAGGTATACTACCCATTTTGGGTCCAGTGGGAGTAGATGATACAGAGTGTGGCAGATCCACCAACACTTGTATAGCCTCTTGTTTTGTAGGCTTATTTGCAATTTCTTCCATCTTATCTCCACTCTCTAAAACTTTTTCTACAACCTCTAATATAGGTGGATTAGTATTGATTACCTCCTTTTCTCCTTCTTTCTCTGACTCAGAGTCAATTGTATGAATGGGCGATTGCATACCTGTGTCTTTCGTCTCATTCTAATCCTTGACATCTATATTTTTGTTCTCTCCAAGTGTAGTGTCAATGGGACTATCCATTCTCAAATATACTATTTTCCCATTGCTTGTATCCTCTTGTAGTTCTGTCTCAGTCTCTGCTTGATCAGTAGCAGTTTGGTCTTCCATTTCTTTTGGCTCTAAGGTACCTTCACCTTTCTCATCGGCCTTCTTAGTGATTAACCCAAAAGTTTCCTTTCATATTCTAGTGCTCTATTGTACTACACCTTCAACATCATTTTTCAATATTGCATAGGCTCTTTGTTTAGGAATAAATTTCCTTTGATATTTCTCAATAAACTTGGCTATATGTTTCTTGGTTAAATTAGGAATGACCTTAGCTAGTGTTCCTTCCCTTATCTATCTTTATGTCATCAAAGCATACTGCCACTTTTGTGATAAAACATCATAAATCTCTATAGGAACAAGGTTTCCTATCTCTATAGGTGTCATCTTGAACATACACATCATATCTAGTAATGCTTTCTGAATCTTATGCTTGTTTGTTATGCTTTGCTTCTCATAGTGCCAGCCTTCAAATCCATAGATATTTTAGATTTAGCTTCTTCATAGTTTCCAAAATGTTTGGTTGCATCATCAATCTCTTCTTTCAATAGAGTTGTTATTGTTGCAGATGTCTCATCAATGTTCACTTCATAAGGTAATGGCCTTGGCCATGATACCCTCGGTACTACAGCCTAAACATAAGTAAAATTTGTGTCTACCAGAAAACATATATCTTCATAGTGTTTCTAAACTAGTGATCTGGGAATTCTGCTCCTCAATCTCATCTTTTTCTTAAATTCAACAAAATATGTTCCTATCACAATGTCAAATGTATCACCTAATTGCTTAATAAATGCATTGATTTGTTGTGTAATAGGTCTGTCATTTTTCCACACTATTTTTCCAAAAGTAGGAAATGTATTCTGTATATAGAAAAATATACAAACGAGTATAGATCTGAACTTACACATTGGGTTCTTTTCATTTTTGATTGAAGAAAGGTTCTCGGCCAATTGCATCAGTCAAAGCTTGACAAGGTCATAAGTATGATCCTTCTTCACAATCTTCCAAGCCTAGTTGACTGTAATGCATGGGACACTGTCCAGTCGGCTCAACTGATAAAAATTATGAGAAATAACCCTAACTAAAAATTCAAGCTCCAAATCTGTAATAGTAGAGATCATCATTCCTCTTTTATTCCAAACAACTCCAGTGACTTCTTCTATGTTTTTCTTACTCTGACATCTCATAGTTCTCTTCTCGTTAACAATTAGATAACCAGTTACATGATGGATGATTTCCTTTGTAATCTTAATTGGTCCATTTTCCAGCCATATGTTCATGTCATGTACATGAATCAGAACAATCTTGATCCATTCCATTCTGAAATCCCTCGGAAAGTCTAGGGCACGAATTAACCCTCTCTCGGCTAAATGTTTGTGTTCAACTTTTAGGGCTCTGTCTTTGCACAATTTGTTGTAAGATTCTCTTAGCTCATGATCACCAACTTCACTTATCTTGTACATATTACATGACCTAATATCATGAATCATGAGTACCTTAGGTGGAATTGATGATAGTGCTCCACTCAGATCACCCAAGATGGTGCTCTTAGGAACTTCTCAAAAATTAGGAGGCGCACAAGTGTCACTCCTTACCAATTGAAATTTTACCAACTCCTTCTCCATACCCTTTGCTACTGCAGAAGAACTAGCGGCCATGAATTCAAAAGAAATAGGGTTTCAAAGATGATAAACAGAATACCTCGGGAGATGTCAAAATTTGCACTTTTTACTTAGGATAGCCGACGACACGTTGTAGAAGTCTTCGAAAGATCTTTGCAGAAATCAAGTTCACAAATGCTCCAACACTCTGTGAAATTCTTGATTGCAAGGTGAAAAATGAATAATGAACAACTCATTCCTTTATAGGCTCCAAATGTCAAAAGTTAGGTTTGTAATAAATGTTTTGTCCATTGAGTGAGTCCCAAACAACTATCCTCGGCTGACTCACAAAACTTGTCTATCTCTCGGTCGCAACCCATACCAGCTCGGCACATACTAGAGAGCTCAGTCTCAGTGTACATTAGTATTGTTTCTCAGAACCTATAGTGTATATTGACTTTGCTAGGTACATGTCTCAAAAATATGTCCTGATGCATCTTAACATATGCAGATATCAACTTTTGCACTTTATATGTTAGGAACTGATAAAAGATATGAGATATAAACACAGTTCCTCACATACCTTTTTGCTCAATTAGTGATGGTGTGATCACTTGATCCATTGGATTGGGTGACCTCAGCTTCAGTAGCTTTGTTGCTGCTCGGTTCTATTTTCCTTATCTATGTCTGGCTCATTTGTGCTCTAATTTCTTCAACAGTAGGAGCAGGTACCCTTGTCTTGCAATCCTTCCTAGTGTGACCATTTTTCAGAAAATTATAGAAAACTAGGCTTCCATTCATCCAACTCTTAGATTTTCCTCTGAAATGTGTCTTTATGCAGTTTTTTGGAACATGCCCATACTCACCACAGTAATGAAAACTATGCCATGTGTTGTAATCCCAATTGTAGGTATTACCTTTCCTTGGTGCTTTTGCTTATGTCTTTGATGTCCATTTTTGTTTAGCATTAGATCTAAAATCTTGTGCTCTATGTCCAAATTTTTGATAGTTGTAACAAAACCCATTGAATGTAGGTGTGGGAAGTGCATTATTTTCCTTTGCCCAACATTCATGTGCTTGATGTCCAAGCTTCTTACAGTTAAAGAAATAACCATTGAACTTAGGTTTAGGATTGGACTTACCATTCTTTCTTAGGTAGATGTTTGTTGTGTGTCCTTATTTTCCATAGTGGTGGCATTCAGGTTTAATGTTCTTTGACTTTGCATTCCTCTTTTCACCAATCTTAGATGATTCTCCTTTCTTAGTAGATGTATGTTGTTCAATATGACCTAATCCAGAAGAATATTTAGATCTCCTTGATGCTTCCATCAAGTTTTCAAAATGAGTCAAAGATTCATTGGGTCTATTCAATCTTTCATTAAGTTCTTTCTCAGATCTCAATTCATCTTTCAATTGACTATTCTCAGATCTCATATTCACAATTTCCATGTCTTTCCTATTGATCTCCTAATTTGCAGGTAACAGTTGATTCACCATGTCAACCTGATTATTTGTACATCATGTGTCCTTTCATCAAGTCTGATAGTCATCATTATTTTGTCTTCTTCAACCATAGCTTTGTCATCTTCAGCTTTCTTAATTTGTTCCAGTACTTCACATAGTCTTACTATTTGCATTTCTTGTTCTCTTTTCAGGCTTATGACTTCTTCACACAATGTATTGTTCCTTTCTAGTAGATCTGAAATTTTTGCATCGCTCTCAGTAGAGTTTCCATTTTGAAATAGATTTGCAGTGTCTTCTTCCTGATAATGAGTGTCATTCATTTGTTTGGCCAAATCTTTCCTAGATATCAAGGACTTTCTCAATTCATGTCTTATTGTCTCAAGCTGATGTAATGCTAGCTGAATTCCAATCTTTTGATTCTCAATTACTTTACCCAATTTCTAAATCTCCATCTCAAGATCTGTACTCTCAAGCTGATTAAAACCTTTTGCAGGAGAACTGTGCTCTGATACCAATTGTTGGAAATACAATATGGGAAAGCAAGATACTGAGAGGGGGGGTGAATCAGATCTTCAACTTTTTATCACTTAAATCAAACTGGTCCACAATCATGCATAAATGTAATTGATCTATCATCTAGTAGCATCCATGACAGTAAATAAATAACTCAAGACACATAATTTGATAACCCAGAAACCCAATAAGGTAAAACTAGGGTGGGGATGACACCCACAAAAATCTTCACTATTGCAGCAATAAAGTGTGTCTGTTAGGGCTAAAAAATTTGATCACAATTTATAATTTACTTTGTTAAAGGTCTGCTCGGTTAAGAGCTACAGATCATTAAAAGCTACCTTGTAAAGGATTTAAACTTACAACAAAGTAAGCACTCAACTAAGAGATTTAGAAAGGTCTATTAGAACCACTCTGTTAAGAGATTTCACATGATACACTTGTTAGAATGTCTCAAGATATGATCCTTCGATATGCACTCTGATGCTGATAACGGAGCTCCTCCTTTCAATACCTTCTTTGATCTAATAATCTGATATATCTTTACTCTGCTGCTCACTGCTCTGTCTCTGCTAGATCTATGCTTCCTCTCTCAAAACAACCCTTTGCACATCTCTCATGTACGCATATACCTTCTCTTGCAGTACTCTTCAATTTGGGTAAGAAGAAATCTTAATATACTTTACAGATCTGGCAATTAGATCTACATCAATGATCAGGATAAAATTCTTATGCCGCTTAGGACAATCCAATTTTCTGATTGGCTCCATGCCACTTAGTGGGATCAAATAATTAAATGTGTAATTATCCCGTTGCAAATATTAAATACTTAGATAAGTCGACCCAAAATAGTTTACCTAAAAATTTGTGTCATTCCTGTCATACAGAACAAAACTGTCTTGCTCGGCACAAAAAGACTATGGTGCTCGGTATGGACTGAACTTGACAACCGTGTGACTCAAAAACTATTATCTGCATGGAAACGACTGTGCCAGATATCTCATCCTATACCAGATAGCTCGGATGTAGTGATGACCAGCTAAAGCTGCCTAGATAAATGACTAAATGTGGAACACTAATGATCAACAAAACTTAGAGATCAACACTCATTTCATTTGCATATCTTCTATCATTCATCATCTCAATCTACTAGTTTTATAAGAAACCACATTCATATATCTAAAGAGCAATTCAAGTGGAGTTATGGTACTCTATTTTAATATAGAAAGAAGAGTTTTAGATGAGGTATTGTTTTCTATGTTAAATTGCCCCTTTTTGGTCTTGGTACCATACTTCAAAAAATTCTAATAAAAATTTAGGTAGTGTAAACCGAAAAAAGAAAAAATTAACGACTCAATAAAAAAAATTAGGCAGTGTGTATAATAAAATAAAAAATAGCTAAACTACATTGAATCCTACTTTAATACTCAATATTAGAATCATTTGTACGCCTCTTTTCATGATTCATGGTTCCCAAGCTTTCCAAAGGCGAGGGTTAGTAGCAAAGGTTTTACAAATGATATAAATCAAGTGTTGGAATTATATTGGAATGATGTACTGAGAGGGGGGGGTGAATCAGTACCTCTAAAACTTTTCTTGGTTAGCCGATTAACCCTTAATCATCAGTTTGTAAATTTTATTATCTAACTGTTCATCTTTCTTTATGCATATGAAATCATATCATAAGTTCTTTTAGTATGTAACCATAACAGAAACATTCATGAAAATAGATAACACATAACACAAGATATGATATCCCAGAAAACTCTTGTTAGGAAGTAAAAAATGCGGTGGGGATTGTTGCCCAAAAGACTTCACTATCTACAGATAAGAAGGGGTCGGTTAAGGCTTACAATTGGTCACTTCTGACCTACCCTCTTAGGAGTATTATAGTGGAGACCTGTTAAGGTCTACTTCATTTGAAGCTTTAGCAACACTGTTAAGTGTGCACTCTATTAAGAGATTTGTAAAGAACTATTAAGTTCACCTTCTACAAAAGGATTTTAGATGTGATGCACTTTTTAGAATGAAACTACATAAGTCTTTGATCTGATGATATATGCAATCTTTAATTGTTGATAACAGATCCTATTAAGCTTCATACATATAAGTAATCATCCTTCCATGATTGAATAATACCTTTATCTGCTCATCGGTAGCCTCTGTGTGTTCTTGACAACTGATGTGATCTGTTTCTAAACTTTGCATGAATTCTGCATTCTCCTTAGATGCTCTTCGTGGCTAACAACAACAATGAATTCATTACTCACAATGGAGTTGAACATCTATTTATACTATTTATTGGCTCAATTCTTGATTCACGCTTTGCAAGTTAACTCTAGATCCAAGGTTTACAACTTGACCTTGACCTTTAGTTAGATATGTTTTAGATCTGTTAGGATGCTTTAAAACATTTACATAAATCTTTCTTGACCCTCAAGTCATGATTTAAAACAAATTAAAACTCTAAAAATAGAATTACATTGCTTTATCTGTCGTGTAAAACTCAGATCCACTTTTTGCGGGTTCTTTAACTGACTGTCGGTTATGACGGTCAGTTTTCTTGGTCATCGGTGTTCCTTTCTTGAACTGGTCATCGGGTATGCCTTTTCTATTCCGTTGGTTTTGTTCTCAAAACTATGTCATTGGTGGTGCTTGTTGTCGTCGGTGATGCTTGTCAATTCCATACTTAGCATTTTTCTTGTGACCTTTGTGTTCTGTCGGGTATGCTCGTTGTTCGCCAGTAATACCTGTAGTCCGTCGGTAATGCATGTATTCTTTCGGTGATCTCTGTAGTCTGTCGGTGATCTCTGTCAATATTTTTCACTAAGTTTACTAATGGAAAAATTAATGTCATCAATCTCCCCCTTTGACATTAATATCAAAAACATGATGTGCAACATACTGTGTGTATTAGTATACATACACCTATGTATACTCCTTCCTTAGTCATTTGAATGACTCCCCCTTTGTATATGCCGGTATGTGTAAGTATATATACATATCTTTATGTACTTTTCTTTTCCTCCCTTTGTTTTTTTTTCAATATATATTGTACATAACTATATACATTTCCTTTCCTCCTTTTTTTATTCTAAAGGCAAAGGTACTTATAGCTTGTCAAAAAGGTGGGAATGTGAGGACTTGATCTCTTCCATCATCTTTTCCCATTTCTCCTTTAGCATTTCTAGAGCCATGTGCTCTAGTGAAATCTTTACATGTATATCATAGATGTTGTCTACTACAGACATCTCGGGGGTTGCTATAAGATTTCTTGCATCAGAAATATGCTACTATAAAATAGTAAGATTAGGCAAAATGTGTGCCTGCAGTTTGGTAATCTCACCTCTGAGTTGAGTTTCAGCATCCCATATTTCTTTCCTTACCCTATTCACCTCTATGACCGTGTCATGATGTGCCTTTATACTATCGGCATGTGAGGTTAGGCTTTGTGCACTGGTTGTGACATTTGAATCTATCTCTGCTAGTTTGTCACTATTTTCTTTTGAAAATTTCTCAAGTCTGCACATCTTTTGAACTAAGGTGATTGCTTCAGCAATCATTGGCTCTAATTCATTAGTGAGTTCAGAGAGCTTTACCTTGTTCAATGCCACTTCTTCGCTGATTTTATCAATTAAATTGTACTGATATTTCTTTTCTGCTTGTTCTTCCATAGCCTGCTCTACATCTACACTTTTCTCTGTGATGGCGTCGGTAAGAACAACAATTTGTTCCTTAACTGTAGCATTTGCTTCAAGTTTAACTTTAGGAACAAGTTGTTGGAGAATGTCTCTTGCTTTGTATAGTTCCATTGTTTCCCTGTGTTCTTGTATCAATTTATTTTGTATGGCTTTTCTCTGACATAGCACACCAAATTCTTGAAGTTTGTCACTGTCCAAAGTGGTAATATCCCACTTTGGAACTTCAATGATTTCACCCAGTGTGACAGCCAAGATGTCTTTCTTCATTATTTTCTTCTTCTTCTTCTTTGGCTGGGTGGCAGATTGATGTACTACCATCTGTAAAGCGTGAGATTGGGTTGATTTTGTAGGTGAGGGTCGGGAAGATGAGGCGTCCTTGTGTATCTGTTCTGAGTCCACCGGCTGGTTAGGTGAAGACGTCTCCTCATTTTCCTTGGGTGTATCAACAGATATGTTTTCTTTGAGTTTTTTCACTTCATCCTGCTTGACTCCTTCACTCTTCTCTTTTTCCTCAACCTCTCTCAATGTATCATCAGTTTTGTCATCTGCCTCTTTGTTTTGATCTTTTGATACATCTTGTTGATCATTGGTTACATCCTTCATTTCTGAATCTTTATCCTTGGGAGTGTTGGATGCAACTTTGTTTTCATCGGTACCCATATCCTTGGGTATATCATCATTTTTCTTAGATGATTTATCCTTACTAGACTGAATATCAATAGCATCTATTAATATATTCATGTTTGTCCGTGTATTGACTGTTGCATTGTCAATATCTGTATCCTGTCTGTCGGTATTTCCCTTTGCAGCATTAATTCCTTCATCTTTTTGAATATCTACTGCTAGGTCTTGTCCTGTAGTAGTGTTGACAATGTTTTCTAACCATGATTCATCATTTATATCAACAACTAAGTTACCTTTTATTGACAATTCTTCTTTGGTAACTTCTTCATCCTCTAAGTTGATGTGGATGGGGCTTGCTGGTTCTTGATCATTTTCACCGTCCTTTGGCTAGTCTTCATCTATAATGTTAGTCTATTTTTGGCCTGTTATTTGTACCTCTTCACTGCCTAACTAAACTATTGAGTTATCTATTTTAGTGACATTATCTTTCTCATGACTACTCTCCTCATCAGGATTGAGTATCTCACTCCATATCTTATGCGTGTCTTGTTCAAGCTCTATAAGTTTCTCTTTAATAAATTTATAAGCTCTCAACTTGGGTGAGAAGATTTTTGTATATTTCTCCATGACTTCATTGATTTCTTCTCTCATTGATTCAGGAGGCATAAGAGAGACCAGCACTCTTTCTCTTATCCTCTTCTCCTCATGAAGTGAAAAAGTGAATCTAGAAGAAATTCTATCTAAGAGTTCTTGAGGTACATCTCAGGTAGTGAAATGTAGTGGGACATAGTAGTGTTTTCACATCTTAGAAATAAGTGCATCTTCAATTTTATTCTGTTCTACAATATCCCATCTTAACCGTTTCCTAATCTTAGGATGTGTAACAGATGTATCTTCAGAAATGTTCTTACATATTTCATCAATGTCCTCAGTGGGTGATGTAACCTTTGTTGTTTCCTTTTATTGTTTTACAGTGTCAGGTTCATCCATAGCTGAATCCTCTAAATCCTCATTAGTCTGAACATATTTCCTTCTTTTGGCAGGTGCCCTAGCTGGTTGTTTTGTCTTTTGTGTGTCAGGTTTCCTCTTATACACCTTCCCTTTTACCATGGGAGAAAGAATTGCATCTTTTGTTGTTTGACTTCTTGTTCTAGACTTCTTTGGTGGAGGAGGAGGTGGTGAATCAAACTTCTCTTGCTCTGATTCTTGTTGCTCTGTTGTATCACCAATGGGAAGCTAATCCTCGGTGATTTCCTCCTTACCCTATTGTTCCTCCTCACCTTCTTCTTCTTCTCCTTCAAAAGATATTTTTAGATTCTTTTTCAGATTCTTTACCATTATTTTTTATTGTTTTATAGCCTTCTTGACAACAAGATTTGATTTAATCTTTTGTTTGGCCTCTTCATAGGTACCAAATCTCAGTTGTTTGTTGTCTATTGGTTCATTCAATAGTGCCTTAATGCACTCATTGGCTAATCCTATTTTGATTTCATAATCCAATTTTGAAAGCCATGATTTTCTTGGAACTACTACTTGTATGTATGTGAAGTCAGTATCTACCATGAAACATATGTATTCATGGTGTTCCTCTATCAATTTCTTAAGAATCCTAGTTCTTGCTTGAAGCATTTCCTTTATGGGTTTGAAATACTCATGCATAACATTGTCAAAATCTGTCCCTAGTGATTCTATAAATTCGCCTATCTGAATGGTAATGGGTCTATTTGTGTCCCATGTAACTTTTCCAATGGAAGGAAAGTATTCTTCAAAGTAAAAGAATATGCACATTATGAGGGAACCAAACTTACATGTGTTTGTCCTTGAAGACCTTATTGTGCACATGTTCTCCTC
>MU226692.1:0-14667 GCA_018584345.1 Thuja plicata
TCGTGTGGTCCCATAGGGAATATTCTTACCAAAGGTGTTGAAGCTCTTGAGTCACGCTAGTTGACTGATCCAAGTGGGACGGCCTAATCATTAAAGCCTTTCTGAGCTAGCTTTGAAAAGTCAATAGATTCTAATATGATGATTCGCGTGGTCCTGTGGTTAAGATAGGCGACCTCTACAATCTTAAGTCACCACCAAGTAAGGAAAGAATCTATAGCTCTCATAGTACTGTGGAGTTATGTGGCTTGCCGAGGAATTCTAGCCCTCGATCCAAAATGCACTCGATTTTAAGTTTAAAGACACAGTATATTGAGTTGGAGTATTCTGATTGGTTTGGGGCCACCAGTGGACAGGGTTGTCAGTGCTAAATCATCCCCACGAGGCCATAGTATACTGACATGTGTCCAGGAGACCCTATTACTTCAGAGGTGGTTGAATTAAAATGATAAACAACTAAGCCATATTTATTCAAAGGTTGTCTTTTAATTGAGGTCGTCCATTCTTGCACGATCGTGAGGCAGCAACGGTTGATTTTCAAACCATGAGAATGACTACCTGTGTGTAGGAGTTGCACATGAATTTGTAGTAAATTCGACATGACAGGGCCAGTTCAAGGTCTAGTTGTCGAGATTAAATAAATTATATTCTAAATGTGGTATTTGTTGCCCAAAATTATTTGCATTTAGTCAAATTTCCAGAATTGGAGCTTTGGGTGTGCAAAGAAAATTAGGGTTTCTAAAAAATTTGGAGGTGCGAATTAAGTAATAAGTAAATGGTTCCTCTATATATTTTTCAATCAATCTAATTAAATTTTATTTTTCAATTAATCTAAATAAATTTTAGTTTTTTCTTAGGCAAAGGGGTTACAAGAGTTGAAAAGGTTTTAAAAACTAGTTCATAAAAGCTTTAGGTCGTTAGTGTAAAAAAATTCTAGTTTGAAAACTGTTTGAATTCAAAATGAGTAAGAAAGGGGAGAGTAGTAAAAGGGCACCTCCTAGAAAGGTTGATGAGGATATAGTCAGATAGCTAGATGGAAAAAGGTTTTCACCCAATCTATACAAGTCTGGTGGTGTGAATGATAAGTTACTCGATAACCTAATTGGAGTGAGAGATGCTATATTGCTAGAGGTAGGATGAGACCTATTTAACTATTTTCATAGAAGGGGAGAAATGAAAATTATACTATGCAATCCATTAGTACTTGATTTAGGAAAGCTCATATTTCCAAATGTGTTTGTGGATGCTGATTTCATGATGTTATTGGTGAGAAATTATGAGCCTACAAGGAGGTCAATTTTGGCAGCCGATAGAAGTCAATGGATCTCCTATGGTAATTGTAAGTAAAGAGAAGATTGCAAAGGTATTTGATTTGAATAAGAGGGCATCAGCGAGTTTGAATTTGAAAATGTGGTAAGAAAATTATAAAACACATGATAAGTTTGTTGGCATTTGGTGAAGATGATCTGAGTGTTGATCATGGGATTGTATTGTGGTGTTGTCATTGTTGGCAACATGATCTGTTGGAGGCATGAGATCAATTTTACTAATGGTGTTGAAGGATCTAATTGAAGAAATGACTAAGTGTTCAGTCAATCGGGAAGAAGACAATATGTGAGGTACAAACGACCAAATTTAGAGTTAGAGATAGGTTTAAGGTGCGCGATCATGCATTTATCATCTACAAAGGCATATTCAGCTATATCTACGTTCACATCAGTTAGATTGAAGATTTGAGCAAGTTATTAAGGATTCAAGCAACACTGACAGAAAGAACAAGAGACAGACATAGCAAGTTTGATTAGATCGGCTAACCGGTCAATTTAATGTTTGTAAATGATTGTTTACTGCTTGGATAATGTTGTGTTGACTTTATTGAGTTGACCAATGCATTTTGGGGTGATTAGATTTGATTTTTATGTCGGGTGGGTAAAACATTTTAGGGCAAAAGACCGACTTGGACAAGTTATAAAATAAGGATGAAATCAAGTTTTAGGGCAAGTTGTTGTGGAGTTGAGGCGTTGCGATAGGTGATTGTGATTGTGTGAAGCTGTTGGATGCTTAAGGCGACACTGTGAGAAGAATTGAAGTGGATATGTTAGACAAGAAGTTTCATAATCAGGTCATTTACTCCTGGGTCTATCTCAAGGCAAACCATAACAAGTTTGCAAGTGAAATCCTTTAACAAGGTCACTCCTAATAGGCTGAGCAGGATCTTTAACAAGATCTGAAGCATAAATCCTCTAACCAGGTAACTC
This sequence comes from Thuja plicata, assembly GCA_018584345.1. Lineage (NCBI taxonomy): Eukaryota > Viridiplantae > Streptophyta > Pinopsida > Cupressales > Cupressaceae > Thuja > Thuja plicata. The sequence continues at coordinate 2,256 of MU226692.1, forward strand.
TCAGAAGGAGTTTGTATTCCCTTAATAGGGTAGTTCTTAACATGACTTGTATTAGCTTCTAATCGGGCTAAAGATATATTTAATCGGGTATACCCTTAGCAGTGTGTTTGTAATTGCTCCTAACTGGGCAGATTTCTTTGGTGCACTAGTAAAATTTGTGGGTGTCATCTCACACATGGTTTTCTCCCTCTAACAAGGGTTTCCACGGGAAAAATCTTGAGTCTTGAGTTTACTTTATTTGAATGATTTATGTGCTTAGCTTCTCTGTAATATTTTCTTTTGCATGTTGGATTTACTTGAAGCTATTAAAGAAGCGTTTCAGATTTGTGGGTGCACTGATTCACCCCCGCTCTCAGTGCCTTTAAAGACTAACAATTGGTATCAGAGCCTTGTTCCCTTGAAGAAGCCTAAGTTTGTCAATAACCCTATTGACTGATCCAAGTGGGACCGCCTAAGCGTGTCAATAACCCTGTGGCCACGAAGTGTGTCAATAATGTGGCCTTCAAAGGAACTTTGTTTATCCAAAATGTACCCGGTTTTATGTTTGAAGACGCGGTATATTGAGCTAGAGTATTCTTATTGGTTCGTTGTTACAAGTCGACAGAGTTGTTAGAGCTGAATGATTCCTGCAAGGCCACGATATGCCGACATGTGTCTAGTGGAGCACATCACTTCAAAGGTGGTCGAAATAAAATGATAAACAACTAAGCCATATTTATTTCAAGTTTCATCTTTTAATCTAGGATGTCAATTCTTGCATGACCCTGATGCATCAACAATTGATTTTCAAACCATCCGAATGAATACCTGTATGTAGGAGTTGCACATGAATGTGCAGTAAATTCGACATGATAGGCCCAGTTCAGGACGTGGTTGTCCAAAGTAAATAAACTGCATTGCCAATGTGATATTAGTTTCTAAAAATCATTCACAGAAAGTCGAATTTGCAAAACTGGAGATTTGGAGTGTGTCGTGAAAATTAGGGTTCTCCAAAAATTTGAAGGAGGTGTGAATTAAGCAGTAAGTAAATGGTTCCTTTGTGTTTTTTTCAATCAATTTAATTGAATTTTGGTATATTCTTAGTTAAATACAATTATAAGAGTTGAAAAAGGTTTTTAAAACTAGTTCATAAAAGCCCCAGGTCAATGGTGTTAGAAAACCCAAGTTTGAAAACTGTCTGAATTCAAAATGAGTAAGAAAGAGGAGGGTAGTAAACAGACACCTCCTAGAAAGGTTGATAAGGATATATCAGATAACTAGATGGAAAAAGGTTTTTGCACAATGTATATGGTTCTAGAAGTGTGAATGACAAGTTACGCGATAATCTAATTGGAGCGAGAGATGCTATATTTCCAAAGGTAGGATGGGACCTATTCAACAATTTTCACAAGAGAGAAATGAAAAATTCACTACACAATCTATGGGTGCTCAATTTAGGAAAGCTCATATTTCTAAATGTATTTGTGGATGCTGATTTCAGGAAGTTTATTGGTGAGAAATTATGAACCTGTTAGGAGATTAAATTTGGTAGCTGATAGCTCTCCTATGGTAATTGTAAGTACAGAGAAGATTGCAGAGGCATTTGATTTAAATAAGGGGGCATCAGTGAGTTTGAATTTGAAAAAGTTGGAAGAAATTTATAAAACATATGATAAGTTGTATATAGGGATTCTAATTCAAAAATTCAAGGTAACTAGCCTCTAGAGGTTTCAAGGAACTTGGGGGTATTAATGAATAATAGAGTACACAAGTGGTTTTTTGTGGCCATTGATTACTTCACCAAGTGGATTGAAGAAATACTTGTTAGGAAAATAGGATCTTGATAGAGAAAATCTAATTACTATGATTGTGTTGTTTTAATCATATAAATTCTGAGCAAGAATACTTATTAAATCTATACTGTACGATTGCAGAGGAGAAGACAATGTCGTAGTTATTAATTGCTCTCCTCTAATCATACACACAATATAAATATAATATTGAATGGTCATGTTTATGTAGAGACATGACTCTATGCAGCTTAGGCCACGTAGAGCCATGTCTATACATAGACATGCCCCGTGGATTAGTTAAGCGCGTTTTATATAATACGCGGTCCCCTCATAACATATACATATGTTACGTTAACTATCTTTCAGTAGTTAACATAACATATCATATATTAATATGATATGTTACATTAACTATAGAACGATAGTTAACGTAACTATATTACCATATATCTTTGGCTTTATATATATGTTCGACTTTAATATCGACTGTGTTGATTAAACCACAACCAATACTAATCGTTGTTTGAATATCGATTATGATCGATTATTATAATAATAAGCAATATATATATATATATATATAATCGACTATGATATTGAGCAACATTAATTATATCAATCTATTTCGATGCTATAATTTAACACTCCCTCTTAGTGAGAAAAGATTGAAAATCACAAGAAGTGAATGATTATTGAAATCCCCGACTTAACTCGGAACTAGATCTCCTTTAAAATAACACAATCACTTGGATCAGGATTTTCGGCATAATCCAAAACATAATTCAACCTGATAAAGGAATTTTATCACAATCCCCGACTCAATTTGGAACTGGATTTTAGTGATAATATAGGTGTCAAGATATTTGGTGCAATCCGAATCAAAACTTGAACCACTTGTTATCATGATCCCCGACTAATTCGGAACTAGATTAGATGATAACTTAAGTCAAACTATTGTAGGTCATCACCTTACAGTAGTGACTTTTACACACAAGAAAGATCGTCATCTTTCAAACACAATATTGCAATATTTAATTTATTATTCATGAATATATTGATTTACATATTTGAGATATAGATTCTTAGAAATTTAATCACAATTTAACCATACCAAGTTTCTGTTTGAAGTACTCGATTTTCAACTTCGCAAGAGGCTTGGTAAAAATATCAGCAGTTTGTTCTTCAGCACTTATGTAGATGAGTTTGATAATATCTCTGTCTACCATATCTCTTATAAAATGATAAGGAATTTCTATGCATTTGGAGTGATTGTGAAAGACTAGATTTACAGAAAGCTTAATGCAACTTTGATTGTCACAATAGATTACTGTAGGTTTTAGAGTCTTGCCAAACAATCCAAATAGTAACTTCCTTAACCATACTGCTTCACGAGCACCCATGGAAGCGGCCATGTATTCTGCTTCGGTAGAACTCTGAGCAATAGCTGTCTGTTTTCTATTGAACCATGAAATCATTGCTGATCCAAGGCTAAAGCAACATCCTGTAGTGCTTTTCCGATCAATTGAGTTTCCGGCGCAATTGGAGTCAATGAATCCTTGAAGTTGTATGTCAACATTCTCATATTTTAAACCCAACTCAATTGTACCACATAAGTATCTCAGTATATGTTTAGCTACTATTAAGTGTATCTTCTTGGGTTCACACATGAAATGACTTAAAACATTTGTAGCATGGCAGATATCAGGACGAGTGTTTACCAAGAACATAAGAGATCCAATTAGTTGTCTGTAATAAGAAGGATCTGTAGGCTCTGAATTTGTAGCTTCTTCTTTGAGTTTATGAAGATTTGTTTCCATTGGAGTAGTTAATGGTTTACATCCCTTCATACCAAATATGGTTAAGATGTCCATAGTATACTTTCTTTGATTTAGAAAAAAATGATTTTCTTTCTGTACAACTTCTAATCCCAAGAAGTAGTGTAACAATCCTAGATCCTTCATGTCAAATTCACTTGTGAGTTCTTGTTTGCATTTGACAATGAGATAATATTCTCCTGTGATTAATAAGTCATCAACATAAAGGACTATGATTACCATTTCACCTTTGGATATTTTGAAATATATATTAGGATCGGCTTCATTCTTGGAGTATCCTAATTTAGCGAGATAATTATCTATACGTTCATACCAAGCCCTGGGTGCTTGCTTGAGACCGTAGGGTGCTTTCTTCAATTTGCAAACATAATTGCTGTCATGAGTGACGAACCCTTCTAGTTGTTCTATGTATACTTCTCCAATAACACCATTTAGGAATGTTGTCTTTACGTCTATTTGATGTATCTTCCACCCTTTGGATGCTGCAATGGCTATAATAGTTCTTATAGAAGTGTAACGTGCAACCGAAGAAAAGGTTTCTTCATAGTCAATACCAACCTTTTGAGAAAAGCCTCTTGCAACAAATTTGGCTTTATATTTTTCAATACTGCCATCAGATGCATATTTGATTTTGAATAGCCATCTAGAGGAGATGATAGTTTTCCCTTTTGGTCTGGGCACTACTTCCCAAACATCATTTTTTACAATAGATTGGTATTCTTCGATCATCGCATCTTTCCAGGATTGACATGCTAGGGCTTCTTTAACATTAGTTGGTTCTGATTTTGTAAGTTCTGTCATAAGTGCAAGATAGCACTTTTGATTCCTTGTTCTTTTGCTTTCTTTAGACATTTCGTCTAGTTCAACATTGTTTTCCTCAATAATATTTCTTGCCCATAATCGTCTTTTCTTGCTGTTAGGAATTTCAACATCTTCAAGATGAGGTTAAGACGGTTCATAGTTTTCTATTATGTTCTCTCTTTGATTCTCATTATCTTGCAAGGCATTCTCCCTCAGATTCTCAATTTCATATTCTATAGTATTCTCCCTCTGATTCTCGTTTGATCCTTCTTCAGTGAGTGTGGATATTTTTAGGGCAATGTCCTCTTCAAATTTGATGTCTCTTCTAATTTCAATGGATTTCTCTCCTGGTATGTATACCATGTACCCTTTGGTAGTTTCACTATCACCAACAAATATTCCTCTCTTTCCAGAAGGATCTAGTTTGGTTCTCTTCTCTTTGGGAATGTGAATATATACAGGACACCCGAAAATTCTAAGATGACTTAGATTTGGTTTCTTTCCTGTAAAGGCTTCCTCAGGTGTGATGTTTTCTAGAATAGAGTGAGGACATCTGTTCTAAATGTATACTGCAGTATTGGATGCTTTGGCCCAAAAAGAAGTATGAATATTTTGATCATGCATCATGGCTTTGGCAGCTTCAATGATAGTTCTATTTTTTCTTTCTGCTACTCCGTTCTGTTGAGGATTATAAGGTACTGTATACTCCCTCTTAATCCCAACAGAAGTGCAAAATCCTTTAAATTTTTCAGAATTATATTCACCTCCGTTATCTGATCTTAGGATTTTTATTTTTCTCCCAGTTTGGTTTTCAACTAACGCTTTGAATTCTTTGAATTTTGATAATACTTCATTTGATTCTTTTAGTTTAAGAAAATAAATCCATGTTTTTCTAGAGTAATCATCAGTGAAGGTTACATAGTATGAAAAACCTCCTAGTGAGAAGGTTGACATAGGTCCACATAAGTCAATGTGAATGAGCTCTAAGATAGTTTTGGTTTTATGTTCACTAGCTGGAAAGGATTTTTTTATATTCTTTCCTAGAGCACATCCGTTACAAATGCTTATGTGTTTTGAGTTTAGATTCGATATTTCTGTACTCATTTTATTAAGGGAGGGAAGAGTGCTAAACCCAAGATGACCTAATCTTCGGTGCCAGAGTTCATTAGTGTTGGATACTTCATGACTTAGAGCTGATTTAATACTATTTCCTACTTTGTTTAGGCTTCCATCTCTATACCCTAAGGAAATAGCATTTTTGATTTTTGTGTTCTATATTAATACTTTATTTTCGTGAAATGTGACTCGAAAGCCTTGATCGGCTGAGCTTGAAATAGAGACTAAGTTCCTTTTTTATGCCTGGTACAAATAGAACATCTTTCAATAGTATAGTTTCCCCTGATTTCAACTTGTTTGAGCAGGTCCCGATTCCTTTTGCGGGATAAGTGGAATTGTCTCCAATTGTAACTTATATGGAAGAATCTTCTTCTAAGGTTTCAAATTGATCTCTGAATCTTGTTATATGTCGAGATGCTCCACTATTGATTATCCAAGTGTTCTTGCTTGAGTTAACTTCACTTGATAATGCCAAAAAGAATAATGATACTTCTGCTCCTTTGACCTCAGCTAATGCTGCTTGAATTTTCTGCTTCTTAGGACAGTATCTATGTGTATGACCAAATTTATCACATTTGAAACACGGTATTTTGGAGAAGTCTCGGTTTTTGTGATTTTTATTGGGATTCCCTACATGGCTTGTGTTAGAGTTTCCTTTCTTATGTTTAAACTTCCTTTTATTGTTTTTGAAGTTGGAGTGGGTATGTAGGGCTTGAATCTCATTTCCTTTGGTAGGCCCGATTCCTCTTGATATTAACCGAGATTCCTCTTGGGTGCAATCATTCTCAAGAGCTGATCAAATTTGGGTAGAGAAGGACGTCCAGTTATACACTGAATAAAAGATTCCTATGTGATAGGTAATCCTCTAAGAGCTATTAATGTTAACTCCATGTCATCAATATTATTTCCAATAGTGGCGAGTTGGTCTCTTAGTTCAGAGAATTGAAGAAAGTAAGAAGTAATCGTTTCCCCTTTATTCATCTTTAGATTTAGAAGTTGTTGTTTGAGAGTAAGTAATCTGCTTGTTTTATTAATCTCAAATGTTTCTTGAATAGTCTTGAATACTTCATAGGCGGTTTTAAGTCTTGATATAGAGGGAAGGATATGATCTTTAACAACATCAATTATAATCTTCTTTGCTTTGTTGTTACGTCTTTTCCAAGTTGATTTATCTAGTTCTTCTGGCATATTTTTGTCTTCCTCAACATAAGAATCTAACTCAAGTTCTTGAAGCAATGTAAGAATTCAAATTTTCCATGAGAAAAAATTAGAAGCACCTTCGAGTCTGTCTTCTACTTTGATACCGTTGGCCATTATAATTTCTCCTTTTGTTTATGATGAATTTGTACAGAATTTAAGGCTAGTTTTAATGATTGTTCTCTATTGAGGCTCTGATACCATGTTAGGAAAATAGGATCTTGATATAGAAAATCTAATTACTATGATTGTGCAGTTTTAATCATATAAATTCTGAGCAAGAATATTTATTAAATATGTACTGTATGATTGCAGAGGAGAAGACAATGTCGTAGTTATTAATTTCTCTCCTCTAATCATACGCACAATATACATATAATATTGAATGGTCATGTCTACGTAGAGACATGACTCTATGTGGCTTAGGGCACGTAGAGCCATGTCTATACGTAGACATGCCCCATGGATTAGTAAAGCACAGTTTATATAATACGCGGTCCCCTCATAACATATACATATGTTACGTTAACTATCTTTCGGTAGTTAACGTACAACATATCATATATTAATATGATATGTTACGTTAACTGTCGAACGATAGTTAACATAACTATTTACCATATATCTTTGGCTTTATATATATGCTCAACTTTTATATCGACAGTGTCGATTAAACTGCAACCAATACTAATCGTTATTTCAATATCGATTATGATCGACTATTATAATAATAAGCAATATATATATATATATATATATATTGTAAGATGGAAAATGATGTTGATAGAATAAGAGTGTTTTGATACTCAAATCATTTATCACCTTACATTTAATGTTTAGAGTGGAGGAATAAATAAGACATTCCCCTTTATTCTCAAATGCACAAAGGAAGGATCCAAATTGATCAACCCAAAAATGATCAATGCATAAATGAATCAATCTATTGGAAATAAGAATAAAGAAGGAGATCTTAGGTTTCCCTCTTAAAATGTGAGTGTGAAATGAATGTAGATGTGTGATAGATTTAGAATGATTAAGGATTTGAATTGAAAGGGATAGGAGAAATGCACTAACCTTGAAATATTGCAGATCAAAGAATGTTGTTTTCTGAGGTCTGTACTCTGTTTCTGGAAAATCTAAAGTATGATCCGGAACCAGAACGCAGAGACGAACAAAACCTAGAAATATTTTTCCGATCCAACACCATCTTAAGAAAAAGGTCGACCTTGACCCACATATGTCACCCCTGACCCAATAATCTCAACCTTGACCTGTACTGCCTCGACAGAAAATCTGTTTTCAGATCCCGATAGTTCGCTGAAAAGGGTATCCAGATCTGAGCTCAAATCTACAATCCTGAACCTGTACCTGCAAGAAAAAGAGATTTGTTTGTTGGGGGGAGGGTTTTGCCTTAGTCAAACCCCGATTTAGGAATTAACCTTGAAATCAATAAAGTATAGAATGCTAGCAAGTAGTAGAATTGAATCTAACAATGAAGCTATGATATTCAATGGACATGCAATTGTAATTCTAATGTAGACAAATATGTGAATATGAAAGTATGGACTTTAGAAACCATAAACCTCCATGATTGTATGCTTGGAATCCACCATGAAGAGATGATGAAAGAGTCTTGAGGATGCACAAAGGATCTTGAAGGAAGATCACACCATCATGATAGATAGATCTAGGGCTTGAATGATAAATCTTGAATGCTTGAACCAAATCCCTTCAAAGGCTTGAAAGCTTGAATCCTTGATCTTCAATGGAGAACTTGAATGCTTGAAGGCTTGATGGTGGATGAATCCTTGCTTCAAATCTTTCTTGATTTCTTGCTTGAATCGTCACTTGATGATGTTTCTCAATTGCTCAAGGATGCTTAGGCTTCAATAGAGGACTTAGGGAAAATGAGGGGAGAAAGGCTCCCTTTTATATGAAATTAGGGCACAATATTCTAAGGAGGCCGACATAGGAGAATTAAATTTCCATTAAAGCCTTTACCCCTAGGAGAGGACCTAAGTTAAATATAATTTAGGAATCACCGCTTCGGAACCCGAAACAGCCAACCCGAAAGCGGGAAAATAACTTTTGCAAAGACCGACATTCGAAAACTATGGGACCCTGAGATTTGAACCCTGGGTCAGGGTGGAGGTCGAAATAGACCCAAAAGGTCGACCCTAACCCTGAGGTCAAAGACCTTAGATCTGCAGTCCAGGATGCCAAAAACTGGATGGAAAGAAGTGGAAAGAGAGGCAGAATAGGGGGAAAGCTAGGTCAAAGTCAAGAACCCATTCAAGGTGCTTGATATGACCCCAAACCACTTACTCAAAAGGCTAAACCAGTCTACCATGGAAGTGCTTCCATTTTCTGACTATACATTTAGCCCCAACTTTAGCAAGAGTATGGACTCAACGCAAACTCTTGGTAAAGGAAATCATAGAGAAAAGACAATCTTATTGGAATCAAGATGGACAAAGAAATCCTCAAGCCCCCAAGGGGCTTAGGTCTTTATCAACCCTAAGATCACAATAAGAGAGACATCACTTTAAAGAGAGAAAAAGAGAGAGGGTGTGATTATCTTGCCCAATGAGAACTTATGTCCCATTGTGAACCACACAAGAAAACAGCATAAATGGAAAGATGGAGTTGAACTGCCTAGTGAATGTGGCTACTCACTAGTCAACCCATCGGGGAGATCCGTTCTTAAAGGGATCAAAAACATTGTAAATTGAAAACTGGCGGGATCAAGGGATCTGTGTAATTTTAAACTGGAGGGATCAAGAAATCCTAAAAAGTAAAATGACCATGCTTTAAGGATTAGTTTTTAATCCATAAAGGGAAAAAAGTTTTTAAGTCTTGAAAAGTATTTTGAACATGCGTGTGTGCAAAAAGTGAGTAGAGTGTATGCCCCCACGTTAAAGTCATTGCTAACACTTTAACAAGAGCAATGGTTTTAACAGAAACATAAACAACTCTACGGATTACGTTTCCACTACGAGATGCCCCCAAACAAAAACAACTCAAGGGAAATAAAACATAAACATACACAAGAACACAGAAGGGATCTACCTACTGTGGGGTCAGTATGATCATAAGATAATATGTACATATAAATATGATATTATTGCAAATGAATTGACATCATTCCCCAAAGAAAGTAGAACTACAATCATAATGGAGGAAAGAAAACTTAAGAGTTACGAAGAAGAATATTTTCGGACCACAACCTGGAGACCAAAAAGAATCAGTGCTACCATGTCACAGATCCAAGCAGACTATACAAGGAAAACATTTACGAACAATAGCACAAGTACAACATAACATATAGAAGAATAAAGATACATATAGAGGAATTGTACAACAGGTTTGAATCTTTTATTACCTTGCACCAACAAAGTAACAAGGGTCATATAAAAGAATCTAACAAACATTTAGCAAATACATTATGGGAGAAGCACAATACAACATGCAAACACAAAAAAGGGCTACCATGAAGGATAAACCAATCAGGCGCATCGCCGACCCTCCCTATCTTGGCTTATATCATGTAGGGAAGGTGGGCAACTCACAAGAGGGACTATATCCAATACAGCAGGAATGATAGCCAGTTCCAAACAAGGATCCTCTTGACAATCGCGTTGCTCGATACTAGGTGTAATTGTTAACTGAGTTGAAAGCATATGAGGTAGATCAATATCAATATCAATGGTCTCATATTCATCACTAAGATCAATAGGATCATCGAGAGTGTCCTCCTCATCAAGGTTGATTGAAATGGGTTCTAAGATGCGAATAGGATCATAATACTCATTCATCTTAACATCTTTGTGAATATCCACATCTAACTCATCAGGCATGGATTGATCAAAAGAAGGTAAGGAGTTAGGAATAACAGAAGCACGAGCTCTAGCATTAGCTCTACGCTTCTTACAACGTTCATTAGTAGATTTGTTACGTTTAGCTTTGGTTGGCATATTTTGAGAACTAGGAGGAATGGCAACAGGTTCCTTCACAGGTTCTATGGGAGGATTCTCAATAGGTTGCGATGAAATAATAGAAGTTTTATTAATATCATTAGCAGCAATGGATAAAGGAGGTATTGTGGGAGTAGGAAAAAGACCACGGTTGGAATCTATCCGAGGCATACTTAACTCAACAATTTTTCGATGTTTGTAAGCTTGGTATGAGCGAAAGAGATGATCAGGGCGAGGACATGAGTTAGGTAATGAGGGCCAAAAGAAATCGAGAGTAGCACAATCTCTAGGCCTAGAAGGTTGATACAAACTATGATTAATCGTTTTTACCTCTCCATTATGAATGAACTTAAGACATTTATGAATGGGAGAAGCAATAGCATGCATAGCAGTTATCCAAGGTAAACCAAATTTGATTAGAAGTAGGGATGATGATGAAGGTAGTATCTACAACCTTACCACAAAGTTCAATAGGTAAGTTAATAGAACCAAGTGGAGTATAAAGAAAACCATTACATGTTTGGATCCATGCATCAGATGGATCATAACAATCACATTGTAGTCCTTTCATAAAAAGATTTTCCTCAGTAATGAGATTTATTAGAGATGTGGGATCAACTAGACAACCTCGAGTAGGTATCTTAGCAATCCTAGCATAGATATAAAGGGGACTATCGGGAGCCTTAATCGTTTCAGAATCATCAAAGGTAATTAAAAGTTCCCTAGGTCGCTTATCCTTAGTTTGTTTTTGAGGTTTAGGTAGAATTGGAAGTTGAAGTGGAGGTGAAGAATCTTGAACAATAGGTTGAGACGAAACAACACCGTCCACATGATTCACAATGTGATTAAGATCATCCATCTTTGAATCGTAAACAATATCCGCAGAAGATGGTTGAGCTATAGTATTAGTATTATGTGTAGGTAAAGGATTCGTATAGATTTGAAGGTTTTGATTAGGAGGAGAAACAGATTTATTCCCATTACCATCAAAATTATCAACAGTCAAAGCCTTGGAATCAATTAAATCTTGAATTTTATGTTTTAGAGATTAATATTTTTTGGTATCATGGCCATTCTGGCGATGGTATTGGCAGAAAGCTTTAGAATCAAAGGATTTTGAAGCTATCGTAGTGGGAAGAAGAGGTCGAATAGGAGGCAAGGTAATCATATTAGCACTTAACAACCTACTCATTATAGAATGCAAAGTTTCAGAGAGAGGAGTAAACGTACAATTCATACAGAAAGCAGTGGATGCAGAAGTGACATTGTTGGATGTAACCGCAACTTGATCAGCAACCGCATTCGTCTGTTTATTAATCTTAACATAGTTGTTAGATTTCTGGAATTTATTAGGATTAGGAGCATTGTCACTCTTATCAACTGGAACAGGAGCCATTGGAGTGTTGCTCTCAAACTGACTCACTTGTAATTGATAATGGTGAAGTGCTGCACATAGTTGTTGAAAGGAAGTAAATTCAGTAAGCAGAATCTTATCTCTAATATCCTTTTGTAAATTTGAAATAAACATATGTTGAATATCAATATCAGAAACAGGATAAGAAATCTGAGCATGCAAATGCTTAAATCTAGCAATAAAATCAATCAATTTTTCCTTAATGTTTTGTTTACAATGCATTAAATCAGATAAGGACACTTGTGGACCAATGTTATTTTGAAATTGTTGGATAAAAGCATTGGCAAGTTTAGGAAAAGAATC
>MU226692.1:14767-34401 GCA_018584345.1 Thuja plicata
CTATAGCTTGGATGGAATCTTGATTATGGTTTTCTTGGATAAGCCAATTTCCCATTTTATCAAGTTCGGTTGAAAGTTTTTGCACTTGTTCAGGAGGAACTCTTAAAGCGTCATCTTCATCATGAGACGAGTGAGAAGAGTTATTCTCCATAGAAGGATTGGAATCATGAGTTATCAAATTATCATCTGGGATCCTAAGGAAAGGAGAGGAAGACTCGAGATCAAAGGAACCCATAAGTCTATGGCTTCTTCTAACCGGGATACTATAAGTAGGACTAGAAGTGGTAAATCTCATACACCAATGCAATGTAAATAAACAAACACAAGATTTTGATTTATTAATTTTAAATGTAATTGAAAGAACATGCAAGATCTGGCATAAACATGTAAATCTAACACCAAAAAGAAAGAGTTGTCTATTGCGGGTTCACCAAAATGTAAGATAGAAAATGATGTTGATAGAATAAGAGTGTTTTGATACTCAAATCACTTATCACCTTACATTTAATGTTTAGAGTGGAGGAATAAATAAGACATTCCCTTTTATTCTCAAATGCACAAAGGAAGGATCCAAATTGATCAAGCCAAAAAGGATCAATGCATAAATGAATCAATCTATTGGAAATAAGAATAAAAAAGGAGATCCTAGGTTTCCCTCTTAAAATGTGAGTGTGAAATGAATGTAGATGTTTGATAGATTTAGAATGATTAAGGATTTGAATTGAAAGAGATAGGAGAAATGCACAAACCTTGAAATATTGCAGATCAAAAAATGTTGTTTTCTGAGGTCTGTACTGTATTTCTAGAAAATCTAAAGTATGATCCGGAATCGGAACGCAGAGACGAAAAAAACCCAGAAATATTTTTCTGATCCGACACCATCTTAAGAAAAAGGTCGACCTTGACCCACAAATGTCACCCCTGACCCAATAATTTCGACCTTGACCTGTACTGCCTCGACTGAAAATCTGTTTTCAAATCCCGATAGTTCGCTGAAAAGGGTATCCAGATTTGAGCTCAAATCTACAATCTTGAACCTGTACCTGTAAGAAAAAGAGATTTGTTTGTTGGGGGGGAGGGGTTTGCCTTAGTCAAACCCCGATTTAGGAATTAACCTTGAAATCAATAAAGTATAGAATGCTAGCAAGTAGTAGAATTGAATCTAATAATGAAGCTATGATATTCAATGGACATGCAATTGTAATTCTAATTTAGAGAAATATGTAAATATGAAAACATGGACTTTAGAAACCATAAACCTCCATGATTGTATGCTTGGTATCCACCTTGAAGAGATGATGAAAGAGTCTTGAGGATGCACAAAGGATCTTGAAGGAAGATCACACCATCATGATGGCTAGATCTAGGGCTTGAATGATAAATCTTGAATGCTTGAATCAAATCCCTTCAAAGGCTTGAAGGCTTGAATTCTTGATCTTCAATTGAGAACTTGAATGCTTGAAGGCTTGATGGTGGATGAATCCTTGCTTCAAATCTTTCTTGATTTCTTGCTTGAATCTTCACTTGATGATGTTTCTACATTGCTCAAGGATGCTTAGGCTTCAATAGAGGACTTAGGGAAAATGAGGGGAGAAAGGCTCCCTTTTATATGAAATTAGGGCACAATATTCTAAGGAGGTCAACATAGGAGAATTAAAATCCCATTAAAGCCTTTACCCCTAGGAGAGGACCTAAGTTAAATATAATTTAGGAATCACCGCTTCGGAATCCGAAATAGCCGACCCGGAAGCGGGAAAATAACTTTTGCAAAGACCGACATACGGAAACTGTGGGACCTCGAGATTTGAACCCTAGGTCAGGGTCGAGGTCGACCTTGACCTAGGTCAGGGTTGAGGTCGACATAGACCCAAAAGGTCGACCCTGACCCTGAGGTCAAAGACCTCAGATCTGCAGTCCAGGATGCCAAAATCTGGATGGAAAGAAGTGGAAAGAGAGGCAGAACAGGGGGAAAGCCAGGTCAAAGTCAGTAACTCATTCAAGGTGCTTGATATGACCCCAAACCACTTACTCGAAAGGCTAAACCAGTCTACCATAGAAGTGTTTCCATTTTTTGACTATATATATATATATATAATCGACTATGATATTGAGCAACATTAATTATATCAATCTATTTCGATGCTATAATTTAACAATACCTACCAGGAAAGCAACCAATAAGGTGGTCATAGATTTCATCTTTGAAAATTTATTGTAACAAGGTTTGGTGTCTAGAAAATTGATTGCAAACAATGCTAAGTGTTTTGGGTCAGAGTAATTTGTATATTTCTTGTTGATGACAATTATTCAATTGTGTATTATTGTTGATGTCTACACAAATGTAGTGATGTTTACACAAATGTCTAATCCTATCCGAGCACAGTCAGTGTATGCCAAGCTCTCTCGGGCATTGAAGAAGACCAAAGTGATTTTTCAGTTCTAACCGAGCTCACTCGGGCATTATAGTATTGGTCGGGCATTGAAGGATTTCAGTATTAACCGAGTTATGCTTTTAGTGTCAGCCGACTAACAACAGTTTATGCAGCCGACAGACTTAAGATTTATTATTTATTTGGAAGGTTATTCAAGCCGACTTGACAAGGCCTATCATATATATACAAGGTCAAGTTTTGGATTGAATGTGAGAAAGATGTTAGAAGTGTGTTTTTTATGATTTGAAGTGTGGAGGCGAAATCAGATGGGATTCTAATTAAGGATAGAACATACAGAGCTGCAATAGAATATTCAATCAGTAAGGATCAAGTTTTAAAGCCAGACACAGAGATCTAAATTAGCAAAGATAGTTGCTTCGAAAAATAGGTCAATCCATTGTTACTCTCTAACAATTGTAGCAGTGAACCAAAATCTCTTAACAGAGTAGACTTACAGTCTTTTGTAAATCCTCTCACAAGGTGACATTTCTACATTGAAGTGTTTGAAGACCTCTCACAAGGCCACTCCTTACAGGGTGATTAAATCCTCTAACACGGTCTCACCTAACAGTGTGCATTGTAACCTTTAATAGGGTTGACTCCTAACAAGGCTCACTTTAGAAGAGTGAAAAATAGTAACTAGTTGCAATTGGTGATTTTCCCATATTGGGTTTCCACGTTAAATCTTGGTTTTATCTGTGTACATGTTATTTGCTTTATGCATTATGTTTCTGCAATTAATCACTAAAGGATAATCACAGTTAATATCTCAAGATTTGATATGTTAATCGAGTGACAGTAGAATATTTGTGTTAGCCGAGGACTAGTGAAAAGTTTGTTTAAGACATTTAAGGGACTTGGATTTTTTTTTTTTTGTGGTAACTGTTTCACCCCTCCCCTCTCAGTTACTCAACTCATTTCCATCAATTGGTATCAGAGCTCTTAGTGCTTTCAGGGAAGGTTTCAAGGCCTAAGCTAAAGATCACAGAGGTCTTACAGAAGGGAGATCCCCAAGCTTAACAAAGACAACTTCGCTGTATGGCAAGATTTGATGAGGCTACATCTATCTACTATTGGAGACACTGGTTTGCAATTCCTAGATCACAAGTATGTGGAACCACCAAGACCTATGTCTGTGGAACAAATGATGGACATGAAGAATCATAACATAATGATGATTGATATAGCTCCTTCACTCAACTATGTCGAATTTGATGAAGTTAAGGACTGCTCTATTGCCTATGATATGTGGAAGAAACTACATGATATACATGGAGGAGATGACAATGTAAAGAGAGCCAAAGTAGAAAGTCTCAGAGGTCAGTTTGATCAGATGAAAATGAAAGGAGAAGACATTACAAAATACAGTGAAAGAATTAAGAAAAGTGTTAGTGCCATTAGAGCTGCCTGTGGAACAATTGAAGACAAAACAATGGTTAGTAAGGAATTGAGAACTTTACTTCCTATCTATTCTATTAGAGTTTCAACTATTCAAGAGATGAGGTGCAATAATGACATAACTCTAGATGCATTGGTTGGAAGGCTTACAACTTTTGAGTTGGACAATTTTGATAATTATTCTCCTAATCCTAGCAATTTTGAGTCTGCATTCAAAGTTAAATTAAACCTTGGTAAGATGGATAGAAACTCAAAAGGAAAACAAATTGACAGTGACAGTGATGATGAAATGATGAAGATCTAGAAATCATTGAAGCATTACTTGCAAAGAGAGCTGCCAAAGGAAAGTACAAAGGAAGAATACCATTTATTTTCTTTTCACGTAATGAGGTTGGTCACATTGTTGCTAAGTTTTCGAACAAAGAAGACAAAGATGAGAAAAAGTTCAACAAGCACAAAGGCAAGAAAGATTTCAACAAGTACAAAAGCTACAAGGAAAAAGGTAAGAAATCTTGTTATATTGCAAAAGATTTTGATAGTGATGAAGATGAAGATGAAATGGTTTACATTGCTATTAAGGATGAGTTAGATAATGAAGATAACAGAAAGACAACACTATACTCTCATATTAGCAAGAATGACACTTGGATAATTGGTAGTGGTTGTTCTCATCACATGTCTGGTGATAAAACCAAATTTGAACATCTTGAGCACTATGATGGTGGGAGTGTCAGTTTTGAAAATGACGAACCTTGCTATGTGAAAGGTAAAGGTTGTATTGCTCTAACATAAAGAATCAAATGTGATAATGCTTATTGGGTTGAAGGACACAGGCGTAATCTACTAAGTGTGGCTTAGCTGAATAACATTGGTTTCAAGGTAGAATTCATGAATGGTAAGGCCAAGCTCCTGGATGGTAAGGGAAACCTAGTTGGAATTGCAAGGCAAACAAAAGGTATTATATTTTATCTTGAGCTCACTGAAATTTCATGTTTTATTGCACAAGTAGAAGAAAGCTGGTTATGGCATAAAAGGTTATATGTCATGTGAACTTTGATAACCTGGTCAACATAAGCAAGAACAAAAGAGTAAGAGGTATTCCTATTCTGAAGAAACCTAAATTGGCAATATGCAAACAATGTCAAATTGGGAAGATGGGCAAGACTAGTTTCAAGAGCAAGAATTACAATACAAAAGAAGTCTTGGAATTAGTGCATACTGATTTGTGTGGACCAATCGGAACAAGTTACACATGTGAGAAGTATTTCATTCTATTTGTTGATGACCATTCCAGAATGATGACTGTTATGTTTCTCAAAGAAAAATCAGAAGCTTTTTAAAAGTTTAAGTGGTACCTTGCCAGAGTTGAGGAAGAAACAGGAAAGAAACTTAAATGTTTAAGATCTGACAAAGGAGGTGAATTCATTTCTAATAAGTTCAATGAATTCTGCAATGAAAGAGGAATCAAGAGACAAGTATCTACCCCAGGTACACCACAGCAGAACGGGATAGCAGAAAGAAGAAACAGATCCATTATGGATTGTGCCAGAACCTTGATGATTGAAAAGAATGTTGCTATCAAATTCTGGAAGGAAGCCATCAACACTGCAATTCACACTTTGAATAGAGTTCAACTGAAGAAAGGCATTGAGCAGACACCTTTTGAATTATGGTATGGCTATAAACCTAATGTTCGTTATTTCAAAGTATTTGGAAGTAAATGTTACATCTTGAAGGAAGAAAGAAATGGAAAATTTGATGTAAAAGGTGATGAAGGTATATTCCTAGGTTACTCCCACAAAAGCAAAGCATATAAATGTTTGAACCTTGCTACTCATAAAGTCATAGAAAGTGTACATGTAAGGATTGATGAGTTTGTAGAGAGAAGTGAAGAACAGAGAAGTAAAGAGCCTGAGGGCTACATAAATTTTGTGTATTATGAACCTGATACTATACCTTAGATACAAGCAATGGCGATTGGAGAGAAATATTGTCAACCATTGAATTCATCAACACAAATCTTGTTGCAAACTGTGCAACCCGGGTTGCTAATTGAAGAAACCGAGTCACAGACAGAGGGAACCGAGTCGTAGACAGAGGCACCTGAGTCTTAGATAGAGGCGCTCGAGTCTCAGACAGTGGAACCCGAGTATTAGACAAAGGAACAGAACAAAATGTTTGAACATGGTGAACCTAGTGGATCAAGCCCAGAATAAAAAAGGAAGGAACCTGTACTTTCAAAATATGTCAGAAGGCATCATGCACCTGAGCAAATAATTGGAGATCAAACAGAAGGTGTAATGACAGGAATATTATCAAAGGTACATGTTTGCTTAGTGAAATTGAACCTAGATCTATTAAATATTCTTTAAATGATGAATGCTGGATAGAAGCCATGAATGAAGAGATTGAGCAGATAGAAAAGAATAAAACCTGGACTCTTGTACTTAGACTGAAAGACAGAAATATGATTGGTACTAAGTGGGTTTTCATAAACAAGATGAATGAAAAAGGTGAAGTTTCCAGAAACAAAGCAAGATTAGTATGTAAAGGATATGCTCAAGAAGAGGGTATTGATTATGGAGAAAATTTTGCTCCTATTGCAAGACTTGAAGGATTCAGAACTCTTCTAGCATATGCTGCACATAAAGGATACAAGGTATACCAAATGGATGTAAAATCTGCATTTATGAATGGAATCCTAGAAGAGGAAGTCTATATTGAGCAACCTGAAGGTTTTGTTGATCCTAACAAAAGGAATATGGTTTGCAAATTGCACAAAGCATTGTATGGACTGAAGCAAGCTCCTAGAGCCTGTTATGAAAGATTACATGGTTACCTAGTAAGTATTGAATTTCAGAGAACTAATGACAATAGTAGCTTGTATATCAAAGAAGGACGTTAGAACAAGATACTATTAGCAGAGATATTTGTTGATGATACACTGTTTACTGGATAT
Source organism: Thuja plicata (assembly GCA_018584345.1). Lineage (NCBI taxonomy): Eukaryota > Viridiplantae > Streptophyta > Pinopsida > Cupressales > Cupressaceae > Thuja > Thuja plicata. The sequence goes on from MU226692.1 coordinate 21,557, forward strand.
GATGATTTATGCAAAGCATTATCCGAAGCTATGAGTAAGGAATTTGAGATGTCTATGTTTGGTGAAATAAAATTCTTTGTTGGTTTACAAGTTTATCAAATGAAGGAGGGTATCTACATTTCTTAGTCTAAATACATCAGAGAGATACTGAAGAAATTTGGTATGGAAGATTCCAAACCAGTTGGAACACCTAACCCTACTGGATATATGCTGTCTAAGGATGATGATTCAAATGAGGTAAATCAGACTACCTACAGATCCATGATTGGTAAACTTCAATATGTTGTGAACACACTAGACCTAGTATTGCATTAGCAATTGGTATTGTTGCAAGGTTTTCAGCTAATCCTAGAGAGAATCATTTGATGACTATCAAAAGGATTCTGAGATATCTTAAGGGTACTGAAGAGTATGGATTATGGTATAAGAAAGGAGGAAACTTTGATTTGAAGACTTATACTGATGTTGATTGGGCAGGAAGTGTTGATGACAGAAAGAGCACAAGTGGTGGAGTATTATTCCTTGGTAAGAGATTAGTCTCTTTGACCAGCAAGAAATAGAATTGCATTTCTCAGTCTACAGAAGAGGCATGGTATGTTGCTGCGGTAGTAAATTGTTCAAATATCATATGGTTCAAACAGTTGTTGCCAGGTATGAAGGAGGAAATCAAAGAACCAGTTATTATCTACTGTGACAACACTAGTGCAATTAACATTTGAAAGAACCTTGTGATGCACATGAAAAACTAAACATATTGCAATAAAGTATCATTTCTTGAGAGAATTGGTTCAGGACAAAGAAGTAAGGTTTGAATATGTGAATACTAAAGAACAAATTGAAGACATATTCACAAAACCGTTACCTAAGGATGCATTCTTGTATCTTAGAAGAAAGCTAGGGGTGATTCCCCTAACTGAGGCTCACTAATGGATAGATTAGTGATGCATCAACCGAGCTACATAACAGATTTAACATGTTGATACAGATTGTCAGAGCTTATTGCATATGAATCAATACAAATAGGTACATAACAACTTCATTGGTTATGTATTGGATGGTGTCTTTGGCATTGGTTATCAAAGAGGGAGAGTTATTGATGTCATGGAAAATAAATTATTAAGGGAAAAGATTATTGATGACAGAGGGAGAAAATTTATCAGAAACAGAGATTAATGTAAGAGGGAGAAATTTGTATTTCAGTGATTGTGAAGACGAAGGAAGTTTTCAGGATGAGGATCAAAATGAAGCTAAGGACATTAATAACATTTTATTCTTGTGTCTGTTGCTCTATAATTCTTTGTATTATGACATGTTGTGTTGCCATCAATGCCAAAGAGGGAGATTGTTGATGACAATTATTCAATTGTGTATTGTCATTGATGTCTACACAAATGTAGTGATGTTTACACAAATGTCTAATCCTATCCAAGCATAGTCAGTGTATGCCAAGCTCTCTCGGGCATTGAAGAAGACCAAAGTTATTTTTAGTTCTAACCGAGTTCACTCGGGCACTACAGTATTGGTCGGGCATTACAGTATTGGTTGGGCATTGAAGGATTTCAGTATTAACCGAGTTATGCTTTTAGTGTCAACCGACTAACAACAGTTTACATTTTATGATTAATTGGTTATATGCAGCCGACATACTTAAGATTTATTATTTATTTGGAAGGTTAATCAAGCCGACTTGACAAGGCCTATCATATATATACAAGGTCAAGTTTTGGATTGAATGTGAGAAAGATGGTAGAAGTGTGTTTTTTATGATATGAAGTGTGGAGGCGAAATCAGATGGGATTCTGATTAAGGACAGAACATACAGAGCTGCAATAGAATATTCGACCAGTAAGGATCAAGTTTTAAAGCCAGACACAGATATCTGAATCAGCAAAGACAATTGCTTCGACAAACAGGTCAATCTATTGTTACTCTAACAATTGTAGCAGTGAACCAAAATCTCTTAACAGAGTAGAGTTAACAACCTTTTGTAAATCCTCTCACAAGGTGACATTTCTACATTGAAGTGTTTGAATAGCTCTCACAAGGCCACTCCTTACAGGGTGATTAAATCCTCTAATAGGGTCACACCTAACAGTGTGCATTGTAATATTTAACAGGGTTGGCTCCTAACAGGGCTCACTTCAGAAGAGTGAAAACAGTAACTAGTTGCAATTGGTGGTTTTTCCCATATTGGGTTTCCACGTTAAATCTTGGTGTTATCTGTGTACATGTTATTTTCTTTATGGTTTATGTTTCTGGAATTAATCACTAGAGGATAATCACAATTAATATCTTAAGATTTTCTATGTCAACCGAGTGACAGTAGAATATTTGTGTTAACCGAGCAACAATGAAAAGTTTGTTGATGACATCTAAGGGACTTGGATTTGTTTTTATGGTAACTGATTCAACCCTGCCCTCTCAGTTACTCAACTCATTTCCAACAATTTCTATGACAAGTATGACATTCAATTATCTAATCTATCCCCATATCATCCATAGAGAAATTGACAAGCAAAGTCTAGCAACAAAAGTTATATGAAGATAATCAAAAGACTACTAGAAAAGAATAAAATGTCTTGGAATGAGATGTTAACTCTGGCATTATTGGTAGATGTAGTAGTTGTGAAGAAGGAAAAAATGGAAGTCACCTTATGAGCTGATTTATGGAGCTGATGCAAGACTCCTTGTTAACAATATACTTTTGGTATATAAATTCATCTAGGATTATGACGAAATATCTCAGATGAGATGCAACATAGAATTGATTAGCTCACCTATCTGGATGAAACGAGGAGAGATGCTCATAGATGGAATTCGAAGAACCAAATAATGGTGTAGTATTTTTTTATTTTTTTATAAAAGAGCATTATACAAGAAATTCAAGGTTAATGATTTGGTCCTTATGTGGCATGCAAGGGTGCAAGATAAAGGGGATTATGGCAAGTTTCATGCACTTTGGATAGGTCCTTATCTGATTGAGGATATAAATGGACCAAATAAAATTTCCTAAGAAGTTTAGATATTAAAGATTTGGAATTGCTAGTGCATGGACAATTCTTAAAACCCTACTTTCCTTAAAGTATGATCTTTTCCATGCATAATGTATCATGTAAATAGGTTTGTTTCTCAGGGTTTCTGTTTTTCCTATTCTATCTTGTTAGCTTTTTGTTGTTCTACAACTCTAGAGATCTAAATTCTCATTGTGACCTTCCTATTCACACATCCCCATAAAGAGCTACCGATGGAACTTGCAATTTCCTTGCATTTTTCCTTTAGGGTTGAGTCTTGTGATTGTTTGAGCTCTCTATTTTCCCTAACTCGTAAACCCTAGGTTTGTAAAAATGGTGGTATAAATTTCCTTATGCAAGCCCTAAGTATTTTATGTTCTATTCATTTAGTGACTTGTGTAGGTAATATGTGTTAAATTGTCTAATTCAAGGGTCCTTGCATCGTGTAATTACCGACCCCACCCTCCTAGAAAATCTACAATACAGGTTTCTTATTTTTTTCATAGTCTGTGGGACTAATTGTCCTTTATCCTAATTAATGTCTAAGTTTATCAAAATCTAACAGTTGGAGAGGCGCTGTGGCCACTAAATCACTTAGTTTTACTTAAACCCCTACCCCTAGACTAATCGTCCAATCAAAATCTAAGGCCCATAAATCTTTTAACTTCTTAAAAGCTATTGTTGAAATTTCAACATAGTCTATCTACCATGCCTAGAATTTGACGGTCACCCCTACCCGTCATATGATTTTTTTATGATGGTTTGGTCATTTTAATGCCTTTCATTTTACCTTTTATGGAAAAGGTTGATTGTCAAAAAAATTATTAGCAAATAATTTATATTAAATATTTTTAAATTAATAAGATTCTAAATTAATAATGATCTATAAGAAACTTTTATTGGTGCTAAAAAGAAAATAAAATTAGAAAATATTTTTAAATTAGTAATATATACAAAAATATGAAATTAATTAAACAAGTTTTTAAGTTCATATGCTTTATAATAAACAATATAGAAACATTACATTACATACTAATATCATACATTAATTATATATGAAAAATTCTAAAATATACTAACAAATTTCTAAAATTTATATATTCTATTTATAAAAGATTCTAAATTAATTTAAATATATAATAAAAAAATAGAAACATATATATTACATACTAATATTAAATGATGATAACCTAATAATTATATTATTAATAATAGAAAGTTTCTAAATTCATATTAAAATTAAGAAATATTCATCTTTATCATTTTCAAATATCTAAATGGTTTGGAATAATTCTTCCACGTGTGTGGGAGGCTTCCCTAAGGACGATACTCGGTACGACCCTCTTTATACTCTCTGGTGTAGCATTTATTTCACCTTGTGATGGGGGTTATATCGCCTGGGAAGGTAGACGAGGCTATTTCACCATCGACCACTGAAGAAACTAAGGTTCCCACAGCTCCTCCAAAGTCTTTCTCTCAAGCAGTCACTGGCGAACGTCCGAATCACGATGGAGCCCAATTCATCTCTACGTATGGACAAGATGCAGAAGGCATTGGAGGAGACCGACCAAGAGGTAAGCAGTCTAGACCCAAAAATATTGTCATTCGACCTAATGAAAAAATGGCCAGTGTTATTAAGGATGAAAAGGATTGGTTAAGGAAGTCTGTTGTTTTTCTTGCCTTTCAAGACACCTATAAAATTCCTTCGAGGGCTTTTATCAATGAGTGGTTGCATTCTCATTGGTCCATTAAGTTTGGGTTTAAATTTTCTTTCTGCCAGATGCTTCAGAAAGGCTTATTTTTTATTTTCTTCATTGACCCTATTAATCAGAAGACTGTGATAAATAAACAGTTCTGGGCTGTAGGTTCCTCCATTTGTAGGGCCGTTGGATGGTCTGCCCTAGGTGGGTTACTATTAAGAATGTCCTTTCCTTTATTTGGTCCTTGCTTCCTGAGGCCCTAGAATCATTCAGAAAAGTAATTAGGGTTGATAAGTCTGATACCCTTCTATGCCACATGAACGCAAGAGTGCTTGTCTCTCTTAAACCCAGAGTGGATTTACCAAATGGCATTGATTTTGACTTAGAAGATGGAATGTTTTATTGTGATATCAAATTTCTAGGGGGTCTAAATGCCTTCTTTCTGTGTAAGAAAGGCCACAGAAGGAGAAACTGCCCCATGATCCGCCCCAAAATCTAAACATCTTGGCTCTGGTAACACTGGACCACCTAACCCAAAGAATTCCCATCCTTCCCCTTTTAATATCCACACCCCAGACAAATGTGACATTGTGATGAAGGAGACCCAAATTATCCAAGGCTCGACTGAGGATTCCATCAAAAGGAGTTTTGGAGAACTTGAGCAGGCCATGGCCTCTACTAAACCTAACCCTGGAGGCTTCTAGATAAATTTGCAATGGAGACTTCGTTGTTAAGATGGCCACCTCCCAAAAGCCCAAGACTAACCTAAAGGCAAGAATCTGAATGCCCAACAGTTAACTTTAGAAAAAATGAGACTTAATGATGATGGTTTTAAAAAGAGGAGAGAGAATCATAGTGAAAAGTATGTTGACCTGGGTTTTTCCCCCTCCAAGGTTGTTCTCCGGCACAGAGGAGAATGGGATAATATGTGTGGTAGATGGGAGGGGAGCAGTAGGGTGGAAGTTGGACTTGGAGGCAGTGGTGTGGATGCCGGAGGTTCTGTTGATTCTAATGTGTTTGACAGGGAGGATACTATCAACCCCCCTGTAACCCTGATGAAGATATTCATGAATTCTCTATTGTGATCATCCCAACAGCCCCCCATTGCCTCCCAAATCTCACCCTAGTGTTGGCATCCCCTCTTTCAACCGCTCCTCCCCTGTTCTGGAGGGGAGCTATGGAGGTGCCAAAGATGCTTTGGAGCCTAAGATAGGATCAGCACAAGATAAGGAATGGGTTCTTATTCCCTATAAGGGGGGAATCCTAATCATGAAGATGATTTTCTATACGTAGGAAGGAGGAAGGTGAACTCAAGGGATCCCCTCCCGAGGAACAATTAGAGGGTGAATGTCCTAACACCCTTTTGAATTCAAGGAGAAAAAGAGGGAGGCGTGTAGGCTCTTCCAATAAGAGAGCTAGTAAGAAAGATGAGAAAAAGGAAGAACATATTACAAATAAACATTTACCGAAATGTTATACTAGCTTTAGGGCTAATATGGACACCTCCTAATTTTGCATGGATATTAAAATTGCATCATGGAATGTGAGAGGATTAGAATCCTCTGATAGGAAATACATAGTACAAAGATTCCTGAGAATGAGTAGAGATATTGAGATTATGATGCTACAGGAAGTTAAGGCCAATAAATTTGTCCTAGATGTCTCTCTAAAGTGTTTATAGAGAGATGTTGCTTCCTTCTCAACTTCTCATGATAGAGGAAGAGGATGAACCTCCATCTTAATCAGTCATAAGTGGAAAGGAATGTTGTCCAAATGGGGTACCTCTCCGTGTAATAGGCTGGTTTGGATTATATTCGACTTTAAAGGGAAAGGCTTTGGGGTATGCTCTGTATATGTCCTAAATGACTATAGAGACAGAACTGAGCTATGGAAATGGATGGCTCAGCTTGAGGAGATACCCTGGATCATAGGAGGTGACTTCAACATGGTAGAAGATTACAAGGATAAGATAGGAGGATGTAGGCTGGAATGGAAGGGTGGAGAACATTTTTTCTAGAATAAGATGTTGATAAAGCATAGGCTAATTGATGCACTCAAAGGGAATAAAGATGAGCACAAGGATATCTGGTTCACATGGTGTAACTTCCAGCAAGGAGGGAAGAGGATATACTCAAGGTTAGACAGATTTTATTTCAATAAGGTATGGTTTGAATGTTGCAAGGGCGAGGATGGTAGAAGTGTCAGGGTGACCCCCTACTCTCTGTTTGATCACCACCCCATCACTGCTAGATTTGGAGTTGTAGGGGAGAGGAAAGTTCATATCCCAAAGAGGACTAGATTCTCCCTTAATGTTTCCCTGCTAAATGAGGAGGAAGTTTGCAATGTTGTTTACATTATATGGCAGTTTAATAAAATGACAGTTGTACATGCTAGTGCTATAAGCAGATGGGTGCAATGCATTTCTAGTTGGAAATCCTTGTTTCAAATGGTTGGGGGGAACATGGCTAGGGATTCCAGAAGGATGGAAGGAGATTGAATAGAGAGATTAGCCAGAGAAGAATATGAACTTTAGGCAGTCCCCTCCTCTACCCATGTTGCTGAAGAAGTGATGATTGCTAGGGATTCCTTGAGGAACATTCAGAATAACAAATTGCAAGGTGCCAGAGTTAGGGAAAGGATTAATTGGGTGGATCAAGGGGATAAGGGATCAAATTGTTTTTCAGATCCTAAGGAATAAAGAAGCCAATGTCAAGATTGAGGAAATTTGGGATGGAGGTGCTAAGATTGAGAACCAAGAGGACATACTTAAGGCCTTCTCTCAGTACTACAAGAGCTTACTTGCATCTGAAGAAGACAGTGGTATGTGCCAGGCAAGAGAGAAGGTCAGGAGGCTGATCCTTAAGATGGTATGTGAGGAAGATGCATTGATTCTGGGTAAGCCATTGTCTGTTGAAGAAATCTGCAACTCCATCCAGGGCTTGGCCTTAGACAAATCCCCCGGGCCTGATGGCCTCCCGATTGAATTCTACAAGAAGAACAAGTGGAGTGGCGAGAAACTTTGTGAGGTATATAAGGAAGCTATGGAGAATGGTTCTCTGGGAGGAGTCATTAACAACAGTCTAATTAATCTCATCTCTAAAGAAGGTGACATGACATTGATTAAAAATTGGAGACCAATCACCCTACTCAATGTCTCATATAAAATTATTGCAAAAATCTTGGCCAAGATGTTAGAGAAAGTTCTACCTAGTGTCATTAAACCCAATCAGACAGGGTTTGTTAAGGGAAGGTACATTTTAGATAATTTAATCACTTGTTGGGAGGCTATGAGCTGGGCCAAAGACTCAGGACAAAAAGCGTGCATGATGCTAATAGAATACGAGAACGCATATGATAGAGTGGAGTGGGGATTTATATTCATGATTCCTGAAGCTCTTGTTTTCCCTATTGAGTTTGTCGAGATGGTGAAGGTTCTTATTAAGGATGCCAGAACTAGAGTAGAAATTAATGGGTACAGGTCTGAAGAGTTTGAATTATCTCATTCCATTAGACATGGGTGCCCCCTTGCACCTGCCTTATTTGTGATTGATGTTGATGCATTGGGGTACCTATTGAGAGACAACACCCTGTCTCCCAAAGTCAAAGGTATCAACATTCCGGAAGAAGTTACAAATACTCAGTTTGTAGATCACGACTGCTTTGTTGAAGCTGGAAGAAGATAATTTGAAGAATTTCATGGGGAAAATGGAGGTATTTTGTAAAGCATCAGGCAACAAGATCTTCATAACTAAATCTATCCTCCTGGGTTGGGATGAAACACCCGAGAATGGTTTAGTCAATTGTCCATTAGTTGGGGGGGACCCAATCTACAGGTAAGATAATTGGGCATTCCCTTCTCCATTAATCCCAATTTAAAAAATGTGTGGGAATGGGTGAAAAAAAAGATCCTCAAGAAATTAGGAAAGTGGGATAACCTGTATCTCTCTTTGGCATGGAGAGCACAGGTGTGTCAGAAGATCCTCTCTACTTACACCATATACTACTCCTCAACATGGCTTTTTCATCAGTATCAATTTAATTTTCTCCAAAAGCACATAAGGAATTACCTGTGGTCGGATGGTAGGGGAAATAAGAAATGACATGCGGTCAAATGGGATTGGTGCATGATGGACAAGAAGGTTGGGGGCTGGGGCTTAAAGATTTAAGGACTCAAGGTGTGGCACTTGTAGCTAAATGGGCTGTTAAGTCTCTTACCGAGGATGAACCTTGGAAAATTTTGGTTAGGAACAACATCATCAGGGGTACCCCATCGAAAGGAAATTGGTGGAAAGGCCTTCTACTCAATGACATATTAGCTGGGGAAGTGGATCTGAAGGTGAAGGCCTCTCGAGTTTTTCAAGCTATTTGGAAAGGTTGGGAAAGTGTAAAACACCTGGTTAACGAGAAAGGGGTGATGATGGCAAGTGGACATATATGTGGTAGTAGATCAATTTGGTGGGGGTTATAGTATCATGATAAACCACTTGCTCTCTTACAGGGGTGCTCTTCCAAGACTTGGGTGGACAAAGGGTTTTCTTTACTTGCAGATGTACTTCAGAATGATGATCTCCCAAATTGGAATGACCTGATGCTTGAATTCAACCTCTCCCAGTCCCAATACCATACTTATGTTGTTCTTAAAAAAGCCTGCTCCCACCTACATCTTCCCAAAGATTGTGTTTTTGATAGCGAGGCTTTCTTTTCATATAGATGGAGAGATGGCTCCCTCCTTCCCCACATCAAAACCAAACAAATCTAATCCTCCCTTAAGGCTGACTGTGCTATATTCACCTATGCTAATAACTGATGGGGCCTTCAACTCCCCAATGATGCCTGGAGTAAGATATTTTTGGCCCTTTGGACATCCTTTTCTGAACCAAAAGTCAAGAGCTTCAAATGGAGATTTCTGTTACACAGGCTGGCATTTAGGCTCCCTAGTGTAGAAGTGAGTATTTGTACAATCTGTAAAGTCCCAGAGTCGGTTAAACATGTCTTTTTCAATTGTATTGTTGCTAAAGAAATTTGGAAGATATTTGACATGAACATTGGATGTAATGTTTCCTTGCATGAGATTGTTTGTTGGCATATTGATGGGATTAGAAGAGTCGGTAATGATTTGTTTGCTTTCTTTTCTGCACTTATACTGTGGCACATTTGGAAATTACACAATGACAATGTTTTTGGTGATAATTCTAGGCTGCTTACTGAGTCTCTGTGAAGGCTTACTTTTCATAATATTGCTATGTAGGCTACTATAGTGATAAAGATAAAAAAGACCAAGCTACCAGATCTATTCAAGGATGGCATGGTGATGCTTGGTTCCTGGGAGGTGTCTCATGGATATACATGGTCGAGGGAGTTCGAAGGACATACCCCCTTTGAGGTGGCCCTGTACAACTTTATGGTTGAGGTGGAGTAGAAGAGGAGAGCTGGGCAGGAAAGAAATAATGTTGTTCAGGCTGTACCACTAGTAGCAATACCAAGTGATATACCTATGGCAGAGGTGGTGCAACATCCTTACTAGCAACACATTGAGGAAGACGAGGTACTGGCTTGGATGGAAGGTGAAAGAGGCTGGACAACTTGGGTCCCTCACGAGGAGGGAAGATAGAATCAATTCCTACTTGATAACACCTGATTATTCTATAATGTATAAATTTATGTTGTGAAGCACTGATATATTTTTTGTAACTGCCGATAGTTTATTTTGATGGTGATAGGTTAAAACCGTGAACTTCTCCATGAATACTATAATTTTGATAGATGATATTTAATAAGAAAATATCTAAATAAATTTATATTTATCATAAGTATTTTAAAATAGCATACTTTTATATTATAAAATAAAATACTATATTGCTTATAATAAATTTTTATGGTTTATTAATAATTTAAAGTGTCATATTTACGGTTTTTTAAAAATATAGCATGTCAATCCATACGGTCTAAAAAATTTTAAGCTGTCATATACGGTGCAAAAGTGCAAAAACAATGATTACAACCATCAAATTTTAGGCCTGCTATCAATGACTCATGTAGTCGCATAGGGAATATTCTTGCAAAAGGTGTTGAAGCTCTTAAGTCATGCTAGATGACTGATCAAAGTGGGACTTCCTAATCACTAAATCCTTTCTTAGCTAGCCTTGAAAAGTCATAGATTCTATTTGATGGTTCACGTTGACTTGTCATTAAGATTCCTATCAAGAGAAGGTGACCTCTACAACAATGTCCATTGTCCAATAAAATGTGGACCCAAGTCTCAAGTCACCACCAAGTAAGGAAATAATCAATAACTCTCATAGTATTGTGGCCACAAAGTGTGTCAGTTATGTGGCTTTCCAAGGAATTCTAGCCCTCGATCCAAAATGTACTTAATTTTAAGTTTGAAGACATAGTATATTGAGTTGGAGTATTTTGACTGGTTCGGGGCCACCCGTGGATAGCTTTATCAGTACAAAATCATCCCCATGAGGCCATGGTATGCTAACATGTGTCCAGTAGAGACTATTATTTCAAAGGTGGTTGAATTAAAATGATAAATAACCAAGCCATATTTATTCAAACTTCAATATTTAATTTGAGGTTGTCCATTCTTGCATGATCCTAAGGCAGCAACAATTTATTTTTAAATCATGAGAATGACTACTTGTGTGTAGGAGTTGCACATGAATTTGTAGTAAATTTTACATCATAGGGCCAGTTCAAGGTGTAGTTGTTGAGATTAAATAAATTACATTGTAAATGTGGTGTTGGTTTCCCAAGATTATTTGCATTTAGTCAAATTTGCATAATTAGAACTTGGGTTATGCAAAGAAAATTAGGGTTCCTAATAAATTTGAAGGAGGTACGAATTAAGAAATAAGTAAATGGTTCCTCTATATTCTGTTCAATCAATCTACTTGAATTTTGGTTTGTTCTTAGTTAAAGGGAGTTATAAGAGTTGAAAAAGGTTTTTAAAACTAGTTCGTAAAAGCCCTAGGTCATTGGTGTTAAAAAAATTTAGTTTGAAAATTGTCTAAATTCAAAATGAGTAAGAAAGGAGAGAGTAGTAAAAGGGCACCTGCTAAAAAGGTTGATGAGGATATAATCAGATAGCTAGATGGAAAATGATTTCCACCCAATGTATATGAGCCTGGTGGTGTGAATGTAAAGCTATGTTACTTGGGGACGCGTTTTCGGCCCTAAGCCCCGAGTTTCGGAAACCGTCCTTGCTTTGGGGACTTGGGGACGACCGGAAATGTTTCCAAGCCATCCCCACCCAAGCAGGAAAATCAGAAACGCATCCCCGAAACTTCGGAAACGGTCAACGTGTTTCCAGCTGGCATTGACTGTCTCGGGGACTGTGTAGTCGTTTCCCATAAGTTCCTAGGACCACTTGAAGTTTCCAATTTCAAAATAAAATTTAATTCAAAAAAACATTAATAAATGACAATTTTTTGCCCATTAGCGGGCCCCACGCATTGGAAATTGCATTGGAAATTCTTAAAATAATTAAATATGTTATGTTTAACATAACATATGTTGAAAGTATTTTTTTGGAGGTCATTACAAACTTAGCATCCAACCATGACTGAAAATTCAAACCTCTATTCAACAAACTAGACCTGAAAATGATTGTAAATTAGACTCTTGTTTTATATTCATATCATAGACCTAGAAATGACTGCCGCTGGGTTGAGGAATACTCAGATCGTTTCTGACTTTGATATGCTTTGATAGAAGCAATTAGCGTGGGCAGAAATACACTGTTGTAGCTGATTACTGCCCAGACAAGATGGCTGCTACCTGTCTAGGAATGATTTGCCACAATAAATTCAATTCTTTTTTAAAAATCACAAGCAAGGTCTCCAAAGTCTAAACATATCGCCCAACTATGGCAGATTGGTTCATTCAATACCTAGAAGTAGATTGATTCTCTCATTGGATTCATTTGATATCATCATATGTTCCTATTCTTAGACTTTAGTATTCTTAGACGATGATTCAATTTGATGCCATGTTCTATGATGATTTGATTTGATGCTACGTTCTATGCTGATTTGACGAATGAAATTGATAATTTCAAATTATGTCTCTATGATGAATGTGACAATGTTATGTAATTCTGAAATTATATATATATATATATATATAT
>MU226692.1:34459-48585 GCA_018584345.1 Thuja plicata
TATATATATATATAGCTGTCCCCCGCTCTGGCAAAAAAAAAACTTCCTGGAAACTTGGGGTAACATAGATGATAAGTTGCTTGATAATCTAATTGGAGTGAGAGATGATATATTGCTAGAGGAAGGATGAGGCCTATTCAACTAATTTCACAAAAGGGGAAAAATTAAAATTACACTATGAAATCCATTAGTGCTCGATTTAGGAAAGCCCATATTTCCAAATATGTTTGTGGAAGCTGATTTCATGAAGTTATTGGTGAGAAATTATGAGCATACTAGGTGGTCAATTTTGGAAGATGATAGAAGTCAATGGCTCTCTTTTGGTAATTGTAAGTAAATAGAAGATTGCAGAGGTATTTGATTTTAATAATGGGAAAAATATCTTGAAGAGCTTGAGGCTAAAATTAAAAAGGTACCTCCAGAAGAGTGGGATAAACTCGAAGAAAGAGTGAGGAAATTTTTTTATAATACTGACAATATGTCAATTGAGGAAGTTGAGAAGCTAAGAAAGAATGTAGATATGCTATTATTATTAGATTGTGATATAGACACAACTATGATGTTACATATTGCCATAAATGAAGATAAACTAATTTTCCAAAGTGAAGAACAAGTTGGAAAGTGGATATTAGGTTCAAATTTTAATCTTGAATATGGTTTGTAGTCGATTTGGGCCTTAGCTCCTCGCACAAACAAACTTGATTTGTTCCAAATTTATGATCTATTCAAAGACACTACAATAGTGAAAAGATTTGTTGATACTACTCCAAAATAAGATACAATTTTGGCAATCAATACAACACTGCTTAGTAGAGTAGTGACAAACAAAATGGTTGACGGATCTGAAGAGTTAAAGAGGCATTAACTTCACAAGTTAAAAAAGTTAAAGGAGAAACTTAAGGAATAAAAGAAATCAAAAGTGTTTGTTTCACAATTAATTATTGCAAGAATGATTTGTCGTAGGGTGTAAAGAATACTTTTGAAGCTTGATGATGCTCATAAAGCATATTGTGACTTGGTAGTTGCCAAGGTAAAGTATGAGAAATATGTTGAACACTTGAAACCAATTCAAGAGAAGTGGTTGCTCAACACTAGATTGTTAATTGATTTCATTAAGATGTTAGCTAAGGTAACAAATGAACTAATAGAGTTAAGAGAAACATATGCTAAAGTATTAGAAGAGGTAGTAGGATTCACCAATACGTTCAGTGCACAATTAGAACATAGGTTGAAGGTTATGGATTAGATAGCGTGTACCCTGATTCCAAACATCAATGATGAACAAGACAATCACAAGGCACTTGGACTGTGGAAAAGTGAAATAACTTCTATGTTAGGAAAAGGTACTACAATAGTATACAAGGATCTGGAATTGGACATGGAAAAGGTGAATAAGCTAACTGATCAACTCTATGCCTTTGATTACATATGTTGAATCTTCCAAAAGGATGAAAAGTCACTACTTGATTCCAAGTATACAGAGAATGCAAAGAAATTATAGAATATCATATAGACTGCATGACCTAGTGAAGAATTATTTCCTAGTAGCAATCAGAATTTGGGTCTCTTGAGGATGAACCAGAAGCATGATCCTATCCCACTAGGTGGAGACAAGATCTCAAGTGATATTTGAAATAAAAGTTTCCTCAAACTAACATTTATCCTCAAATTGTGCCTCCATAAAGTCAACAATTAGCTCAAAGATGAATTATATAATCAACACTTCTTTTGGAGCAAATTCCTCTATTTTTTAGCATGTTTCTAAATATTTTATAAATTTTAATTCCTGATAATCAGGAGTAATTTGTAATTAAAGTCAGAATTCCAAGGTACATGATTGGAAAAGCTTGTTACTCCCTTGTTTTTCAAAGTGAATTTGTAATTATGTTACCAAGTTCCTGATCTTATATTTTAGGTTCCAAGCTTTGTTGTTTTTTGGTTTTTGGAGTAAAAACACATTTTAAAAAAAAAATATATATATATATTAAGGGAAATCATATCATAAATACTTTTAACATCTTTCAAAGTTTTTGAATGAAGTGGAGTATGGGTTTGTAGTGAAATCATAGTTATAGGACTCTGCGAGTCCCAAGCCGAGTCAGTGCTCCAAAGCTTTTTGGCCTCTAAACTCTTACCCGGCCAAGTCTTGCAGAGTCCTACTAGGACTCACAGATTTCATAGACTCACCTGACTCGGCGATTCTCGTGGCTAGGATTCTTTCGCGACCAGCTAAGCCATAAAGTAAAGAATAATAATTTTTAAATTATTTTTAATGAATTTTTTGGCTTATATGATCTTATTGCAATAACAAGTTCCAAAAATTTGAAATGGTGTCTCCCAAAAAGGCAACCAACATGGATTAGTAAAAAATGTCTTGCATTTAGCAGGAGTAAAACATAACAATTTGACTATAAAGCAGATTTTAGATAGGATTTCACTATTTTTTTTTGCCAAAAAAGTAATATCGTATCACAAACTATAGTCACAAAGTCCTAGAACCAGGTATTAAAACAACACTATCAAATTTGAAATCATTGCAACAAATAAAATGCTTTCCTTTTAAAGAGTTGGACATTGCTAGAACAATAATATAATAATTTCAAGGTTTGTGAAAGATTAAAAAAAAGGTCTGTTAAACTGGTCATTTGACGAAGTTAAAAGATGATGGCATTTGAGCAATTATATACTTGATATCATTCCAAAAATTTATAATGATCTTGTTGATCTACTAAGAACAAAAACTTTAAGTGAAGCTGTTATGAAATAACTTGCATGGTAGAAAAATATAATATAAAATATGTTGTAAACACTTGATAATAATATGCCACTTCAAGGGAGCAACCTCGTAGTCCACTTCCAGGGAGATACCACCAATAGTCTTCAATGTGAACACAATACTCAACATGATGATATTAAATAACCTAAACCTTCTATATAATTTTAGTTTAACTTATTTCCTTCAGAAATTCACAATTATACTTATATGATCAGTGTAAAATTGTGTATGTGTGCAAAGTAGCTTCTATTTATCTCGATTATTGTGTCTTCGATGTTAATTGACTAAATAATGCATGAAAAAAGTTTTAAATCCTTAAAAATCTTTGAATTTATTGGGTTTTTCAATTTGCTGAGTTTGGACGTCTAGTCTGAGTCCGAGTCTAAAATCAGCTTGCCAAGTCCAAGGTGAGTCTGAGCCTTTTAACTATGAGTGAAATTGTCTCTTGGTTAAGTGTGTTGATTCTTCTAAAATTTAAAGTAAGGCTTTGTCATTTTAGAGTCGTGAATTTATTTGCAATTTTATTTTGGTTTCTTACTTTATTCTGAGGGAATAATTAAATTGTTTCAAAATAGAGTAAGAGAATCTAACATAGCTATTCAGGATCTCAAAGAAGATTTTAATCACAAAGTAAGATGAGAGATTTAATGTGAGGTATTATATCTGTTTAGCCCTAGGGTTTATAAACTTATTGTTATACACCAAATTTGCACCCTATTAGACTCATAAGCCTAATGATCTGGTATAACTTGGGAATCACTTCTAGGTTGTGGGACCTATGCTAACTGAAGTGAAACCTCCGGATTCTAGGCCGGTTCCTCTTGGATAATCACCTATTTTTCTCTTTAAACTGGAAAAGTAAACTTGGGAGGAAAAGGGATAGAAGGAGAATTGAAGGTAAATAAAGCAAAACTTAATCTAAAAGGTGATACACCGAAAGTGACATGAATCGCAACACAATGACTAAGAACTAGCATGAAATTCCTAAATCTAATTAAGCACAACTTCTTGAATAGGCTTGCATGAGTATTTCATAGAGAGGTCTAAGATGAAAAGAGGCTATTCTGGGAAAGAAAAAGATTTCATAAACAATAGCATATTCAATGGAATATACACGGACTATGACGTGCAAACATATATTCACTCCAGCAAATAGGCACAAAGATGAGATAAAATGACAGGGGATGAATAAAATCCATAAGATCATCTAAATCAATCACGCATAATAGCGCACAAAGATACAGAAAGAAAGAGGGCCTCAAGAACTCCAAGATTTCTCTAACATTAGCCACTATATTATGCTTCAAAGAGAGAAATACAGACAAGAAATTCTAGGGATAGAGAAAATGTCACAAAGCGTCTTGTATAATATGAACTTCAATGAGAGATTACAAACATGAAAATCCAGGGGCAGAGAAAATGCCTCAAAAAATCTTGCATAAGCCTCTAAAAACTAACTACAAAATCACTGAAAACACTTATATACAACCTCCCCTAGCACACATGCTCGAGAGTCAATCCATCCGATCAGACTAGGGAAGAATTAGGGTTAGAATAGATATCTATTAAACAATCTAGAAACCCTAAAATGGTCAATTTTGTATATTAATGCACTTAGGAAATATCTCAGAAGATCAGATTAGCCTTGAAAATATCCCATATCGCCATAAATTTGAGTAGAGAAGTCGGCTTGATCCATCTACTTTGTCTACAACTTGGAATACGTTGCCACCGCCATGAAACTCTGAGATGAGATTCAAATATTTTAATATCTATTTATAATGGTCACAGGTGGCGCGGATTATCATATCAACGACTTAGAATAAGACTCGATCTTCTGTTTAAAATATAGCCGCCGATCCTTTCTTTATCTTTATCTCGTCTTTAAGCTTAGATCTGATATGGAAACGTGACATCCTAGCACAATGCCTCAAAGATATCTTTTGTGCATCTTGGTCATTGAGGCTTGACGCTGACCGTTGGATCTGTCTTTCATCTGATCTTTGCCTCTAACTTTCCTCTAACTCATCTTTAACCTCGGGTACTAAATTCCTTTGTATCTCCAAGTAGCTGAATCTTTGCCTTAACTCTGGTTATATTCGGAGATTGAGTGACAACCACAAGATCAAGACTTGCATCGACGACTTGCGCTTGATCTTTGAATCTGACAAGCATATTCGAATTTATCTAGCGACTTAATGCCAAGCACAAGAATGAACTTCAATCCTCGGTCACTACATAACCTTGGCCTGTCCATCTTAACTTTACTTGACTTGATCTTAACTCGGGTCTATTTGGAGATGTTGAGATAAAGCAATCGCTAAGTCGCTGAATGGATCCTTAACCCCTGAGTTTATTCTAAGATCTAGCACCAGCCACAAGATTAGAATAAGATCAATGATTTGCGCTGAATCTCCGAATGATTTGGCTGACTTTGAATTTGTCTAGCGATTCAGTTCCAAGCATACATCTTAATCTCGATCAACGGCTCACGCATAATCTCAAGATCTTTCATGACTTGTACCTTTCATTGAGATATCTGGTGCCAACCGCACATCTCAGAGAAGATCAACAATCCTTGCCAAGTTGCTGAATGATTTTTATAACCTCAAGTCTATTTTGAGATTTAGAGATAAAGGCAAAGTGTAAACCCATGTCTTAACCCGAGTCACATTACAAGATTCAGAGATAAAGCTATCTCTGAATCTCCAAGAGAATTCCTTAACTCTAAGTTTATTCCGCGACTCAGTGACATCCACAAGATCTGATCTGCATCAACGACCTGCATTGAATCTCGAGAACTTAGTTGACCTGACCAAAATATTGTGAGATCTAGCACCAACCGCAAGATAAGAACAAGAACAAAACCTGATCAATGGCCTGCGCTAAGTCTCCAGATCAAAAGAACATATTCCTTTCCATTCTGAGATTTAGAGATAGACATAAGAGGTTAAAGTGCACATGACTTAAAAGATACTTAAGTTATTAGGAAAAGCAACTTGAAAATAGAACAAGTCATGTAGGGTTTAGGGTTTAAGCACGAATTAGGTTTTCAAGACATGAATAAACGCTTAAACCAGGCCTAGAAATATACAAAGAACAAGGCAAAGAATAGAAAGCATGACATGAACCTTACAAGCTGGGCTCTACCCTTGTGGGAGCCTCATTTACTCCACTTCTAGCCAAAAATTGCATAGGATAGGAAATTTTGGGTAAAATTTTTGGCAATTTCTGCTAAATGTCAGCCTGCTAGACATATATAACCAGTGGCCTATGAAATTCCATTGGGCAAGGAGTCTACATTGAGCACAAAAGAGACTTCTGGGAAGTAGGAGGACTGAAACCAGGAGGAGGGAAACAATAAACCAAAACAGGAAAATAGCTATATACAAGCGGAGACAACTACTGACTGTGCAAAAGTACTTGAGGAAAGCAGAAAAACTATCCTTAAAAGCATAAAATAAACCAACAAAAACTTATTTATAGGGTAGGATAAACCTCAAAACAAGGCTTAAGATGAAAGCCATTGAGTGAAATTGACAAGACTTCTCCTTCAAGAGTTGAGAGTTGAAAAGCATTGTGCTCTTTGCATTCTTGATCACAAATGGGCCTCCACAAAATGAATCAAAATTTATATGCCTGCCAGGCTTGGATCTGAATTCATCCCACGTGAGGACTATATCCCCAATATTAAAGTTTCTTGATCTAGCTCTCTTGTCAAAACTTTTCTTGGTTTGCATCTATTGGAACTCCATATTCAACATAGACTTGTCTATGTTCTCTTCCAACTCTATGAGTTGAGTATATCTTACCTGCAAAGGGTCTCCTTCTTCAAAGAGGACAAGTTGGGTAGCAAGGTATAGAGCTGGTAATTCAGTTGAGATGGACAATTTAGCTTCTTTGCCATAGACTAGCATATAGGGAGAGTTCCCAATGATCTTGTTTAGAGTGATCTTGTCTAACCATATGGTAGACTTTAGTATGGAATGCCAATATCTTTGATTCTCCTGCAAAGTCTTCTTAATTATCCTGATCAGATTCTTATTAGTGGACTCTTCTAAACCATTACCTTGGGGTAATAATTGGAAATAGTGTTGAGGTAAATACCATACCTAGTTTCCCACTCAATGACTCTCAAACCTGTGAAGGCAATTGCATTGTCAGATATGATTGAATCAGGAATGCCAAACCTATGTATGATGTTCTCATAATAATTCAACGGTTTGCGCATTCCCTTAAGATGAAGATGATTGAGATCTATGCTTTAAGGCATTGCACCATGATGCCATGTGTATCTGGCGGGTCTGACTATAGTTAAAATACAAATCATAAGATCATCGTAGATCCTTTTTGATTCAACAGCCCACACTTGGCCTTAAGATGAAAGATGAAGGAAGATAACCTTTGAGGCTTCACGCGGTAATGATGCATGTCCAAGTGGGTCCGAGCATAGTCATAAAGTTAAAGTTAAACGGAAGACAAGTCAGATCTGATCCAACAGTGGTCGCAAAGCCTTACAATAAAGATGCGGGTAAAATAACCATTGAGGGAAAGCGTCGTGTTGACACCTAGCAAACAGCGGGCCCAACAGTATAATGAAGAATCGGATAAATCAGCGGCATCTCCAAATAGATCCTACGGTGGGCGTTAAGCCTCAAACACTAGATGAAGGAATCTTAAGCATCAAGAGAATGTGCCGTTGTGACGCGTGTCCCACTGGGCAAGTTGAGACCGCGGTTGGTAGATAGCTGGTTGACTAAAGACAAGACAGGTTAATGAAGATCTAACGGCTGGCGTGTTGCCTCAGATCAAAAGTGATGTGGATTTAACCATTGAGGCATTGCGCAGTGCTGCCATGTGTCTATGGAGGATCATAGCCGCAGGTTATAAAGTTGAATAAAGGCAGTAAATATTATGAAGGTCGGATGGTTGGCGCTAAGCCTTGGATATAAGATGACAAATGTTTAACCTTTGATGGAACACGCCGTGGTGACGCGTGTCCAAAGTGATGGGACCCTCTGGCAACGTAAAGTAAGGTAAAGTGAAAGCAAGTATATAAAGATCTAACAGTGGTTGTAAAGCCTCATATCAAAAGTGCCCGAGACATAACCTTTGAGGGAACACACTATTGTGACACGTGTCCAGGAAGATGAACGTTATAAAAGAATTGTTGTGGACCGTCCGATGTAAAGGAAAGCTGTCAGTATCGACGGTTATGTTTTAAAATGCTAAAGTAACAGTTGTGAACTTGTAGCCGCAAAATTTTGAACTCAGATGAAGTAATGGTGAACATGTGTTTCTCTGCAGTGGAAATTTAATGCTCTCGATGATGGGATTGTTATTTGATTGATCATTCAAGTCTTATTGTGCATAATTATCAAAGTTGTGGATCGAAGCAAAGTTGCAGCGATCGCATTCAAATTTTCAAGCTATTTGCGAAATGGGTAATTTTTTGATAGTGGTGTTTCTGAGTTCTGAGAAATTTGAAGGAATACTAGGGTTTGCAGTAAGAAGGTTTTATTCTCAAAATTGTTAATTGTTAGACTTTAAAACCCTAAATTCAAGATGCCTCCCAGAAGAGAGTTTAAAGGGAAAATGGACTACAAGGATAGAAATGTGTGTGATACCTATTACAACAGTTGACTAGGTCAACTAATGATTCAACCAAAATCAAGGAGGTAGTTCCCAAACACCCACGTTTAAAGATTGGTGAGGGTCTGTATGATTTGGGTAAATGGATTAGAGATGCCAAGATAGGTATGATTGGCTAGCTCTGTTCAAGGTAGTTTTGAGCCTGAGAAATGCCTGTGCCCCAAACAGTAATGTATGGCAGTTTGATGTAGGTAAATTAGTGGTGCCTGGAGTTTTTATGGACATAGACATGCTTATGTAGATAGTTGACAAGTATGACAACATAGCTAGAGTGGTCATGGACAAGAATGGACACATCATGATCAGTGTGTCTGCAGAAGAAATCATAGAATTTTTTAGGTTGAATGATGAAGATACTTATATGGATAAGATTGACTTCAGTCAGTTTAAAGAAATATATCAAGCTCAAAGGAGCTATTTTAGAGAAGAACCACTGAATGAATTTTTTAACAGAGTTGGGGACTTGATTATGGTAGGGCCAAACACCAAAGAACCCTTTAAACTTGATTACTTTACTCCAAAGGCCAGAGGAGTATATAGGGCTCTTTGTCAAATTTGTGGAGATGATGAAGAAAATGAGATGCCCATCCATTATATGTTCATGATGGTCCATATCTTGCATCCTTATTTACCAATAATTTTTGATTTTGCTCCATACATTGTAGACCTAATTCATGAGAGTTTGATAGGAATCAAGAACAAACAAGTGGCCAAACCTTTTGCATGGTACTCCATGCTGATGCACATGTTTTTGTTTAAGGGGCAAATTACTTTGAGGAAGAGATGAACCCGATGAGAGTTAAGGATGATGAAGATATGATGGTGCAATTGTGGAATGTAGATATGTCTTGGGATAAGAAAGAAGCAAGTTATATCACTTTTGATAGATGTTTTGCTGCCAGACTTAGGGCTTTACTGCTGTCTAATGATCCTAGATTTCCTGTGTCACTATTACAACTCTTGAGTGCAAAGGAATATAATCAGGAACTTAATATAGTACATAATTGGGGTGACATTATTCTTTACACAATATCAACAGTGTTCAGAGTTTATGGCTTTAGAGGAGTGCCAAATATATTACCTTACAAAGTGCCTGTTAAGATGGGATTAGCATAAATTATAAGGCAGATTTGAGGCCTACAAGAAGAAGCACTAACAAGAAGAGGGAAAGGAACCATTTTCCCCACAATCATAGCTGCCCATCAATTCATCATCACAAAGGGAGGATGGAAACACTTGCATATATATTTGGACCCTTATAATTTGACTACTGCAACATCGAGATGTGCTGATCCAGAAGCATTAATCAAGGATATGTTCAGGGAGAAGACAAAATGCTTAGTGTTGAATCATCAGTTCAACATTCCTGAAGATGTGATTAGAAATGAATTTGATCTGATAGAGAAAGAGATCAAAAAGGAAAAATGGCTAGCATACAAGAAAAGCCTTGATTTTGTGCAATATTTTGATAAGTTGTATGACCCTTTGAAGGATTTTCAGCAATGGGATAAGAAGATTGATTCCTTAATGGTAATATTTGAAGATATCATGTAGGCACTAAACCAGAAAATGGATATCATTTTACAAACAGAGCCAGGGAGGGCCAGGGATTTTTTTAGTGGCGATTCTTCGCCAATTGGTGAATATGTCCCATTGGGCGTATAGAATTTGGCGAAAAAATGTGTAGTGTACTGTTTGACTGGTTTGCCCAGATTTTATAAAAAACACGTATATTGGTCGGGTTGTTTGCCACTATTTACATGTAATTTCACTATGGTAGTGGGGTTGTTCGCCCATTTATCTATTGTATATTTACTATTATTCGCCACGGATTAAGGAATGGGTATTTATCAAGGATTGCCATTCGCCAAAGGCCCCTTATCCCAAGTTACAATTTTATTTGCACTAGGACCCAATTCGCCATGCATCATAATTCACCGTGTCCCAAATTCCCGCCCTATTCGCCTAGTCAATTACTTGAAATTACGTGGGGTTCACCAAATATTAGTTTTTATCATATGCAAATGTTGTCCCCTTCGCCAAAATTCGAAATAAGCATTTGTATATAAGGACAGCTTCAAGAGATTTAGGAGTACAAAAAATCAGTTGATTCTAAGCTAACAATTGCGATCGGTAGCGAACCGAAAAGACTATGAGTCCTTAGTATCTTATAATTATTCAAGTAAAATTTTATTGCAACCTTAATTTGTTCGAGATGTCATAGTCAAAGTGAAACAGGAAGAGGACTATTGAAGGTGGAGAATCTAGAGATGTCCAAGAGAGGCCAACGAAATGCAGAAAAATATCTTCATACTTTGGCGGGGGGAGACACAATGGTGTTGGTCAAAGTGAGGAAGGTACGTCATCAGAGGAACCTGTACAACTTCGAGGTTATCAACTTACACAGGAGTCTATTCAAGAAATTGGGGAACCTGATATCTCTCATGAAGATGACCTTGAAGATGAATTTAAAGTAAATAACCAGTACCAGGATGAATTGATCGACTTCGGTGATGATTATGTTTCAATTAACAGTAACACTAAAGGGAGAATAAAATCAAAATAAAAAACTGATCGTCAATGGGAGATGTACAGGAGATTTAAATTTGATTGGGCAGAAAAGTATCTTTTCATTGAATCCGTGGACAATCCAATTGTAGGTGAGCAACTAGTAGAATGCAGATGTACAATTTGTAGTTGGAAGTATAAAAAAGAAAAGCGATTGCAGCTTAAATTGGACACCATAGAGAAACATGTTGGTAAGGTTTACGAAACCTCAACTATAGATGGAAAGGAAATAAAAGTGGTAAGATATAAAACAAAGGAGCAATGTCAACATCAAAGGCATGCTGAGGAATATTATTTGTTTCAGAAATTTAAGACGAAGCCTGGTGAAGTTTAAGGTTTTATTAATGCTATTTTTGTAAAAGCAAGTGAAGTAGAAGAATGTGGAAAAGCTGTTCAATTAAGTAATGTTTTCCATATTTTGAGAAGAGGGTGTCCAATGACAGACTATCCATAAATGAGTGGTTTGTTACACTTTCTGAAAGTTCCTAACTATCCAATCACTCATTGGTCAATAAACAATGGATGGGAATGGGCAAGTTGTATTGCCCAGGTTGAAATAGAGGATGTACATAGAAAAATAAAAGAGTCAACCTTTATTGCATTATCCTTAGACGAAGCAACGGTAATAGATAATACGTCGTGGGTATGCATGCATCTTTATACTGTACAGAATAATGTCCACCAACCACATCTACTAACTGTTGCAAAATTGAGGGACAATGCGACATCGAAAACTTTATTTCAATTAGTAAAGAGCCATTTAATTGAATATGGAGCTATGGATGAATTGACAATAGCAAAAAAGTTGATCTGTGTTGGAGCGGATGGAGCTTCAGTAATGCAAGGTCAAAGGAATGGTCTTTGCACAAAGATGTAGGCTTCTTGTTCACCATATGTTGTTGGCATTCACTGTATGGCCCACAGAATGAATCTTGCTTTTAGAGTTGTGAAGAAGTTTCCTTAAGTAAACAAGGTTGAAGATTTAGTAAGAGAGTTGTACTCATTTTTGTCGAAGTCCCAAACATTTTAGAGAATTTCAGCACTTTGCTAATGGAATTACCAATGGAAACAAGCTTCTAAAAGATGTTGATAACAGATGGATCTCTTTGGATGGGCCAGTGCATCGAGTGTTTTCCAAATATCAATCTTTGATTGGACTTATGTACGAAAATCGCGATAATGCAGAAAATCAAAGATGTGGCGACCTGCTTCGGAGGTTAAGCAATATAGAGACACTTTTGACTTTAGCATCTCTTCTTCCTATGCTAGAAGAAATGACGTTTATTATGAAAAAAGCCCAGCAAAGAGCCATGTATATTGTAGAATATGCTACTTTGCGTAAAATGTCATGCCAAGTCCTCGATAATCTTTATCAAAATGACCCAAATTTATCTGATGAAAAATTTCATCACTGGAGGAAACTAACAGATTTGGACAATCCTGATAATTATTTAAAGATCGTTGAAAATGGAGATTTATGTGTTTGTGTAAGGGGATTTCAGATACCAATGTACTACAGTGCCCCAAAGAACCGAGCTACAAGAGTTACAAGGGAAGAGTTTACCAAGATCGTCGAGTCTATAGCAATTAATGCAAGGCACATAGCCTATAAAGTTTCCTCTGAAATAAGATCCCGATTCCCATATGAACAATTGCTTGAGGCCATGGCAATTGTGTTTCCTCAATATTGACACTTAAACTCTAAGGAAGATTATCGTAATAGGTTGTTGAATTTGATAAAGGAATTTTGCAAATCTGTAGAATTCAATGGAGTGACTATCAATGGAATTTTAGATGAAGGTCTTCTTAGACAGCAATCAGGCACTTTTGCAAGGACTATGAAGAATCAATATCAATTAATGCATAACCCACATGCAGAGGGATCGACAACAAGGCTTTGGACAGAACTAAAACAGAGCACAATGTTGCGTTATGAAATTTCAGAGTTCTTCAAGCTTGTTGATCTATGTCAAACCATGATATTGGGTTTGGTGGAGGATGAGAGAGTTTTCAGTGCTTTGGGCTTCCTAAAATCAAAGCTAAGAAACACACTAGACAAGAATTTGGAATCATGCTTGAGGGTTTACACATCTAGATATGATGTCAATACTTTTCCTTATAAATAAAAATGGAAATCTGGAAGAAAAGATGCAAAAGAAGAGGGTTGGGCAACACCATTAACCAATCTCTGACTCTGAGTGGGACAACTATAGGTGGCGATGGGAGTGGGATTCATAGAAGTGGAGGTTAGAGAGAAGAAGATACAAATGAAAATGAAGAGAACAATGAAGGAACTGGAATACCAAAATTAGATGATGATGACGACGGAGACATTTATTGGCAAATTTAGAAAATTTCTGCTAAATTATCTGTAGCAATCAATAGGTATTTTTTGAACTTATTAACTACTATATCCTATCATTCAATGTTCATTTTAGAAAAACAAGAATTTATTATGTTTCATCATTAAAATTTGAGCACAAAGATTATCATTACTGTAGTTTGTATCGCATCATCAATAATCATTCATATTTGAATTTGAAATTGCTGAATGAAATTTTGTATTCCAAATTTCCAATAGCATATTACAGAGTAAATCAACTAAGAATAATTGAATAAAATAGAGTAACTCAACATACATTAAATTGGAAACCATGAAAATTAGATAGAGCACAAATTGTTTTGTATTCATTTGCAATACATTACAATTTACAGTAGTTCAAAATTCAGAGCAATCTTTGTAGGCCAGTCCAAACATCCTCTGATGGCAGAACAATTTGGTTCATAGTATAGTCACACTCCTGCAACTTCGTTAGCAATTCATATTTGGAAGTGTGACTTGAAAGCACTGTTGCTTCTAAAACTCCATTCAAATTTCTCACTGGTTTGATGAAATTCATGAATGTATCAGGAGATAAGTTTGTAGGAAGAAAGCGTAAATTAGTATTTATTTTGTCCTACAACCTTATTTTGTAAATTTCTCTTCCAATGAACTTATTTGCGTCAAATCCCTTAGGCAAACCAAGACTTTCCAAATTCGCTTTCCTTTGTTCCATCTTTAAGATCTTCTTAGCTTTGACATCAATTTCCTGTGCTTCCCGTAGCTTCTCACATTTTTGAATGATACTTG
>MU226692.1:48852-97964 GCA_018584345.1 Thuja plicata
CACTAAATTATTACTAGTATTTGTTAAAGTTTGAATTGTATTATTGGCCTTCTTTAGTTCTTTTGCCATTTTTTCACAATTATTTTTCTCTTCCACTGCTTTGTTTTCCCAATGATTGGCTTTATCCACTTGAGAGTCCAATTGCTTTTGCATTTCCCGGTTGGAGGCAACATTACTCTCCATGGTTTTAAATAACTTTTGTGAAGTGACTCTTTCTTCCTCTAGTTTTTTACTAATTTCTGCCAATTTTCCCCTCACTGCCTTAAGCTCTTCCTGCTCCTGTTCCTTCACTACTGCCTCTGCATGTTCCTGCTCTGTATTTGCTGATATAGAGGTCAATTTTTTAATCTTTTTCTGCAATTCTTTCAAACTGTTCTTTGAAGCTTTCCTCTTTTCTTTTTCATTGGCAATGTCTGCCTGTAACTTTTCTATATTTTTCTCGAGCTTACTTTTCTCTCTTTCCAGCTTTAGCAGTGCACTGTAGACCACTTGGTTTGTAGACTTTGACACATTGATTTTGTCCACATTTTTAACTTTGGAAAAATCCATTATGAGAGTGCTAACTTGAAATTCAAACGAATCTATCTGACTCTCTGGTGGGTTTCCATCTTTTTTTGGGTGGAATAACAACCATGAACTCCATGTCTCTGTTTGGGTCATATGTTGGAAAAACCTTATTGGATGCAGGTTGTTCCTCTACAGCTGCAGTAAGGGCACCAGTCTGCAATGTCTTTATTTCCTTATTCTTGGTTGTTTATGCAAAATTATTATAGAAATATTTGAAACGAAAATCTGGTGTTGCAGAAGGATTTGAATGTTTGAAAGGTGAAGCAGAGCTTGCAATACCTGTTGATCTAACTAATGTTGTTTGAGGATTTAAACTTATAAAGGGCTTTTCTGAACTTGAAAGTGCAAACAATTCTTTAGGATCGAGTCTCCATGTTGTGGACGTGGAAAACTTTTGCTTCTTGACACTATCATCTTCTATGGGATTCTGTGTAGATTCTACAGGCCTCTTTAGAGAGGGAACTTGCTGCATAAGTTGCCTAGTCCCACTGGCACCAGTGCCACTACCAGAACTAGTAGTAGTAGACTCCCCAATCCCACCCATGGTAATAGATGTTCTTGTGGGCACAACGGTTCCTGATGAATCTAATGTGTCCTCTCCAAACCCAAGACTGTACCAGGTCCATGATCAGTTTTTTCTGCGACAATTGGAATCCAGATACCATCTCCTGTGGGACCCAAACTGCCACCTTTATAACCCATTTTTTCCACAATGTTTGCCGCTTTGCTATATACTTGTTTACGGTATTCGCTGACTCCACTGTGACCTAGAGTAAATGCAATTAATGGATTATCATCCCGACTGTCTAGAGAACTGCTATCGTATGCCATGGTAAGATGCTCCAAATTCCACAATTTGTTAAACTCTATATCCTCGTCTATATCATCTAGATCTGCACTTGTCTTTGGTTCACCAAGATCCTTTCTCATACTCCAAAAATCATTCATTTTTGTTTGAGTCCATTTTCTATCCTTACACTCGTCTGCTATTTTCTTTGGTATTTTTATGTTTGATGGATGAGCACCTTTTTCATAGAAATTGTAGGACATTCTAGGCTGTACAATGCCTTGGTTTATTGATGTCATAATTTGTGATGACAATTGTTCAACTGAAATTTTTTCCTAAGAGGAAACTTTCTCCATCTCTTTTGTAATGTCATCCCAGCTATCCTTGTTTTTCAACTTCTCTAGCAATGGTTTACTTTCATGTTGAAATAAGTTTGCAGAGTTCTTATTAGCAGCAAGCATTGTTTGAATGACACTGAGTGGATCATACTTCCAGTACCACTCTAAATAAAATTGAAAAATTTCTAAATTTTTTTTGCCAATATGAATGCCTTTCTCTCAAATGTTAACCCTCCAATTGAGAAAGGTAAGGAAGGGAATATGCTCTTCTTCGACTGGCGAGCGAAGAGTCTATCTGTGCTCTCAAGTTGTGGTACATATTCTACTGCAAACACCCTGTCTATCACATGCATTGGAAGTTTGTGGGGTTGTAGTTCTGATCCGTAAAACCTTAGCACAATGTATTCTTCCATTAAGTACCAGTCAGCCAATTGAATTGTGCTTCCAAGTTGGATGCAATCCCTACATGAAGCAGACTATCTGGGCATTGCAGTGCTTTTTTTTTTGTATAATGGTGCCAAAAAGAAATCTACAAAATTACTGTAATTCCTTTTGTTATCATACATCATTATCTGAGGTGTCCAGTTATATGTTGGATTACCTATTGGACTCATTGGAGTACCTGTCAGTCCTGTCCCCATCTGAATTTCAAGCTTGTTGCTATTGCTCATTAATATTGCAGCATGCTTGGCTAGCAGAAGATAGCACAAGTAGGTTGTGAACCTAAATGTCTTAGAATTGCCTATTTTAATCAATGCTAATTGTTCTTGCATCGATTGAACCACGTGTCCAACAAAATTATATCTTATTGGTTCATTGACACAATGGATATCCCAAATCAATTAAAGAATGCTGGCACCCACTTCCCTATTGTTTTCCATTCCCAGGCAAAATGCTAGCGAGGATATAGTATCTTGAACCCATGACACAAAAATGTTAAAATCATAAGGAGGCTTATGGTTCTCACCCAATAAAGCCTTTGGCTCTGTAACTCTTAGACCCTTTATAAATGAATTTTTTGCGTTTGGCGCGACTGTCTTATATTTGTTTGCCAGCAATCCGAGGTCAATATAGACATTACAGTTTTGTTGGTCAAACCCTAGGTCTAGCAAACTGATAAATTCTTCCTGGGTTATTGCTAAAATTTCTTCCTGATTATATTTATTCACAATTGCTTTTCTTTCTTCATCATAATTTTCTGCACAAGTCAAGACAATTTCTGGGCAAGGAAAAGCTTCGGGTAACAGCATGCAACCCAAACCTACATCCCACGAAGCAACTTTATTTGTTTTTGCACCTATCGTTGGATTAAATTTTATAAAGGCAGACCTCTTTGGCCCAGTTGCCTTACTGCACAATGTATGTTTAATTGATATGACTCTCCTTTGACCGTCGATAGAAGGATCATAAACATCGTGATACTCATCAATGAAACCAGGGATTTCTACTAGTTTTCTGCAGTCTATTAAAGTTTTCCCATCTGCTTGCCCTTGGCCTTGAGTTTTCTCTTTCCCCATTGTTCTTCGGAAGAATGAAAAAACACAGAATCACAGATATTTACTAACAAAATCATAGATAATAACTAAGAAAACCCCAGGTCCCCAATTTAAGAAAACCCGAACTGTACATGCATTGTGCAAGAATTAAAATTTCAAAATCAAGTTAAACATAATTTTTGACATTACAAAATCGGGATGCATCAGGCTAGATTTCTTACCCGAAATTATATTTTGAAATCTGGATAGATAGAAGTTAGAATGGCTAAGGCTCTCACAAATTACAGTCTCAAAATCTTCAGCGACGGTTTAACAGTTCTTTTTTGCTCTACTGCTACGAGCCTACGAGTCGATAGGTTATTAGAAAGGAAATGGTAAAAACCTTTCGTTAAAACTTAAATGTAACAAATTAAATGAATATTACATGTCTCATGTGTCACGTTTTCGGAAAGATTTTAATGATTATTACACGTCTCACGTGTCACATTTTCGGAAAGATTTTAATGAATATTACACGTCTCATGTGTCACGTTCATCTCTCGTAATCCAACGATTGTTACCATTTTAAAATATTAATAATTTAATACACAATAATCAATATAATCATTAACTATATTGAATTCCCTTTGAATTCATGCATTCGAGAATACCTTATCCATAAAATTTTAACCAGTAACCAGTCACCATTAAATGATAAAGTTTGGAAACATTAAATTATTACATGAAACACAAGTGCAACACAAATATTTTATATTATATTACGCAAAATTTCAATACAACTTTACAAATCAACGACGTCCATAGGCCATACCTATTAATGATTTTTATAATAAAAACAAAATAGAAAAGCACTTCGAATTTCTTAAAACATTTTCATATATTTTTTTAAACATACGTTATTACAATTTACATTATTGCAAAACTCTGGTAATCTGCTACCACCAGAGGGAGACACAGTAGAGACTAGGACAGGGACAAGGACATAGACATAGTTAGAGACTATCCGGATAAGGCTCCCTTCCTTCTGTATGGAACTTTGAAGAGAGGATAATCTCGGAGAATTCTTTTAGCCATCGATAGTCCTCGGTATCCTCCAGGTTGTGCCACTTCTAGAGGAAATCCCTCCCAATCTGTGCCCACTTCCGATGATGCGTGAGTTGCTCAACATCAAGGTTCAGTAGAAATGGTTGCCTGGGCACAATTTCTCTTGGTTGTAGAATCCTCGGCAAATCATTTGCACAAGGAATACCAAACCCAATTTTTGCAAATACGACAACATTCACATCGTCGCCGAGGTACTCTTTTCTGAAAACTTTCCTCAGAAGCATGAGAATTTCCACCTTTTCCCCACCCAGATCCAACAGAGATGCCATGAACCGAGACGAAATGTCGGTGTTAACTCTATACCTATTTTCATTCTCCAGAAATTCACGTCCCAGCACCATCCTTATAGCCTCCTTGGTGAAGGCTACCAACTCCGTAGCTATAGACGCCAGGATTGGGTCTGTGATTAGGCCCAAAAAGGCCTTCTGATCCTCCAAGGTAGTGCATCTTAAACAAATTGGAGTGTCCATTGAAAATCAAACAGATTAGTATTCTAATTTTTGACAAGAAAAAAAGAGAACCGAGCAGTCGCAGACTATTTCCCCAAATCTGCTTTCACAATCGTAATTTAACGAGCGCATATCATCTATTTATAAGCCCTGATTGAAATTCTTTCTCTGCCCTAAAGATTTAATTAATTCGTAAGTAAAATGGTAACTGTCGTTCAACAATCTCCAAATCTTTCATATTTAAAGCAACGGTGGGTGAAATTAGAAACAACACTTATGATAATACATTTTCTTTCTTTGGAACAACGAAGGCCGAACATCATGCAGGTGGACATAACAACTCTTTATTATAAAAAAACTTGTAATGTGTGCCCACTCCGCAGAAAAAATATGGAAAGTACGTTAGCTGCGAAATGACGGCAGGAAATGAAGCTTTACCGTTGATGTAAGATCATCGAATGGTCAGAAAACAATGTCCTTAAATGACATGATGTTTTCATTTAAGTGTTAACTTTAAGGCATTATTCTATCGAGGTAAATTGGTAATGAATAGATAATGATGTCACAGTTCACACTTATCTGTCATTGAAAATTGAAAGGCTCCATCTAAGCCGCAATTAATTGTCGTTACTTTACTTGATGTCATATCTACTCATCGCCATTAATTAAAATTTCTATCTAATATTACCGGAAACGGCTATGCAGCAGACAAAATATGTCTGATATGACAATTTGATAGGTTTTATTAATTAAATTTAAAACCGTACGACAATTGTTTATAATTTTTAAATTAATTAATAAATCTTGTCACAACTCACGGACTCACAGTCTCACACGTCCATTGGATTACAACATATCAACGACGAAAGTTGAATTTTGGGCCTATTGATGGTCTTCATAATCTTTACGGAAAACTCTCTGCGGAATCATGACACGTGGTATGATTGATCGTGGACTTATTGGTACGATCAATCATACCATGTGTCATGATTCCGCCGAGAGTTTGCCGTAAACATTATGAAGACCAACAATAGGCCCGAAAGTCACCTTTGGCCGTTGATATGTTGTAATCCAACGGACGTGTGAGTCTGTGACGTCATAGTGGTGGGACCCGATGCAACTTCAACGTCAAATCACAACCATTGGATTAAGAGAGATCAACGGTGGAAGGTGCATTTCGGAAGAAATGTGCTGACATAACTCCTTTACTGAAAACTCTCTTTGGAAACATCACACGTATCATTCTTTGAGAATGGAAACTTAGGAGAATGAAACTTTAATAGTTATTTCCAATTATTGAATCCCCATACCAACTATACAACTATTCTCTTAAATTGCCAAGTTTATATGTATTTTTGAAATACATTCGCCATGACAAATAATTAATTACAATATTTGAAAAATTATTTCGCCATAATTTATTAGTAAAATTTTCCAGCTTCGCCAATTAAATTAATAATTTTCCTATTAAAATCATTTTTTGTCGCCATATTTTTATAAATATGGTATACGGTATTAAAAAATTCGCCACCAAATATCCATAATTTGAACCACAATTGCCATCAATATTAAAAAATTTCCCTCCAAAAAAATGTGATTTGCCACAATTTTATACTTTTCGGGAGGGGGGGGTTTCTTAAAGTTATCCTTGGAGAGGGCCAAAGAAATTTTGAGTAGGATAATTCCTACTAGAAGAGTCCCACCAGGGAAGTATGTGGTATATCAAAGGAGAGGATATAGGACAGTCCTACCACGAACTGAAAATACCCTTGATCCAAAAGGGAAAAGGGCATCAGACTCAAGTACTCAATTAATGGCATCCCCCAAAAGGAAAAGGGTAGAAGGAGAGCCACAACAACAACAACATGAAAACACCTACTCTCCTTCCCAATCTCCTATGCATATAGATGAGAAGGCCGTAGCAGAGCAATTGTTACAAATGGGAAATGCTGGACAAATATATGTCACAGCCCAAGAGCTACAAGAGGGGATGTCTGAAGCTCCAAAGCATGCTGAACTGGATTTAACAGTTGCAGAATATGCTGGAAAAGAGTTAGACCCATTGACACAACAGGCTATTGATTCTCTCTGATGATAATTTTGTTAAAGCTAGAGTTTTTTGGCAATTCTTATGGAGAATTTATATCAATAAATTCAAAGATAAATGCCAACAAAATCAAAAGGAACAACCTACAAGGAGCAAAGAAGAAATTGAAAATGAGATAAAACAGGAAATGATATCCAAGTTTGAGAAGATAACTCCTGAAGAAGGAAGAGAATTGGTCAAGAAAGGAGTGTTAATACTTCTAGAATGGGACATAGCAGATGCTATTGTTTTTGATGCTGTGAGAAAGGAAAACAAGACTGTTCATGCTACTGAGGCAGAAGCACAACAAGCATCAAAGGGAGTGAAATTTAGTGAAGATCTTGCAGCCCTGGTTATGTGGCAAATAAGAAAGAAGAGCCATAAGAAAACTGACGGAGATACTCAGGCCGAACATGTAGGTAGCCTCTTGGTAAGAAGAGTTGCAGACACTTCAGGGGTAGAAGTAGCTGGCCTCACTTTGGAATCAGCAAAATTCAGCATGAAAGTGGCTGAAAAGCAGGAAGAAGAGATCAAAATCCTGAGAGAAAAATTTGAGACAGTTATGAAGGCTTATAATGATGAAGTGATAAAATCTATTGAAAAGGATAAGAAAATTGCTATCCTAGAAGGTAAACAAACAACTCAATTTGCTCCTCAAGGAATGATTACACAGGGTCCACACCAGCCCTCTTCAACCAGTCCAATTATAACTTATCCCCCTTCTCCCATGCCATCAAGTCCTACCACACAGGTAGACCTGGAATTAGAAAGGGAAAGACTAATTGCTGAGAGGACTAAGTTGGAACAATCAAGGAAAAAATGGGATGAAGATCGTGCAACTTTTAAAGAAGCAAAGGCATGGATACAACAAAGGTATGCAGATAAAATGCATGCCACTTTCATGCAATGTACTCAGGACTTTAGTCCTGCTGCCATTTATCTGCAAGGAAAAAAGATCGTCAGCATAATGGATGAATTTAATGCAAATAAGGATAAGTGGGATCCAATAATGAATAGATGGAAGGGAAAGAGGACATAATTGAAATTCTTGTATTCTACATCCAAAGAAGAAAATAATGTTGACATTATATTAACTAGCACTTATAAATGCTTTAAATTACTAATGAACTTAGATATTAAGAGGAGCATCATTTTGAAGAAGGTAGAAACTTTGAGAAAGGAATATTTAAAGGATCGTTATGAGATGTTTCCTAATATGTTCAAGAAGAATGGTGAAATAAAAAATGAATCATTATGGATGAGACAGATGAATGAGGCGTTGGCAACAAGGACCAATAGTGTTATTACTTTAGAAAGCACACTTCTATTTGTCCAAACTATTGAAATCATTAATAAAGCCATGTCATTCTTTGAATTTTGGAAAGAGGAAGTTGAGAAAGCTAGTGTCAGTTGGAATGAAATCAACAGTAAGAAGAATGAAGTTGTTATCTTCGCTTGGCCAAGTGATGAGGTGTATACGTGCTGGAAGGACAGATATAATGCAGTTGATCAAGGAGAAGGTGATAATGTGTAGAAAACCAAGTGGCAATGCTTCCTAATTTTTTGAATAAGGCAGACAAAGGTAAAAGATCCTACATCAGTGAGATCAAGGACAACAAATTCTAGATGGCAGCTGCTGAACAACCTTAAAGCAGTTGCAAATACCTAGGTGGTTTGAAGACAATGCTTTGAATATATTGTAACAAAAGTGGTTATCACTTCACTTGTTATTTTGTCTTTTTCTTGAGTAATTTGTTTTGTCGTCATTCCAATTGATCCGTAGCTTGTTGCAATCCTATTCTATAAAAGGATTCCCAAGATCATTGGAAGGGGCTGGAAAATTTGTATTATAAGCATTTTGCAAGGTTTTAGTCAGGGAAATATAGCATAAGTTTGTGCTAGATAGGTGTGATAATTAAAAATAAAGTTGAAATATCTCTTGCAGATTATTGAAGAGGTTATCTCTGAATACATCTTGTATACTGGAATATGATTCTCTAAACTTAATACAAAGATCCGTATTCCAATCTCTCCTCTGTCATATTGTCTTGTGAGTTATGAATTTTCTAATTCATTAGCATAGAATTACTCTGTGTTTATGTACTTATTTGAGAGTTTTGATCAAAGATCAGATTAAATGATGCTCTCATTAATACATAGATTCATCTGACATATGCTAGGATTCTATAAGTAGTACGGGTTTGGGATATTTGTGTTTATGGCCTAGAATCTTTGATGAATATTGATTTCAGTATATTGTATTTGAGTTAGAGAGTAGCCCAATGGATAAAGCACTGATTTAAAACTGATAAGTTCTTTATTACTGCATATTTAGTTGCATATTGGCTGTGTTTCTATATAAACAAACATAAAATCCATTAAGTCTATATTTGTATAAGTTTGTTGTGAGTTCTTATCTCATGCTCCATTTCATGGTTGTTGTTCAATGGGTAATTAGCCAGTTACCTAGTATCTCCCGGTTATGTTGAGTTGTTGTGATATTACTTCTTTGATGAATACCATATAGAAATATTTGAAGGTATTACATGGCATCCCCTCCTTGGTATAGCAAAACCTAAAGAGTAGAAGTATTGTAAGAGTGCTTGTTAGTTGGTCCTTTTCTTGCATGGAGTAATATTTGGAGTTGGCTTCTCTATAAAACTTGTCAGAAGAAGAGGTTCTTGTGTTTTTGTTGCAGCATAAAAAGTAACCAACACGTGTGAAGCATTTTTGGGAGATAATGTTGTCATGAGCCATGATTGACATATAAATGCATGTATAAATTGCTTTTGTAATTAAATTCTTAGTTAAATTTTGATATGAATTAATATATTTGTTATTAAATAAATTACATAATTAAATAATATTATATCACTGTGTTAATAATCAACAATAATAATATATGATAATGTCATTAATAAGAAATATATAATACTATACATAAATAAATAATGTTATATTATTATGATAAATAATGATAATGTTAAGCATTAATCCAAACGAGATTTTTGAGAATTAAATCTTGTCGAAACAGTGATATATGGATTAATGACATTTTGTTTCAATAATGAAAGTGAATGATAAAAATATGACTAAAATAATGCAGCGATAAATGTTTAAAATAGGGTGATCCCACAAAACTGTGTCCCACTTTTTGGCCAACTTTGACACTAAAATGAACATTCTGAAAATTTTTTTCGCTTTCAAACACCTATTGTCGTAAAACCATTAAGAATTTGAAGATTCTGTAAACTAGTGACTTTTAGAAATTTGTTTCTAGTTTATAAATATATTTTTTAAAAAAATTTAGGAATTTATTTGTATCCATGTTTCCTTCTCCTTCAAAAATTGTTTGTGTGAAAAATCAGCATTTTTTCAGGAGTGACACTCACATTGATCAACATAACTTTATTTTTAAAACTGATAAGAACATAATTATTTTGAATTTAGGTTTGTAACACCAATATCTAGAGAATCTATTTGGTTTCATTCTATTTGGTTGAATATTTATAGTTTGAGTTATAAAGTGACATTAAATATAATTTGGACATAGGTTCACTTGGATCGCTCTAACTCTATCTCTATATTTTTAAATTCATTTATTCTTTTTTTGATAGAAAGGTAACATAAATACCTATTTCCTAGATATTTTTCATAATTTTTTTTCACTAATTTACTATTTTTTCTAGAAGCGTCGAACAAAGAAGTCGCTAAATGGTCAGACAACGTATGTTTAGTAAAACTTAAAAAGAAAAGTCTTAATAAACTCAATATATATAAAAATCATAATCATTGGAAAGCTTTCTCTGAGTACTATCATCCTGTATTTGGGTTTGTCAAATGAATTTATTTGATCCCACAAAAATTTATTGTCAAAGTGAATTTTGGTCAGCATTTTGATGGGTGCAAAGGAGACTCGATTATAGTTGAGTGAGGAGTAGAGTGATAATACTAAAGGGATTTTGATCCAAGAGGGTTTTATCTAACCATTTTCAATTTACTCATTTAAATGGGAGGTCTCAAGGCTTAAATCATCATATTTTCTTAAAAAAAGTGTAATTTCAGAAAAAATCTGGATGTTCAAAAAAGTGGGACACACTATTGTGGGACCACCCAATATCAATTAGTTTTATGACTAAAAGGCAACGATTATACTTAACAAGGGGCTACGATCTTATTTAAGGACAAAATATATCAGTTAAAAGTTCAAGGAGTTACCTCACTTTACAAATAGTTGCATCCGTTCATGAATCGATTCTCTCCAATGATTGATAATTGAGAATAGAGGGGGAACATGAAGAAATTAAAAAAGAAAAGAAAATCAACACTTAGGGGGAAAAACATTGAGAATAAGGAAAAAACACTTTACCACGTGGAAAGAAGAAAAAGTCAAATAACTTGAAATAAGGAATCTCTCTTAATAAGGAATCTCCCTTACGATAAAGGTACCTAAGTTTATTCTCTTTTGAGTTTATGCCATTACTTGCATGGATAAGATAAATAAGAATTTGACATCCTTATATGAAATAAGGAATTTCATATATAAGATAATGGATTATAAAATATATTAATAGTATTATGAAATAAATTATTATATAATTAAATATAAAATAACATATATATATATATATATATGGAATGAATTTGTAGAGATATATAGATAATAATCAAAGAAAAAATTAAAATAAATAATAATATATATTAAGGGGTATATATAATAAGAGATAGTAAGTGTATAAGTAATAATAACTCTAAACCTTACTAAATGCTAATTACAACGCTTACCCAAAATATATCTTAAATACAATCAAATTCAATCTTTATTTTAAATATAGCCCAAAATCGCTAAATATATTTAATTTGTCATAACACATAAAACTAATGTAATAAAATAATATATAATATCAGATTCTAAAAATTTATCTATAACATTTATATATTAAAATTATATTATATAATTTATTTCTTGCTCCTCCCAATGCTACTAGCTATATATATATATATATATTATATATTATATTTTATATATAGATAAACCCTAGAG
This sequence comes from Thuja plicata, assembly GCA_018584345.1. Classification (NCBI taxonomy): domain Eukaryota; kingdom Viridiplantae; phylum Streptophyta; class Pinopsida; order Cupressales; family Cupressaceae; genus Thuja; species Thuja plicata. The sequence goes on from MU226692.1 coordinate 60,724, forward strand.
ATATCGAGGCTTTAATTTACTTAAAAGAAATATTTCACAATTCAAAATTAAAGCCTTGATATCTCTCGACTTTCTCTATATATAAAATATAATATATAATATTCAATTTGTTACCCCTTAATGTGTAACGGTTTCAACAAAACTAACAGACGTGTAAAATTTTATTTAATGAAATAACCCAAAGTCATTACTCACGGTTTCAAAACTAACAGACGTGTATAATTTTATTAAATGAACTAACCCAAAGTATTACTTGGCTTTGATTAATAGCCCGATCATTACTTTGAAGCTTTCATTAACTGGAGATGGTTGCGCTTTATTAGCGGATATGAAAGCAGATATGAATAGTCAGTTTTCATTAACTGGAGATGGCTGCGATGTTTTAGCCGAGATGAACGGTCTCACATTGTTGGACACGGAAAGAGGCGGATGAGGGTGACTACCATTGTAGGGACACCTCTCGGCGTAATAAGAATTTGACATCCTTATATGAAATAAGGAATTTCATATATAAGATAATGGATTATAAAATATATTAATAGTATTATGAAATAAATCATTTTATAATTAAATATAAAATAACTTTAATATATATATATATATATATCTATATATATATATATATATATATATATATGGAATAAATTTATAGAGATATATGGATAATAATCAAAGAAATAATTAAAATAAATAATAATATATATTAAGGGGTATATATAATAAGAGATAGTAAGTGTATAAGTAATAATAATCATCAGAGTTCTAGACAATATTAAAATTAGAATTATATACCTTTGATTTTATATATATATATATATAAGTTATTAATATATACATAGTTATTCTTTAATCACTTGTTGTAGTTCCGTGAGTTGATAGTTGGTCTTGTGTAGGGAGAGGCTGAGTAAATCCAGAGAATGTACTAGTGTCAAGCGCCTTATGACAAGTAAATCCATGCTCTCTTTATGGTTGAGTTAGGAGAGACATAAGGAATCTGAGCTTAAATATGTTAATTACCAAATGTATTATGAAATATTATCGTTGCCTTGAATTAGATTGATTTGGATATTCAGTAATGCATGTTAAACATTTTAAATTTACAACCTCCTAGATGGGTACATTACAAATATGTAAAACATTTTGGGGTCGACGCATTTAGAAATAAAGTGCGTGGAGCTGATTGGTGCATGTATAGATTGATATATATTTGACATAAGCTTTTGAGACAATAGATAGGTGATTATGAAAATATATGTGACATAATAAAGATCAGAGGCTATGACTTTGATTAGATGCAAAGTGCAAAATAATAGATCAAAACCAGATGAAGCGTGCAAAATTTGTATATTGTGCTTGAACAAAACTGTATTTCATGCATATATAAGATGCAATCGTAATAATTCAAATATTTTATATTTCTGGGTAGTGAGCCCCTTTTGGTATTGATCCTTATTTGGGTACCTCTGGTAGTGAGTTGTGCAGTCAACATTAATATTTTATAACCATTTATAAGATATATAGAGTTAACCTTCTTTGTGGTTTTTGTCTTGTGAGTTTCGACATGAGAATATTGGTGTTGTGTGTTTCTATTTATGTTTTCCCTTCTTTACTATAATTAAGTATGTTATGTGGATGATTATTTAAAGGTTTTAATGTTTTAAAGGGAATATGATTCACCCCCCTCCCACCTCACAATATTTTGGATGTTCAACAAGAACATATCCTTATGAAAGGATGAATGAAACCCTAGATGAAAACCCTAATGCATGATTAAATTAGCATATGCCAAGTGTCTGATGCAGAGGATAGGGTAGTGGGCTCTTGAAAAATTGATGGATTGGACTTATAAGGGAAATACAAGGTTCAAAACACTCTTCCCAAATGAACTCAAAATAAGATTTCCAACCAACAACTTGACTCAAGGCTTCTAATGTCAAATGAGACTTAATTCAACCAAATTTAGAAGGAATTAACTGGTTATGGAGTCAAAATCTATGGATTATGCACAAAGTTCTTGGATTCTGCCAAGAGACCTAATTGCAATGTATTAGGATAGCAATGACCTTCCAAAATCCATAACTCTAAAAAATTCTGAGACTCATGGTAAAGAGATTAGGTTTTTAGGTACCCATTATCAAGATTGACAACATATACAAAGCAAGAGGTAGGTTGTTTTTGACCATACCTTGCTGCTACAACCTCGAGACCTCAAAAATGCACGAAAATAGGCAAATTTCCAAAGGAGTTATGTCAGAAACTTAACCCCAAGACTCCAACTCTCAGACAGTGACTAATTATGTCCTAACATGAACAAATACAAAAGGAATTAGGCCTAGACCCCTTGGAACACCAAAAGCCCCAAATTAGGCCTTCAAACCCTCCAAAACTAGGGATTCTCCAATCTGGACACTCCAACCACTATAACCTTCAATTGATGGACCAAACACCATCACGTGATCATGTCAAGAAGGAATCCATCGGAATTTAGTGGCCTCCTTAGGGTAGAATGGCTACTACTATAGCCATGGAGCCAAATTCTTGTCTTTCACCCTACAACAATCATTCATTGGTGTAAGTTTTAATGATTATTCTTGCATATTAAGTGTTAGAAGACTATGATACATATGTTTGATTCACCCCCCTAGTCACAGTGGTTACAGAGAGGGGATGAATCTCACTTCATTCTCTAAAACAATGCAAAATTTATGCCCTGTCACAGGACAATAAATTTTTATATTTCAAAACCAATTCAAATGTATTTGAAAGGATGTTTAGAGCATTCTAAATTGTTTCTACATCCTTTAGAATCAATTGAGAATTCAAAAAAATAAAAAAATGTGCAAGAAATACTTATGTTATTTCTTAAAAACCTGCTCTGTCCGTACAAATGGATTCACCCAACCGTTCTACTTCCCCTGCCATGGGCAGATAAAATAAGATGCCTAGTAACCATATCAACCAACTCCAATTGGTTTTGTTTGATTACAAATACATTTAGGCATTAGAAACTCATTTCCCTCCTAAACTAAGTAACTGTTAAGATTCAAATATTTGAATTCTTAACTTACAAATTATTCAAATTTAAGCATTCTAACTTATTGAATTTTATTCCTAGGGTCTAATTGAATCCATTAAACACTTCTAAATCCGAATTAGACCCCTTGGGCACTATTGGCCCAACTTACAATATTTAATGTCCTAGTCCTCTACTTGGACCAATAGGACTTAGCCACATTTCATTACATTCCTTATTGCAAATTTCCATGATTGGCTTCAATACACCCCAATTCACCCTTAGGGATGATCTTGATCTTCTACCTCTGATTGGATCCATGATGAACTTATGTGTCTTCATAGGTGCTCATGCACCAGTGTCACAATCATAATGAATGAGACAACTGAAGTTATTATTTTCCTAATTTAATAAATTGAAAAAACAACTAAGATTAGCTGAAGTGAATAAAGTAATTATAGGACCCAATTAATTTAATAATTAGATGTTTGTACTAATCACACCAACAAGAAGTGCATTCAAGTGAGGTCACCATAATGATGAGTAAATACAAGATAAAATTGAATAAATGTAAATTAAGATAAATAAATATGGACATGAAAAAAAATTAACACAAGAATATGTTACTTATTGATATTTTATTACATTAAAATATGACACCAAAATAAATACAAAATTAAAGAAAAAATTACATATAAAAAAATCTTATTAAGTTTAGAATTTTTTTATTAAATATAAATTAGTTGACATGTTTAATGATTAAAATTCATACTTGAGTTATAGTTAGTGAGAATATGTAAACTTTAACGATTGGTGCATTAATCTGTTATAATGAAGTAAAGTTTTCATATTATTTGATGCTTTTAAATTATGATATATTCTTTGTTATAAGTTTTATTTCACGTGATAAACTATTATTATAGGTTATTGACAATATTTAATATTTATATATATATATATTTTTTGTCTTTTAAAGCATGAAGATGATTTTGAAGAAGTATTGCGAAAGCTTCGAAGGAATTTTAAATATTGAGGTAAATTTTCACTACCAATTTTTTGCAAATTTAGAAGTCATTTATCTTTATAGTGAATAATTGCCTTTTATTTTTGCAAAGTACATGACTAACCTATTGAGAAAAAATATTTTACAAAATTTTTATTATTTTAATATAAAAGACAAACAAATAGAAATATATGAAAATTTGTTGCATAGATATCAATATATTCTTTAAGTATAAGAATATTTTGTTTCTACACTTAAATAAATCTCTTTTATTTATGGTTAAGTGGAACTAAAGAAAAATGTAAGTCCATTGGATTAGTACTATAAGTTATGGAACTAAAACCTTGAGATAGATGTGTATGCACGCATGTGTTATCATATTCTACCATGTCTAATTTGGAAGCTAACAAATCATTCAATTTATAGTTCTCAACATGAGAGAGAGAAATGCAACTTCTTCTATTGGATCAAGCTCAATTAAAAAAGTTATAAAGTTGATTGTTGTTATACTAGGAATGTTAATTGTCATATATTGATATTTGGTCAAATGTATCTCCATAGCTACATAAACATGATTATTTGACTAGATATAGGTTTTGGATGATCAACTATAAGAGTTAAAGTCACATTATCTTATACTTGGAACCTCAATAAATACGTTGATGATCTGTTGACTATTGATCCACAACTATATGAATCTAATGATTTAGATAAATACTGCCATCTGATAATCTTGGGCCACTCTTAGATGCTTTACCCTTTCTTAGATGATTTAGATAAATACTCCCATCTAAAGAGCACTTTGTTGATAGTCAGCCCATGGTTAAGCACAAAGGTTACCAACTCATAGAGTGGTATTGGAGAAGTCCTAGGCTAGCTAAGAAAGGGCTTGAAGGATCCTAGAAGAGAGGATAGGATCTTGTGAAGGCTAGAGATAGTAAGAGTCCTAGATTTGTCTTGTGCAAGCACACCTTGAGTGTTTCTATCAGATTGGTATCATAGCCAATAAGATTTGGCTTGTGGTAAATGTTTCAACCAACAGAATCAGTAGGAGAATCTACAATGGTGACAAATGCAGAGCTTGCAAAGAAAGTGGATGAGCAAGAAGAAGAGAATAGATTTCTCAGAGAGAGATTGGCACAATTGGAACACAAAGTGGACCAAGTGGAGGAAAAGACTGAGGAAGTAAAAGATAAAGTTGAAGGAAAGAAAAAAGAGATAGCCTTAGATGATGAGGTCCCTGAAGCTGACCCTGTCCTCACTGAAGAACCATTCTTGAAGACATTAAAAGCTTTGAGTGGAAAGGCATTGGAAAGAGTTCCTATCTTTACTGGAAAGATAGAACCATAGATAGTCCTAGATTGGATTGAAGGACTAGAAAATCACTTTGAATGTGATGGTATAACTGAAGCTCAGAAATTGAAAGTGGAAAAGGCTAGACTTAGAGGGTCTGCACTCACTTGGTGGAAATTTATCCAAGATGAGAGAGAGAAGGAAGGAAAGAGACCCATTGCTACTTGGAAGGCTATGGTAGCCAAAATCAGATAAGCATATGTAACTGAGGACTATGAGATTCAGTTGCATAAAAGGAGACAAAGTCTTAGATAAAAAGACTTGGATGTTAACTCCTATGCTGAAGAGTTTCAAATTCTATGCATGAGATCAAGAATTGCAGAAGAGGAAAGTGTGAAGGTAGCTATATACCTTAATGGTCTTAAATGGACTATACAAGATGAATTGAGTTTTCTTACTCCTACCACTGTTCAGAGATGCCACCAAATTGCAATAAAGGTGGAAGAGAAATTGTGAAAGAAACAAGACTCAAGCAATACAAGAAGCAGAGGTAGAGGAAGAGATAACAAAGGTCAAAGAAGTGGATATGGTGGTAGAAGTTCAGAGTCCAAGACTCAAGGAGAGACTAAGCTGACTGAACAACAAGAAGGAAGCTCAAGCATAGGAAGCTTCAATAGAGGAAGAGGCTCTAATACAAATTAGAGAGGAAGAGGTAATAGTCAAGGAAGAGGTTCCTATTTTGAAACTATGAAATGTTATCACTGCAACCAGATGAGACATCCCGCCTACAGGTGTCCAGAGAAAGGCTCTACTTCTCAAGGAAGTGACAAGAGAGTAAACTTTGTGCAAGAGGAATCTAGTGGTGGAAGCAAACACCCTGAGGTACCCTTAGAATCATAGGAAGGAGAAAATCTGATAATAAGGAGGACACTGATCAAAGAACCAGTGAGAGAGGAGCCAAGCCAGAGAAGATCACTATTCAAAGTGAAATGCAAGATCATGGGCAAAGTATGTAGAGTCATCATAGACTCAAGATCTAGTGGCAACATTGTGTCAGAGGAGGCAGTTAGTAAGCTAAAGATGAAGAGGATTCCACATAGTAACCCATACAAGGTTACTTGGTTGAACAAAGGACATGTTCTTGTGAATGAACAAGCATGGGTGGACTTCTCAATTGGGAGATATAAAGATAAGTTATTGTATGACATCCTACCCATGGATGCATGTCACCTTTTACTTGGAAGGACATGACAATTTGATAGAGAAGCCATGCATGATGGAGCTAAAAATGCATATTCCTTCAAAAAGGATGGTGTGACTTTGAAAATCCAGTCACTCCTAGAAGAAGGAGAAGTGAAAGCCTCAGGACCTAATGTCCTATTGGTAAGTGAGAAGGAGTTCCTACAAGCTCTAGAGGAAGGAGAGGGATTAGCGTATGCTTTGGTTTTGAAGCCAAAGGAAGAAAATACAGAGAAGATAGTCAAGAAGACAAAGATTCCATTGGAAGTACAAGAGTTTCTTAAGGAATATAAAAAAATTGTCAGTGATGGACAACCAACAAGCCTACCCCCTAAGAGAGCTATTAGTCACCAAATTAACTTTATCCAGGAGCTACCCTTCCTAACAAAGCTGCCTATAAGATGACCCCTCAACAAAATGAGGAAATTGCCAAACAAATCCAAGAGCTCCTAAACCAAGGCCTCATTAGAAAAAGTATAAGCCCATGTGCCGTACCCACTGTTCTAGCACCCAAAAAGGGAGGAACATGGAGGCTATACACTAATTCGAGAGCCATTAACCGAATCACCATTAGGTATAGGTTTTTTATTCCTAGGATAGAAGACCCAATGGTCTGTTTAGGAGGAGAAAAATATTTTACAAAGATTGACCTAAATAGTGGTTATCATCAAATTAGAGTCAATGAGGGAGATGAATGGAAGATTGCCTTCAAAACTATAGAGGTTTGTATGAATGACTTGTGATACCATTTGGGCTATCAAATGCCCCATCCACATTCATGAGGCTGATGAACGAAGTAATCAAGGACTACATTGGTAAGTTTGTGGTAGTGTATTTGGATGATATCCTAATCTTTAGTAGGACTAAAGAAGAACACTTAAGGCATCTGCAAATTGTATTCAAGAGACTGCATGAAGAAAAGCTAATGATCAGTTGGGATAAGTGTGAATTCCTAAAGGAGTTAGTGTATCTTGGGTTTGTGCTGTCTCATGGAAACCTCAAGATGGATCCAAGCAAGGTGGAAGCCATTGTCAACCGGCCTACTCCCAAAACTGCAACAGAGGTGAGAAGCTTTCAAGATTTTCTCAATATTATAGGAAGTTCATGAAGCAATTTAGTGCTATTTCTACTCCTATGCTAGACACTATAAAGGGTGGTATGAAAAATAATTTTGTATGGAATGAGCAAGCTAACCAAGGATTTGAATTGTTGAAGAAGAAGATTGCCACTCAACCCATCTTAACATTACCAAGTTTTGAGAAACTTTTCACAGTTGAGTGTGATGCTAGCAATGTTACTATTGGGGTAGTTTTAAGCCAAGAAGGGAGACCAGTGGCTTTCCATAGTGAGAAGCTCACTGATGCAAAAAGGAAGTATTCTTCCTATGACTTAGAAATGTATGCTCTAGTCCAAGCATTAATGAAATGGAGGCACTATTTGCTTCCAAAGGAATTTGTGGTGTATTCAGACAATAAAGCACTTAGTTTTCGGAATTCACAAGACAAGCTCAGTCACAAGCACATGAAATGGGTGGAGTACTTGTAGGCTTACACCTTCAACATCAAGCACAAGAAAGGATTGCAGAACAAAGTGGTTGATGCACTTACTAGAAGACTTTTGACAGTACAAGAAGTACAACTGCAGAGTATGGGTATTGAGAGTTTCAAAGATCTATATGCAGAAGATGAAGACTTTGTAGAGATATACAAGGTATGTAAAGAATATAAGAAACATTTTCATGGTGAATTTTTTGAATATACCATGCAAAGTGATCTATTGTTTAAAAGAAGTCAGCTATGTGTCCCTAGAGGATCAATTAGGGAAAATCTGATTCAAGAAAAGCACAATGGTGCACTTAGTGGTCACTTTGGAGTCAATAAGACCCAAGAGTTAGTGCAAAGGTTTTACTTTTGGCCTAAAATGAATTTGGATATCAGAAAGTATGTGGAATGTTGTGTAGTGTGTCAGAAAGCCAAGGGCACATCCTCCAATGCAGGCCTTTATGAACCTCTCACCATTCCAAGTAGACCTTGGGAATATTTGAGCATGGATTTTGTTGTGGGATTGCCAAAGGCAAAGCAAGGATTTGACAGTATCTATGTCATAGCAGACAGATTCAGTAAGATGACACATTTTGTCCCATGCAAGACAGTGCATGATGATTGTCATATTGCACAATTATTCTTCAAGGAGGTGGTGAGAATCCATGGGTTACCCTTAAGCATAGTCTCAAATAGAGACACTAAATTCATGAGTCACCTTTGGAAGACATTGTGGCACAAATTGGGAACCAATCTGTCCTTTGGGTATGCATATCACCCTTAGACAGATGGTCAAACTGAGGTGGTTAATAGAAACCTTGGGAACCTATTGAGGTGTCTCACTAAGGAGTATGGTCAAGCTTGGGATCAACTCTTAGAATAGGCAAAGTATGCATATAATGATACTGTAAACAGAACCACTGGAAAGAGTCCCTTTGAAATTGTTTATGGGTTGTACCCTAGAGGGATATTTGAGCTCAAAGAACTAAAAGATGGAGCCAAGGGTAGTGGTTAAGCAGAAGACTTTGCACACTCCATGAAAGAGGTGCATGAAACAATGAGAAAGAATCTAACAGAGAACACTGCAAGCATAAAGAAAAAGGTGGATGAAAGGAAAAAGGAAGTCCAATTCCAGGTAGGGGATCTTGTTATGGTCCATCTGAACAAAGCAAGACTCCACAAGGGATTGCCAAACAAGTTGCAGATGAGAAGATTAGGCCATGTAGTATTTTGGCCAAATATGGAAACAATGCGTACAAGGTTGAGCTCCCTGAGGATATTGGTTTGTCTCCGGTCTTCAATGTTGCAGATCTGGTCCTGTATAAGGGGCCTACTCCAGATCTAGACAAGAGCCTTAGTGAGGTTATACAAGAAGTAGAAGACCTGAACTTGAACCCTACACCACCTAAGAAAGAAGAGAAGATACTTGATTCCAGGGCCTACAAGAAGACCAAACAAAAGACATACTATGAACATCTGATCAAATAGCATGGACAAGGAGATGCAGAGGCCACTTGGTCAAGGAGACAGAGTTCAAGAAGTTGGGAATTTATTCCAACTTTCTCAATCCAAGGATGGATTGAAAACTTTTATTTGGGGAGAATGGTGCAGGAGCACCTAGGCTAATCCCTAGTTCCATTTTTTGTTGCGGCTTGTATTGACCTTAGCCAAGTCAATAGTGTTTACTTTTGACCTTAGAAGGTCTTGCAAGTGTGTACCTAGGTGGATATGGCTCGGATCAATCAAACCTAGGTGTTTTGTGTTTTGAGTTGTTTAGTGCTAGTTTAACCTAAAAGTGGGAAATTGGGTAGAAAAGCCTTCAAGGCTTAGGCTAGGTTAGAAATGTACTTAAAAAGGCCTCTAGGATGTTCTTACATCATTCTATGTTGATTAGAGGTCATTGGGATTTGTTTAATGCAAAGGTGTCAAAGTTGTCAAAATGTTGCATGGCAACATTTGCAACTTTTAAAAGTTGCATGAGTACATTTGGCAGTATTGGATTCTTTTTGAAGAATGATGATGAGTTGTTGTAACAACCTATAATCATGGGGAAGCATATTTAGACATGGAGGATCCCATTTCCCAAAAAAAGTGGATGTAATGAGTGATTTGAATTTGCAAGAAGAAGCTCTGTTTACTGGTTTTTGCATATAGTCGACTTCTTGTGTTTATGAGTGTTAGTAGATGGATTGAACAAAGTGATCCAGCGTTGTATTAGTGTAGTAGAGATATTTTTAAGCAGTTTTTGTTTAGATTTCAACTTTCTGTGAGTTCATTAGATTAGTCTTTTAAATTGTTTTGCAAGTAGTGTAGTTGCTGGTGCTGCCAGAGTGGATTTGAGAAAAATGGCTCCCCCATAGATTCCAACCGTGCATTTCATCATTGTCTAGATGATATGGTAGTGGATCCTCTGTATGGTGTAGATATGAGTCTAGGAGTCCAGGAGAGAAAAGTAGCTATTTTTCAAGGCAAGCCCTAGGCGATTCGTATACACCCGGTTAGGTGTTCGCCAGGGATCTAATGGTTTTTGATTGCAAGGGAAAGATTGGAAGAATAGAACCAAGTGTGGTTTCATAAGCACAGAGGTCCTACAGATACCTCCTAGGAAGATTAGGCATTAGACAATCCATTTAGATACATTTCTGAAGAGAAGTTAGTAGCCTACACCTAAATATACAAATTAGCCCTATTAGCCCTGAATTCTAGGAGCCTACTGTACGGAGGCCCTAGAATCCTAAGACCACCAAAATCCTTAATGTCTTGGAAAAGGATATCTGAATATCCAATTTGTTTTTGGGGTTGTTTGGAATAATTGTGAAATAAGTGGGAAAAACTCACTGATTAGGGCTAATTGACCTATTAGGCCTAAAAGACCAAATTTACCTAAGGTCTTGAGGTCGTTTGAAAAATAATTGATGTCCTATTCAAATGGGATCATATGGAGTGTAAGAAGTTGTCTTAACATGGAATACACCCCTGCAACACTTATGATGAAGTAGAATTGAGAATGCACTTGGAATCTTCCAAGAAGGAGTAAGGGATTGAAGAGCACTTTATTGATAGTCACCCCAAGGTTAAGCACAAAGGTTACCAACTCATAGAGTGGTATTGGAGAAGTCATAGGCTAGCTAAGAAAGGGCTTGAAGGATCCTAGAAGAGAGGATAGGATCTTGTGAAGGCTAGGAGCAGTAAGAGTCCTAGATTTGTCTTATGCAAGCACACCTTGAGTGTTTCTATCAAAGAGCCTGCAAATTGTCGTAAGCTTAAAGGGGAAGATAATGCCATGGTTTGGCGTAAATTGTAGAAGGGCGGTGTTAGTCCTTATTTGGAAAAACTCCATAGTTTTGACAAGGCTATTACCCAGAGGTTTTTTGAGGGATGGAGAAAGGACACTATCACAATGGATGGGAAAACCATTAACCTCTATGTTGAACTTGTAGCTCAAGTTACTAGAATCCCTAATAAGGGTTTAAAATTCTATAGAAACAGGAAGATCTTTGACATGGATGTGAAGAAATTTCCTAAGTCGGAGAAAGAGGAGACTTTTTCTAAAGCCAAAGATAATGGGTTCATAGATGTTTCTATTATCATTGAAATTTGGCGCAACATTCTATTGGTTATTATAGAGTATATCACCCTTGACAGGCGCTTCACGCGGGCGCAGTCCCATAATTTTATGCTACTCAACCACTTCAGGTATAGGGACTTGATCAATATTCCTTATTATTTACATAGCTGTCTGGTTAAAAGCCTTTATGAGCACAAAAAGAAAACTAAGAAGGCCATTCAGCACGAGGGTTTGATTCCTCTCATTTATGAGCATATTAGTGATACCATCCCGGAGCCTGTTGTAAAAATCCCAAATAAGGGGAAGGGTAAGCGGATGGCAGAGGATACCCCTTATAGTGGTTTGAAGAAACCTAAATCTGTAAAAAAGGATTCTACTTAGAGTAGCTATGATGAGGATAATGATACTGTTGACTCTGCGGAAGTGGAAGGTCTTGAGACCCAAAATATGCCTAGCTTTAACAGGGAGGAGGAGGATACAAAGGATTCTTAGGATAATGGTGATACTCAAGAAATGTGGGAGGATGAAGGGAAAGACCTCGTGATTTCTGAGAAGGAAGTTGAGCACGAAAATGAGAACATTGTTTCTGCTGAGCTCGACATTGAGAACATTGTTTTTTGCTGAAAATACCACCTAGAAGGTGGATGACGAGATGGTGAAGAAGAACAATGAAGAAGAGAGCAGGGAAAACAAGGAAAGGGCTGATACTCCCAAAAACACAGAAGGTATGTCTGGGGATAATCTGAATTCTGAAAACTTTATTGCCAAAAACTCTTAAAATTTAGATGGCCTGGTTGAAAAAGCACTCCATTATTCGGAGATGCAAACTTATGATAAGAAGGAAAGCTACAAAGCTGAGGAGGTCCCTATCTTGGATGAGTTTGTTACTGGTACGAGGCATGATGTGTATGTGTCTAGGGATATGCAGGAGAATACAGATGAGGAAAATGAAGATATCAATGAAAATAGGGTTAGAGAATCCTCTATTATGTTGGTTTTTGAGGATTTTGATGATAAGGAGGAGATCACTATTGGGGCCCTACAGGCTGAAAAATCTGAGGCTTTGTTCTCCTTTAGATTTAATAAGTGGTGCTTCCAAGAGATAAAAAAACTTAATCTTAAATGCAGGAAGCTGGAGGCTACGAACGCCATTCTCTAGGAGCAGATGGAAAAAGGTAGCAAAGAGGGTAATTCCACCCAGAATCTGAACAATGACCTGGAATCAATGAAGAACAAAATGGATACGATAGAGGGTACTAATATGGGCATTCTCCACCACAACAAACATAGCATGAAAGCCTCATCCACTAAGCTCAAAACTTTTGTTAATTTGTTGGACAATGGGATGGGAGAGGGAGCTGAACAAAGGGATGATGACCTAGAGATTATTGGGAGGCCGAGTTCCAAAACCCATGCTAGAAGCAAGGAAAAATCCCCCACAGTTAAGAAAAATGTGGAAGAGCTGATGAGCCTTATTAGGAGGATGGGTGATATCCAGGCCAAGATAGAAGAGACCCTGGAGGAGAATGCTGTTGTAATGAGTACTGGTACCTGAGCTGATGTTTCTTCTCGTTTCTGTCCTTTTTGCTAGTTTTTTCTCCGTTCCTTTTTTGGTCATTCGTGTTGCCCCTTATGGGTTGTTTGATGTTGTAACTTCTCTTTGCTGACGATAATTATTCCTATCTTTGTAATTCCTTGATGTAAAGGGTTTCGGGTCCCTTCAAAACTAATTTTTACCAGTAATCAAAACTAGATAGAACGTGTCTAGAATACAATACCAAAAGCTAGCTGATGAACACGGTTGCCAATTATAATTGTATTTCTAAACCATAATAACTTAGAATTTCTGTATGTTTATCATCAATTCAAACAAGACTCAATATCTAAAAAGCACAAAATACACTTTGGCGGATATCTCTTATCGGAAAGACTTTGGCCGATATCCTTAGACAAATAAATCGTTAAGAGATACACTGATAAAAGCACTACCGACGTGATACATACTATTGGGGTAAGTCAAGGTGAGACAGACCGATCCCCAATGACATGGTTAGATAAGGATACACCGATGGTTGATTTGGAAAAGAGCTATCGGGATAGCTTCTATTACCGACACAAATGGATTTTGATTTGACCGATACCTGATGGTGTCTGTTGGTATTAATCATGCCGAAAACCTTGTGTGTATAATACTATCGACATAGCCTACATGGGCGATATAGTGCAAAATGAGATTAGCCGATACTCGGTGAGGAAAGCGGTGAAACCTATTCCGATAACCATGAAATGTGCAAAGAGGTAGACTTTCGCGCTCCCATCAGTCATATATAGTTTTGACCAATAGCGATAAAGATTTCAAATTTAGAGGAAGAGCTAAAGGGAAATAAATCACTAAGAGATACACCGACAGAAGCCCTACTGATGTGATACATACTATCAGGGTAAGATAAGATGAGACAAACCGATCCCCAATGACTTGGTCGGATAAGAATACATCGATGGTTGATTGGGAAAAGGACCATCGGGATAGCTTGTATTACCGACACAACTGGATTCTGATTTGACCGATACATGGTAGTGTATCAGTATTAGTCATGCCAAAAACCTTGTGTGTAATATTATTTGCATAGAATACATGGGCGGCGTAGTGCAAAATGAGATTGACCGATACCCAGTGAGGAAAGCGGTGAAACCTATGCAGATAAGCATGAAATGTGAAAAGAGATGGTTAGCGCTCCCATCGGTCATATATAGTTGTGCCCTATCACGATAAAGATTTCAAATTTCTATGAAGAGCTAAAGGGGAATAAATCGCTAAGAGATACACCAACAAAAGCCCTAATGATGTGATACATACTATCGGGGTAAATCAAGATGAGACAAAATGATCCCTGATGACTTGGTCGGTTAAGGATATACCAATGGTTGATTGGGAAAAGGGTCATCAGGATAGCTTCTACTATCGGGATAACTGGATTTTGATTTGACTGATACCCGATGGTGTCTGTTGGTATTAGCCATGTCAAAAACCTTGTGTATAATACTATCGGTATAGCATACATGGGTGGTGTAGTGCAAAATGAGATTGACCAATACCCGGTGAGGAAAGCGGCGAAACCTATGTCGATAAGCATGAAATGTGAAAAGAGATAGACTTTAGCGCTCCCATTGGTCATATATAGTTGTGACCTATAGCGATAAAGATTTTGAATTTTGAGGAAGAGCTAAAGGGAAATAAAATTAATATAATGGGATCCTTCACCCAAGGCATGTCATTTATTTCGAATATCCTATGATTAAAATAAATCATTCTTATTTATTTCACGAATTGCATAATAAAAGTTGTATGAACTAGGTGACTGAGAAAGAAGTGTGTGCAAAAATGAAGGCATCTAGTTCGACAGGAAAGAGGAAACCAGTCAAAAGCTCCGAGGTTGCTGTTAAAAAACAAAAGAATGAAGCTAAGGATGTACCAAGGAGGATGAATCAGGACATGATAGATCAGATAAATGCTCCTGGTCCAAAATCACAGAGATCGAAACAACATAAGCTAGAATGAGAGCAATTGGAAGATGACTATGGTAGAGTGAAAGATATATGGACTAAGGTGCATGGTTATGAATTGTTTCTATATCATTACTTGAGGAGAAATAAGGAAGCACTAGTCACCAATCTGTGGACGATAATTCTTGGTAGGTTGGTTGTGCCAAATATATTTATTAGTATGAAATTACTTGAAATACTTGTTAGAAACTATAAGGCAAAGGAGAGATGTATCAGAGATCCTAACGGTGATAATTTATTAGAATTTTGTGTTGAGTCTGTATCAAAAGTATTTGATTTAGATTACAGCTGCAATAAGCCGTTGAAATTAGTAGAGTTAAGAGACAAATTCATAAGGATGGATATAGTTTATATGGGATGGAAATTGGCTATGCACAAAATTGAGAAAGGTGCCTCAACTAAGGAAGATGGTCCACCTTTTAGGTTAGATTTGTTTAGGCCTTATCTTCAGTATACGTATATGTCTGGTGGGAAAGTTGTAGGAGTGGAAGTTCCAGATTCCATGAATATAGGACCTATGGTATTAGCAACAGATATACAAATGGATGAACCTAGGCCCTTTGATTATGCAACATTCATTGCAGAGAGGTTACATGAGGGTTTCATTGAGTTAAGGGATAATGGCACACCCACATTTATGTATTATTCCTTGTTGATGCACATAATATTATTTTATGGATTCAAGAGAGGACTTTGGCTTGAGGAATTGAGATTAAACACGGTTAATAGAGATGGAGAGAAGCAGCCAGTACAATTATGGAATTCTATATGGGATTGAAGATACATCCGGTCACATTATGTTAAGTTTGAAGAGTTGATTGTGAAACTGTTATATCAGCTATTTAATATTCCTTATGATATGGCATTGTCAGATAAGATTAAAGCCTTTCTTAGGCCCAAACAGTTTGACCTAGATAAGAAAATTCAGCACAATTGGGGGGATTGGTTTGTGTGCAATAATTTTTCATTTTTCAGAATTTATAGTTTTTAAGGTACTCCTTATATGCTTCCAAACATTATTCCTGATAGAATTGCCTATCTTGAGATCATGAGACCATTTAGTGTTTCTAATGCAGAACATTTTGGTAATTTGCATAAGCAGACCTTTTTGCCAGATACTTTATCATTTGGAGATTTCACTATTGTTTCTACCAAGCTATACCCTTTTATTGACATGATGTTAATTGAAGAATATAACTTATATGAACATTCTGTAAGGAAGAACTATGACCCAGACGGGTATATCCATGAGTGTAAAAAGAAGAAAATATTGGGGGATTATCCTCATGTTCCACATGAAAGTGAAGATGTATTCAGAAATTTGGAAGAATCTGATGCCCAATTGCTGATAGAAGATTATCGGAAAAGGTTGAATGATTAAAGACAACAATTAGACGAGCTTACTTCAGAAGAGGAGACAAAAGCATCTGAAAAAGAAGATGATGCAGAAACTGAAGTTGTGTCCAAAAGGGTTACTGAGGTTGAAGATGAACCAGGAAAAGATGAAAAGATCATACATGCTCTTGACATTCATAATGATAACAGGATTGTTACACATAATAGATTTGTATTTGATGATGAGTTTATAAGGTCAAAGGAGTTCAAAATATTCTTGTATAACTTCATGGGCAAGCGATTGAGAAATGCTCACTCAAATTTGGATCCCTTAAGAGAAGCTGAAATGTTGGAGAAACTTAAGAATGATGTCAAGTTTGAAGTTCAGATAATGACTCCACAAAACGGAAGGGCACTACTGGTAGAGTCTGGTATGATTCTATTTCGTGGGTGGGACATGAGTGCTTCTTTCATTTTTGACAGACTTATGAGTTCGGAGAAAACAAATATCAAATTGGATATGGCTGGTGTGAATGAAGTTTTTATGGGATCAAGGTTTGATCAAGATGAAAATGCTCTGTTATTATGGGCTATTTATCCACCAACTAAGAGGCCTAATATTATTTATGTTGACCAAGCCTTTGGTCATATGATAAAGCTTAAGGTAGGGGAAACCAATCCTATTGTTTCAGCAGATATGGCCATTGAATTTTCCAAATTTAACAAAGCACAGATACTTGGGATCATGAAGGATAGGGACCATTACAAAGCAATGTATGAGGAGAAGATAAAGAAAAGTGGATTAGGTATCCCAACAATTACCTCAAGAGATAACATGAAATGGAAGAAAAAACATGATGACTTGCTCTTACAAATCAGAAGATGTTGAGACAGATGTAGAATGTGAGGGTAGACACTACAATTTTTATGCTTACACAAAGATACAAAAATATGCAAAATGTATTTCAAAGCCATTGGAAGGTTTACCAGAGAAACCATGATAACACTTTGTCTCATGAAAGAATTAAAAAAAGGCTCACTGTTAGAATGCACGAAAAGACTTTAGAAGGGGATAATAATATGATCATTGAAGAATTGAAAAGAGTTACTGATCAGCATGAGGCCTTTCAAGAGAAATTGATTAAAGAGACTGATAGTTTCCTGAGTGTTATCAAAGTAGGTCTGCCACCGTTTACCAGTGATACATGGGATGTTAAGGACAAGCACGTTTGTCAAGGAATGCGAACATCTTCTCAGTGTTGCCCTGGATGCTACTCGATTGGACGACATTGGATTAAAGGAGACTACTGCACAAATGGAGAACCTCGTGAGTGTGGAGATCATGGCCAAATATATCATCTACGATGCTGACACATGTGTCTCTGAGGAATACAAGGAACATTATCAAATTGTGTTCAAAGATACTCGGGGATTAAGTTCCCAACGTTTCTTAAAATGTTTTAAGTCTTAATGACTTTTGTTATGCATTTATGTATTTCAAAAAACAACTGTAATGAAAGGATGTGACGTTTTGATGATAACTGTTAGGTTGTCTATAATTTTTTGGTGCTATCTTCTTTGTTTTGAAAAGACAATTGTTATGAATTGATGAGATACAGTACTTGTCGACTGGTTATATGATATTAACAATACTATCTTTGTTTTCGAAAATCTCTTGGTGAAATCTGTTCCTTTGTTCTTTGAATTTGTTCTTTGGATAAAATATTTGCATTTTATTCGATTGGTTGTTTCATGTTGCATTGTTTCAATTGAAATTATAGTTTTTCATTCAATTGGTCTCTTCATCTTGCATGGTTAAATTCATTTGATTACTGCAGAAATCAATTGGTCTATCATTTGAAAAGTTAAACTAAATTGGAGTAACTATATTTTTATATTAAAATATATGCTCATTGAAAACGTCTTTGAAGTGATAAATTTTTATGTAAAATTGTCTCCAAAGTTATACATTGAATTCAATTAGAACATTGTCATTAATAGATTAAATTTAAGAGGTTTAGGCACTGGTCATCTTTCATAAATAGCCATACATAACATTGTTTGTCCCTAATAGAGGATTTAGCATGAATTAATCATCTTGTGAATTCTAAGCATTGATAATATTCATTTCCCATTTTGAAGCAAAGTATCAGTTACATTGTCATCAAATTAATAGATTAGGTTATCTTTCACAAAGCAATTTACTACTTGCGGTTTTCAACAGACTTTGATTATCCAACCATTTGCTATAAAAAACTTTGAACTGACATACTTGGTCAAGTTAAAGGCCTACCAGCCTTGGTCATGCAGAGCTAGAATTGCAAAAGTCCAAAACCTTATTTAGGTTGGGCTTGTTTGTTGGCCAGATAAATTGGGTTTCCCAAAATTAGAACACTTCCTTTGTAAATGCATCCAATTAGGTCTATTATGCCTCATGAAGAATTTGAGGGTAAGCACTATAAATCTCATGATCAAGTCTAATGCTTTGGAGTCTTTTGTGTTGGCCATAAAGGGTATCCAAAACTGTGAAAACAACACTGAAAACTTGGTAATGTCTGAAATTGTAGTAAAAAACCCGTCTGAAAAAGGCTACAAGGCTTAGGACCCTTCTATTAAGGAACTACCCTCTGAAACTTAAAGTTGGAAGATTGGTCTATTGGATCATGTTTCTGAGGATCCAAATTGACAATATGTTTAATGGTTTCACCCCATCCAATCATTGAGACACTTTGAGTCTCTTAGGTGCCAAATAGTGAACCATAACTTGCATTGTGTTGGTTCAAGGATCTTGCAAGGAGTTAAAGCAAGAGTATGGGAAGGTTTAAAGGATGTTGTAAGACTTGGAAGGAACTCAAAGGTGTGAGCCCTTGACTAGTTCCTTTAGCCCCTTTGTTAGAGCAAGCCTAGGACGGGCTTGATGTGAGTAGTTGTATCTAAGAAAGGGTGAAGTTTCCAAAATTTTGGAGTTTTAGATCTGATCAGTCAGGGGCACTGCATCAGGGACATTGCAAAATATTGAAAGTGGTGTGGTAATTTATGGGAGACCATTTATTTTAAGAATAAATATCGAGTGGTAAAAGACCAAAGCCTTCAAAGAGGAGCTCCATGTGCAAACACCTAAGAGCTATTATAGTGCATTACGATCAACACATCCACCAACTCATTGTAGGAGGCATATAGAAATGAACGAAGATAATGACAACTTCAGTGGACAACTTCTTTTATAACTAAATACTCAAATAACTCAAGTAGGACCCCATTCATGGGATATCTTCATCAACTCCAATTTTTAAAGACGATCAAAGATCAAATGGGTTCATCCTCTATTACAAAGATGGAAGATAAAGTTTGATTGTGCATCTTGAAGAAATCTCGATTTCTTGGGACCTAGTTGCACCCATTAGAGACTCTAATGGAAATTGATCAAACTCAACTTAATGAAACTCTTCCCAAGGAATAATAACAAAGCAGATGAAGAAGAATTGCTACTAGGTTCCCATATACTCAAAACATGCCATCCAAACAAAATGATAGGCAATTTGCTTGTAATAATCCTCTACCTCAAGAAGAGACAATCTTCAAATTACAAAATCTAAAATAACTTCAAAGAAGCATTGGTGCTCCTTGACAATATAGAAAATCACAACGAAGTCATAAACAACAAAAATATCACGAGTTTACCAAAATATGTCCAAAGTATCTACATAAAATTCTAAAAAAGTTTCAGTATCTATAATAGCCCTCTGTTAACCATATTTACGCATATGGTCTCAACAAAGTAGTGCACAAACTACACAAAGAAGGCATCGTAGAACCATGATTTCTGCTTTCACCATTGAAGCAATCTCGACGACATTAGCTGCCTCTCGAGCCTTGCACAAGTTGCACTCATTGCCTAAATCAGGTATAGATGTAGATGGGGTAGATGTAAATGTAGTTTCATTGACCCACCAAAAGTAGTGACATCCACTATTTACCTGCAATACCAAATCTACATCAGTTCTTCCTAAAATGATTAGTTGTCATATTATTTTTAAACACAAAATATATTTCCATTAACTACCTTTTTCCTATTTGGACAACCCCAAAATTGACACTTAGGATTACTTGTTGTGCGTGGCATCTTCAACACGCAAGGGCCTACACCACATTGACACATAGGCACATTGACCGAAGTCATCCACAAATTTTGCACTGTCATTCGAACATATTATTTTGTTTAGTTGATTATTTTGTTCATTCATACTAATTATAATTGCAATAAAAAGCAACATACTAATGTAGAAAGCATATCAAATCATATTGCAACATGACTATTTTCAATCATAGTACAAAACGAAAATGCTTCGTATTTGATGATATAATGAATTTGAACAGCATGTAAATGCAAAGTCCTGCACATTATGGAAACCATATGCATAGTTGTGATTGGGCCTTTTAGTCCTTACCACACATTGAAATGCATGTAAAGACATCTACATTTGGGGGCATGTCAAATTGTGATATTGCTATTAGGATTGAAGTGTATAGTTTTTTGAGTCAAACTCATTGACCCATGTTTCATGAGTAGTATTCCATCCATGAGTTTGACATTCACAAATTGCCTCGTGTCAGCTGTAGTTAATAAACTAATGTCACGAAAATCGTTGATGTGTCGACAATTCCTCTCATTACTTCTTCTCCGCTTGAAACAATTGGGAGTACCCAGGAAAGACAAGTCGGATCTACTATAGCCTTTTCCATGTCCACTTCCCGCGCGGCTAATTTCTTCTTCGCTATCTCCATTGCTCTACATGCTTCGTCCTTGTTATATTCCTCGCTCAAAAATGGTATATTAGAGTCGACTCACTTTCCCGGGTACTCCCAATCGTATGAAGTGGAGTTGAACCTTGTCTCACCTACACTCTTGTGAGTAACAACTTCCAAGTCATTGTCGACACATCAACAATTTTCGTGACGTTAGTTTGTTAAATGCAATTGACACGAGGCAATTTTTGCATGTCAAACTCATGGATGAAACATGGGTCAATGAGTTTGACACAAAAAACTATACACTTGAATCTTGATAGCAATATCACAAGATAATGAAATTTTTGGATGAAAATTTAATGTGAGATGTCATCGGGTATAAAAACCTCAACTACATTTAAGATGAATACGCAAAAATAATTACTAAATAAACATGAAAAAACATCTGATCAAATTATAAATTAAAAAATATAGCATATCCTTTTTCAATACATTGAATAAAGAAAGAATACCATCAAAATATTAAATGGACATTAGGACACAACAACTTGTTGTGAAATCTTTTGATCAAGCACAACATCTATAACAGTTAATCAAACAAGGATCATTCATAAGCTACAATTGACAATATTCTCATTACAGGAGGGGTCAATGAATAACACTGATAAGGTTAAAAGTAACAATGAAGTTATAGTGCAGAGGTAATGACAATGAAGACAATGTTGCACTTTCATATTTTGAAATAGTTTGGAACCAATATAGGTAAATATTGGAGGATAATGATGAGAGTTACAGTTATACACAAAATTTGAACCCTATTAAGTGCTTGAGCCTAATGATCTGGTATAACTTGGGAATCACCTCCAGGTTGTGGGACCTATGCTAATTGAAGTGATACCTCCTAATTCTAGGCCAGTTCCTCTTGGATAATCACCTTTTTTTGCTCTTTAAACATGAAAAGTAAACTTGGGAGGAAAAGGGAAGAAGGAGAACTGAAAGGGAAATAAATAAAATTTTAACCTACAAGGTGATGCACCGAAAGTAACATGTAACTTCTTAGATAGGTTTGCAAAAATGTTTTTCATAGAGAGGTCTAAAATGAAAAGAGGCTATTCAAGGAAAGAGAAGATTTCACAAACAATAGCATATCCAAGGAGATAGACATAGACTATGACCTGCAAAC
Organism: Thuja plicata; assembly: GCA_018584345.1. Taxonomy (NCBI): domain Eukaryota; kingdom Viridiplantae; phylum Streptophyta; class Pinopsida; order Cupressales; family Cupressaceae; genus Thuja; species Thuja plicata. The sequence continues at coordinate 83,212 of MU226692.1, forward strand.
AAACATCCACTCTAGCAAATAGGCACAAGAATGAGACAAAGATAACAAGGGATGAACAAAACCCACAAGATTAGCCTTATCAAATCATCCACAATAGTACACAAAGATGCAGAAAAGAAAAGAAAAACTAGGAATAACTCACAACTTCTTCAATACTCAGCCAGTATATTGTGCTTTAGACAAAATCCCAAAACACATGAGAACCTGATGGTAGGAAAAATACCACAGAAAGTCCTGCATAAGCCTTGGACGACTGAGAATTACAGACACGTGAAAAGTTTGAGGATAGAGAAGATATCATAGAAAAGTTCTTACATAATCCGAACCTAACTACAAAAGATCAAAAAACAACTTATATACAAGCTCCCCCAGCACACAGGCTTGGGAGTGAATCCATCCGATAAGATTAGGGTAGAATTAGGCTTATAATAGATTTCTCTTAACCAATACATAAACCCTAAAAAATCAAGTCTACCCATTAATGCACTCAGGAAATATCTCAAACGATTAGATAGTCTTTGAAAATCACTCCTATTGCCATAAATTCGATCAGAGAAGTCAGCGATCCATCTACCCTGTCTGAGACCTGGAATACGTCGCCACCACAATGAAACCCTGAGAGAAATTTTTGAATATTTAAATGTTCCAATTGCAACGGTCATAGGTGGCGCGGAGAGTCTTATTGACGACTCAGAATAAGTCTTGATCATCTCTTGAAAACATAGCCGTAGATCCTTTCTTTATCTTTATCTTTATCTTGTCTTTAAGCTCGCAGCTTATTTAGACACGTGGTATCCTGTCACAATGACTCAAACATTATCTGTCCATAATCTTTTTAATAAGTCATAACGCCCACCGCCAAATCTTTACAAACTTATGACCTTTTTGCTGCTTTTAAACCCAGAACCCATGATGCCAACAATGCCAGATGTCACCTTGGTGCAATGCCTTGAACGTTAATCTGTTCTGATCTTAACCCTAAGGCAAAGCACCATCCACATGATAAAATATGACTTGATTGATCTTTACCTTTACCTTTCTGACTTTAGCCCGGACCCGCCATGGACATGTGACACAATGTCACAATGGCTCAATGGATAAAAACCTTCATCTTTGTCTTTGAGCCTTCACGCCAGCCGCAAGATTCGTTGAAACTTGATCATAGTTTAACCAGCCGCAGAACAGATTAGCCTCTAACTCATCCTTAACCCTAATCACTGAATCCCTTTGTATCTCCAAGTTGTTGAATCAGAAACTTAACTCTGGTCAGATTACGAGATTCAGAGATAAAGCTATCTCTCAATCTCCAAATAAATTCCTTAACTCTGAGTTTATCACGAGATCTGGAGACAACCGTAAGATCTGATTTGTATTGACTACCTGCGCTAAATCTGTGAATGCCCAACCGCCCGATCAAAAATGCATCCACAATCTACTCGTAATCTCTGAATTATAAGAGCATATTATTTTCCTTTACGAGATCAGGAGATAAAGGCCGCACCAAGTCGCTGAATGAAAAAGAATATTCCCTCCCGATTGCGAGATTAAAAGATAGACATAAGAGGTTAAAGCGCACATGAAAAATAAGAACTTAAGTGGCATGAAAAGTAAATTAAAATTAGAATGGGCTACCAAATATCTAGGGTTTAAGAGCCTTCCTTAGGATTTTAAAGATATGAAGGGTTCAAACCAAGCCTAGAAACAATGCAGAGAACAATATAAAGACCAGGAACCTTGACAGAAACCATACAAGATGGGCTCAACCCTTGTGGAACCCTCATTTACACCACTTGTAGCCAAAATTGGACAGGATGGGAAATTTGGGTAACACTTTATATATCAAATTAGTGAAACAATAAGAGCTCCAGCTTAGTTCTAACCAAATTAAATTGGTTGATAAAAGAAAATTATTCATTTAGTTCATGTAGTTCAAAGTAGGTAGCATTAAGTGGTCACAAAATGTTAATGTGACAACTGTGATGGTTTATGGTCAACAATTTTTAAAATGCCCATATCATTCAAAATCTTTTATTGTACGAAAAAATGACAAAATTGGTTTCAACCATAAAAGGTTTTATACATCAGCAATGTTATGTGTGAAGTGTATCGACCTTGGAGGTCTTAAAGTTAGATAAATTCCTTATTTTCCTAACTAGTTGCTTCTTCTAAGTATTTCTTGAAAGAAATCTTTAAATATCTGTAATACATTAGTAAGTCTTTGGTCAGAACCTCATGAATTAAGGGGCCTACTGTTTTCTCTATAACAACAATATGTGGCAGCATGGAAGTGTTAAAATACATATAAAAAGCAAATAGCTTTCACTGTTGCTAATGCTTTGTACAATTCCACCCAATAAAATAAATATTGGGATCGACTTCTCATCTAATAGATGACCCCTTATAGCAAAGAGAACTCAAAGTGGTCAATTGGGGTATGAGTTTTCTAGTCCATGTTTGATAAGAAAGAGTTCCTGGAACAACTGTGTATAGTTTTTGAATCAGCATTTCAGATTGCAGTCAGCAATCCATTATTAGGAAGAGGAAAGTGCAAATATGAATCGCAGACAAAATCTTATAAGAGGAGCAAGTGGGCTTTAAAGCGGAAAAAAGGAACAAGAGATGGGGGTGCAATCAGAAAGATTGATTCAAAAAACATACATCATTTTTCCATAAACTATTGCATAGTATAACAAATTGTTGTTCAAGTTGTATACCTAATAAAGACTTTTCAACTTCACTTTACATATGCCTTAGAAGTACCATAGGCTGCCTAAACAAACATACAGACTAGATGTCAGAAACCACTCTAAAAAAATTGCATACGGGTCATAATGGTTCATCTTTGTGAAGCATTCACAAATGAGCTACCGCTTATACACTCGGGAGTTAGAAAACAAACCATAGAAAGTCAGAATGGCAACATAGATCCACATACTGGTCTTACTCCATGCTCATATTGGGGTGAGGGTGGGGACACTTTCTTTACAAATTGTTCCCTTAAGGATTGATTGTATTGATTGCAAGATATGAAGAAAATAGATCTATTGAAAAGACATGAATTAACAGAAAAAGTAAACAGATTAATTGATGATCTCCAAAAGATAGTAGTATTTGGACATACCCGTATTCGAACGCCAAACTATGCTGAAACCATTCCTCCCGCTCACAATCTTCCTAAAACAAAATGAAGTGAGTTTATTCACTTTTCTTTTTTTTTGTTTATATCCCGATTTGGTCGAAATTTCTACAATAAACTTAACTGAAGTCGAAATTTTGACCTTTTCGGGACATCAACTAAAAAAAATGAACATCACAAGCCAAAATGGCCTTTGTTCGAAAATGAGGCCCAAATGTATTAGTCTGTGAATCCATAAAGTACCCACAACCCACCTAGCTATTATTTTTTTAGTAACATAAATATTGCCTTTATGCCTACTTGTCATATTCCATTTAGGAAGTTGAGAGAATCCATGGACTAGGATTTCTTTCATTTTTCATCATTATAATTATTTTTATCATTTTGAATCTCGATATTTTATATACAAGGCTATTTGTATCAGAATGATTACACCAACTTGTGTTAACGTGCTACTGAGCATTTGTAAATATTGTTGGATGTTTAAGGAACATCTCTATATAGTCCACAAGATGGTTATTGATTGTTGGTGCTGCATTGTGGTTCTCTTGGTAACAAGTGGATGTCTACATGAAAAAGGTCAATATTCTTGTTCGCACTATGTATTGGGGGTTCGCACCAAAATTGGAGGTTGTGATGAGTTGTTTTTTGGTCCTTGTTATGGCTTTATGTGATTCACATTGTGCAAATCCAATTAGATGCTTTGGTTTTGGTCGACTGGTAATGTGCTATATGTTTTGTCAATACAGTGCTTTGTTGTTGACTTTGGAGGATGTGCACCAATGTTTGATTTTTTACGGCTACATTGGAATATGCAATAGGATGGTTTTGGGTCCTCTCTATCTCCTAGTTTGGAACACTTTCATTGCAATAAATTGTTGACATATAATTATTGGGGTCATTGTCATAGGCCAACCTAATTGATATTTTGCATGCATATGAGATGTATATATAGAAGATCAATTTAGTTGCAAAGTAGTGTTGAGTTGATAATGAAAGATGAAAAATTAAGGACATAAATGTGTATGGTGGAAGTATATGAGCCGGATTGTAGAATGAATACTTGAGACAACATGTCAAGAGCACCTACTTTTTGAGACTACTATAAGCTATAAGTTGAAGGCTTTTACCATGTACACCTACATTGAGATAGGGAGTCTCCTCAACAATTCCTTCTTTGTATCTTTCTTTGAGATAATGAGCCTTCACAAGAAATTATATCTTTCTATAAGATAGTGAACCTTTGCTACAAGTTCAGGAGTGAGCCGCATTGTAATACTTTACATATAATTATGAGATATCTCCCATCGTGGGTTTTACCTCATTGGGTTTTCCTCATAAATCTAGTTTTATTTTGTGCATTAGTGTTAATTGATTTATATTTCATTTCTCCTTATTAATGTTATATGTTTTGAAATTAAAGTAAAAAGATTAACTTTTGATAAAGATTGATTCTACCCCCCCTCTCACCAAGTCTTCATTTGTGTTCACCAAGTAATTGGTAGGAATTCTTTAGAGGCAGGAATTAAGAAGAAATGATTTTCTAGTATGACTTAATACCTTACCTTTTTACCTTGCTAATTTATTTTGTATGTTTTCAATTATCTCAATCCAAATGGAGCCCTTAGTATTTTCTAACTAAAGGAGAGAGTCCAAGATACTTAGTAGGAAAAAATTATTCCAAACCACCCAAAATCTAGAGATCAATTTATTTTGATGTTTTCTTCTTATTTTGAAGAAGAGCACTTTGATTCTTTCATATATAGTTTTTTTAATAAGTGTCAATTATAAATTTTAGTGTGATAGGTGATGCTGGCACGACACGCCCTTTGGTACCATCTAAAAAATATTGATGCAGAGCTATGAACTCGTGAGGTCACAAAAGTGATACCTCATCCCTATTTGACAATGTTGAGGCTCAAACTTGAGAGCACCTTAGATCAATGAAGGCATAAGTCGGTGATCACAATGGCCCAAAGGGGGTTTGAACCTTGGTGGCAACACCACCACCATCACCACTTAACCAACCCACTATGACAAGATCATGATTCTTTCATACATAGATAAGTACAAATAGTAATGATATTTGTCATGTCCTTTGATGTATCTTTGTTTTCATTTATGTGAGTTATATTATTGTACATTGTTGTGTTCATTCATGCAAATATTTTTATTTAATAATTTTATTTTGAGTTTGTACGGTGCTTTGGATGTGGGAAATGATAGAGATAAAAACTAGAGTAAAAATTCTAACATTAAAATGGGAAAAAGTAGCTTTTGAATGTTGAAAACAGTACCACTCGTAGTTGTATCCAAGAGACACTACTAAAAGTTCAACAATGTCTAAGGTGGATAAATATTAGGGATTGAGGCGTACTTGGAGTGTTTTTATCCAAAAGTTTGTAAATGTAGACATACTACAATGTAGATAATTGCTTATGTCTCAGATAATTATAAGAGGCACTATTACAATATTTCTCAAAAAAAAAAAAGTGAATGTAAAATACTATGCTAAAATTAAAAAGGTGCTAAATAAAATATTTTATCTTTCATTTTTAATTATGTAATTTCATATTTTATTAACAATTATAATAAATAATATTGATGATGCAACCAAGTCGAAATAATGCCACTCTCTTCCTAACGTCCGCCCATTTTAAACCCTACGTCATTGGCTCCTGCTGTTGTGCTAGGGGCGATACTGTTGATGGATCGCTCGGATCGGTTGGTGCCTTGTCCACGGGGCCCTTGCCTGCTGCACGCATGGAGTTTTCCGTGGGGTCTCCTTCCGCTTTCTTGGTTGCGTCAGCTCCAGTCTTTGTCAATCCTGTTGCAGCTTCTATTCCTGCACCATCTTGTGCTCCTGGGACGGATGGTGTCGAGTGTAGTCCCATCATTTTTTTTAGCTCGGATGGTTATTTCATGTTGATGGTTAAGCCATGGGATGCTGATTTTACCCCTTCTTCTTAAACGTTCAAAAAATGCTTATTTGGGTTAGACTCCTCTACCCCCCTTCATATATGGGTGGATTCTCTTTTAGAGGAAGTGGGTGAGGCTCTTGGAGATTTTCTGATGGTGGATGCAGAATATTTTGATGTTTTTTATTCTACCTTTTCTCGTATTTTGGTAGATATTGATGTTTCTAAGGGACTTACTATGGAGATTAAGCTTGATACTCCTAAGGGTAGTTGGATTCAACCCTTGGACTATGAAGTGATTCGTTTCAGGTGTAGAATATGCTTTTAGACTAGTCACATGGCGGCCCATTATGAGCTTGAGAAAAGGAAGAAGTTTGCCTCATGGTGGAAAGGTGTTATAGCTCAACGTTACACGATTAACAAGAATTCTCCTCAGCAAAGCTTCTCCCAGGTGGGTGCATAGGATAGCCATGTGTCTTCTCCTATAGTTGGTCAGATGTTAGATGGTGGTTGTGTTGTGGCCAAAACACCGCTTGCTACTCATGTGGCCAAGATTTGTGACAGGGCTCCCGTTGTTGAGTCCATTGCTAGTGCTACCCCTTTGTCTGACCGTTCTGGTGACAGTGATGTTGTTGCTGTCTCTTTGGCTGATGTTGGTCTCGTCGCTGGTCCTATTTCTGGTCTTGTTGTTGTCTCTGGTTTTGCGCATTGTTTTGTCCCCCTCACAGGTGTTGTAATTTTGGAGTTGGATTTGTTGGCTTGGTAGGGTGAGGCTGCTAAGGTGGAAGATGGATGGATAACTATAAAAGGTAAAAATTCCAAGAGGTCCTCACCCTCTTTTGACATGAACCTTCTGTCCCATTAGAAAGGGACCAAAGGTAAACCTTAATGCTTGTTTGTCTTGGGTGTTTGGAAATGATCTCTGGTCCTTTCTCTTGCTTTAGGCTGCTGAATTCTCTTTTCGTATAGTGTTGGTTTCAGGTTGAGGGTGCCTGTTGTTTAACCCCTCATTGTTGGTCTTGTCCCGTCTCTTGTTGTTGGCATTCTTTGAATATCTTTTGTGATATCTTGTAATGGGTTTCGAGTCCCCAAAACTTGTTTTTCACTTAATCAAAAGCAATTATACTAAATACAAATAAATATACTCAAAACAAATTATAATAATTTACAAAAAGATATTTTTTTGTCATTATCAAATTAATATTTATTCTTATTTTTTAATAATTTATTTATTATTATTATATTATATCAATAGTTTAAATTTAAAGATTACATTTTAGCTAACAAATTGAAATTTATTGATATAGGTACTTTAAAGGCTGTGATGGTTAGTTTAGTGGTTACTATACTTAGTAATATTGGTTCTTTGTTATATTTTGGTTTGCTGGGGATGTTGTTATGTTAGTTTTTGTTGTGTTGCAGTGTTGGTGGGTCCTTCACTGATTTTGTCATTTTTTGTATATGTGCTTTAAGTTGTTCTACATCATGCAAGGGGACAGTGCCCTCTTCCTTATCTAATAAAAAACTATTTGAATTATATTCATTTTATTCAAATTAAATATTTTTATAGTGATCTTTAGTAGAAATTATAATGTAACACTAGTTTTAAACATTTTATTAATCTTTTTCAAGGTACTTGCAGCTTGATGATCAAGATTTTGGAAGTATAAAGGAGGGAATGGAAAATATTAACAATACTTTGAGGTAAAATATAAATAAATGTTATTTGAAATCATAACGCTAGTATTTATTACAAGTAAATAGTTTTTTTTAACTAAATATTTATTTTCTGGTTTTCCATAGGCATATGGATGGAGAGGACCTTCAAGAGCTAACCATAAAAGAGTTACAAAAACTAGAACAAATGTTGGAAGTTGGGCTGCATAGAATTCAATCAACAAAGGTATAATATTATTTTAAGGTAAATTAACACGTTCACATCAAGAATCAAATAATTTATAATCAGTAAATAATTTAAATTTTTAAAAATTGCTTGTAATTCCTCTTCTTGCTGTACTTTCATGCACTGTGTTTAGACTGCAAAAAATTTGGTTACCATGGTGCTCAATCCTTGTGTATTTTATGCTATGACTGAGCCATGATCTTAAGCCCCATTTGCCTTTTGATCCAACCCTTAGTTTTCCTTTTGAACAAAACGCTAAGTCTCCTGTGCCTTTTATTTTCTTGCGTTACCTTTTTGTGAGCCACTTAAGTCATTTTATGTCATGTGTCTTAAGTCGTCGTGCAGGGGGCCATTTCCTTCTAAGTCCTAAGTCCTAGCGATGCCTATATATTAATATTTCCTAAGTCTAAAGTCCTCGTGGTACTTTAGAGATGTTAAGCAAGTCTGTTTTAATCTAACGATGGGCGTAATGCCTTGATCAAAAGTTGCACCAAACATACTCATCAAGAAACTGCGCCTGAATGCCAAGTGTCTATCTTCAGATTATGGGGCCGACGTCTAAAGAGATAGAGCTTGATCAGGTTCGGTCAGATCAAAGTTGATCCAACGGTGGGCGCGATCCCATCAATGAAAGATGTGAGGAGGTTATTCTTCAGGGCATCGCGCCTATGCAACACATGGCTGGTGGTGGGACCAGGCCAGGCGAAAGTAAGGTTAAAGCATCGAGCCGATCTGTTTAGATCGGACGGTTGGCGTGATGCTGCTAAACAAATATGCACTATTGTTTATTCATCACAGGATCACGCCTGATTGACACGTAGCCACTTTGTGATCGTGGTTCCGAGACTTTAAAAGGGAAGATAAAGGTGGGACAAATTTGTTTTAATCATACTATAGGTGTGATGCCTTGATCCAAATATGCGCCAAGGATATTCATCACAAGATCATGCATGATTCACACATATCCAGGTTGATGAGGAAAGTCAAGTGGGACCGAAAAATGCTACATGGAACTGCCATTTGTCTTAGGCTTACGGGCTCGCGGGTGTTTTAAGGGTTGATCAGACGACCGCGTTTTAAAATAGATTTAAGGTTTGATCTCGGTCGTCGATAGAATTTTGTTGATAGTGTTTTAGGAGAGGGTTTTTGTGGCGGTGGATCCGCATTTCATGCTGCAGGAAGGTAGATGGCTAAGACACTGATCTTTTGGTTCACATTTATGAAGTCATGGGATGCTGAAGGGATAGAATTTTGATGACTATGCTTCATAAATATAGAGAGGTAGTGGCTTGGGTTTCTGATCAGATTTGCATATATTTTGTAACCCTTAGTCGACTCCTTGTCTTTTCTACCTTAATGTTGGGTCTATTTCCGAGTCTTGGTGGTTATGCAAATCAGATTGTTTTTGGGATCTTTTCAAGAAAGATCACTCAGTTGGAGGAAGGAAAGGTGGATGCAAAATTAGATCTCATTGAGGGACAAATGTCAGTTGATAACAGTTTTAGGGTTTCCCTCTTCTATATATTCCTTTCTTTTCTCTATTGTAAGGGTTTCGTGTTGTTTGCAAAATAAGGAGGTTCCAAAGAGGGTTCTGAATCCTTTGTTCTAAGGGCAGGTTCCAAGTGTGGTTCCTTTGTAAATATTCTTCCTTTTTCTCTGCATATAGGGTGTCCTTGATCTCTTTCTGGTTCCAGAGAAGAGCATCCATTGTAATAGCTAGTTTATGAATAAATGCTTTAGTATTGTTATACTGTTATCAAGTTGTCTCCATTTTTCTTTCTAAATCATATAGATTAAGGCATCACTTGGGTGTTTTTGTCTTGTCTATTGTAGATCTACAATAGAATTATTTAAAGGATAACTATGATTTGTGATTTGTTTTCTGATGTGTATGAGTTTGGGGTATTAAGGATATTGCAAACTTGTCTTTTAGTGTTATGCTGCTTAATGTATTTTCTATTCCAGGGTCTCTTCCAAGGGGAGGGTTAAATACTTTGAATGGGTAGTTGTATGTTTGAACACACTGGTGGATCCACAAGTAGAACTTGATTGATAGGGTATGTTAGATGTAAGGCATTAGACATATTAGACTGTGTTGGTTTCTTTATTCATAATCTTCCTTTTGTAATGTTATGTTTGATTATGTTTCCCATTGGATAAGGCACTAGTCTATGAGGGATCTGGGGTATTTTTCAGGGATCTATTAATCAAAACATCAAAGAAAACCTTTTCCCTTCATGTTTATAGGAAGGAGTTAGTGTAGGTCTTGTTGTCAAACATATTGTATGCAAGTGGGACATTGCATAAGATTTGGTAAACACCGAGGTATCTGTTACCTATAGGTTTGAAAGCTGTTCCACAATTATATATCTGCAAGCTGTTTGTATGTCAAAAGGATTCATGTATGTGCAGATTAGGTATACCTGCTTGAGTGATATAGAGCTCAAAGTGTAGAAGGTTTATGAACCTTGTTGAATGTTGTTTGTTTTCCTTGTTGAATCAGTGTTTGGGCATATAGAGGAATATATCTGAGCCGCATGTATAAAAGGATCAACAATAAAAAGAACCAACACACTCTTCATTGTCTATGCAGTTGGATCTATTTGGTGCACTAGATGCACTAGTTCCTCACACATTTCATAATAGTTTGAGGCCTCAAGTGGGTTATGACGGTATGAGTGTTTCAAGGAGATGTTAAATTTAGATGTCACGACTTACTTTGGCAAGTGCTTATTGCCTAAAACACCCAAATTTCCTTGGTTCCCATGCACTGTGGTGAATTTTTCATCATTCTGACCAACCCTAACCCTTCAAATGCAATAGAAAATATGATTAAATTAGTAATAGTTAAGAGGAATTTTAAGGAGGCATTGAGTTTGGGCATCCATACTAGTAGAGGGGATGAGGGAGTTCCTTTAGTGCATTGGTCTCCCCCAACTCTTGTGATGTCACTCAATAGTACCCTCCCCTTCCCATTTGTCCTTCATTTGTAAGCCCTAAAGTATGCTTGGATAATTTTTCCATGGATGTATGGTTCTTTTGCAAGCTCATGCCTTAATATGCAGATTTTTAAAGATTTGACCAAAATTATGCGACTTGCACTCGTGGGTTATGAGAAATGGAAATAATATATGGAGGGGAAAGTTTTGGTTTAGCCATGTGCCAAGGGTATCTTTATCATAGAATTTAATTCTCAGGAGGACAACGAAATAAAGTTGAAGAATGGTCTTTGGATCTTTCAAGGAAATTATGTGTATAAAACCCTAGTCCCCCTCTTCCACATACAAAAATCTTCACTACAACACATTTTTGGGTGTTTTTCTGGGAACTTGATTTCCTGCGGACCATTGAGAATTTCTTAGGGAAGTAACATTGCACTTCAAAGGATACTATCAATTATCAAAATTCTATTTGTACTCGAAGATGTCTTGAGATGTATTTATCTAATGACTTTTCGGTAGAAATATTGTTGAAATAGAGGCTAGATGGAACACGCTTAATATAGAAAAATGCCTTCAAATGTAGGCAATATTTCTCAATAGACCACTTCACATCCTATTATGAAAAACAAGTTGCAGAAAATCCAACATCTTCTAGCAATCCCATGTTCATAGTATGTGGCTAGGCGTTACAATTACATTCTTCCTCCCAACTCTCCTCAACTATCAAATCAACTTCATGGATTTTTCACATTCTTCTTCTAGAACTTGTCATTTGACTTTATCTGTTGTTTTTCCTATGAACGAATCTATGATAGACTCCTAGATCACACAAAAGACTCTTTCCCTGTTAGATTTTTCTCTGGTGAGCTCTCCAGAGCCATTGGAGAGCTCAATTTTGATAGGTGGCAATGAAGGTATAGAAGTTTAGAGTTATCCAAAAGTCCATGGATGGATATGAGCTAAGAGGAGGAAGCACAATATTTAGCATTATATGACTTTGAGGTCCTTCAAGAAGGAGAAAACTATGGAATCTAAATAATTACAATTCAGCCATATGAGCTAGAAGGTAGAATTTTGGTGGTGGCAAGCATTTTAGCTTGTGTATAGCTTAGCACAAGTTTATTTTTTATAATTGGCAATAGTTAATTTTTGGATTTGGCCTAGAATGGTCTTAATTTGTGATTACCCCTAGATAGGGATCTTTTGGGTGCACCCCTATTAGAGGGTTGATGTGATTCTATCTTTTATTATTATTTTATATATGAGAGTGGACCCCATGTCCACAACTTCTTATGGATTAAAAAATAATCTATTTTGAAGTAAAAAGTTGAGAAAAAAAAGTTTTATTTAAATAATATTTATAATTTAATTCAATACAAATATGATATTTAGATTTAATCTTGATGTGGGATTAACTATAATATTTATGTTGTCAATTGATATTTCAATAGTTAGCATTATATACTCAGTATTATCATTGATGTCAACTATCTATTTTTATTGATGTTAACTAGTTGTGTTGTCATGATTGTGTATTGATCGAGAGATGCTAGAAGGTGTTGTTACTAATGTTCAATTATTGTGTACATTAATGTAAGCTATACCTGATGAATCTGATGTCTGGTGGTAATAGTTAGTATGAGTTGTATCCAATATATGGAAGTATGGGAAGTTGATGTTGGAAAGTGACAATGCAAGCAATTGTTATTTTGTCATTGCTGTCAAACCTTAATTGGTGAGACTATTGTTATCTGTTTGAGTACCATATCTATTGTTGATGAAGAAGATTTCACAGAGGACCAAGTGAATGGTTGAGTTAAGGAAAATAAAAGGGTACTTGATCAGTTGGCACTCTGACAAAGTAATTTGTTGTTTATCTTTCAAAGATAGTTTTTCTGGCTATTCTGTGCCAAGCAAGTTTGGCTTGTGCCGAGAAAAGTTGCTTGTGCCGAGCAAAGTTGCTTATGACGAGCAAAGTTGCTTGTGCCGAGTAAAGTTGCTTGTGACAAGCAAAAGTTGCTCAATGTTGAGCACCATTGAAATTGCCGAGTGGAAACAGTGATGTTGGCTGACTTACAGTAATTGGATTAATAATGAGATTTGAGATCTTTGGCCGACATAGTTAATTTTATTGGGATATGTAATGTTAATTAAAGATTGATCCACGTCATTTAATATATGGGTAACCGTAATTATGCATGGTTTCAAGATTTAATTAGAGACTACTTTGGAGAAGTAAATTTGTAATGCAAAGATGGAATGATCCGTTGGATCTGACCTAACCTAAGATCTACGATCTTGTTTAAGCGGCAAAAGATCTATCTGACCTAGACAAAGAGGTATATGATAACCTCAAGGGGTTATTCATGAAGTGTGATAGAGTGTATGTGTATGCAAGAGGTTTGCATAGCTAATTTACTATTTGGCATGATCTAGCAGAGAAGGCAAAAGGCAGAAGCAGAAAGTTGCATGTGTGATTGCTTGACGAATTTCCAAGCAGATCAGAAGGTTGAAATGACAATGCAGGCTATCCAGTAAGTTAACATCAGAGCTGTAATTGGATCTGAATTGCAAAGTAAGTTGTATGTACCAGATCACAAACTGCTGATTACTTTCTTACCATTGTATCAGTTAAATCCTTTAACAAGGTTGACTTAACAATCATTTGTATAAATTCTCTAACAAGGTGACATTCAGATTGGAATGTTCTAAGTCCTCTAACAAGACCACTCCTGACAGGGTGATTAAATCCTTTAACCAGGTCACACCTAGCAGTGTGTTATTGTAACCTTTTACAGGGTCGGCTCCTCACAGGGCATCACTTCAGAAGAGTGAATACTTGGTAGCATGTTACTGGTGGTTTTTTCCTTATTGGGTTTCCACGTTAAATACTTGTGTCAACTTGTGTGAATGCTTATGGTTTGCTTTACTGTTATGTTACTACAAGCTAATTTCAATTGACAGTAAAATGCTTGATTAAAGTTGTCAATTTATGCTACTGCTTTCGAGTAGATCTGAAGTACAGAAAGTTTTTATTTGCTACATCTAGACCTAAGGATAACTGATTCACCCCTCCCCTCTCAGTTATTCTAATTCATTCTAACAATTGGTATCAGAGCTTTGGTCTCCTGAAAACAGTTTGAAGGTACTTGCAGCAGAAAGATCAAGATGTATAAGGAGGTTCCTAAGCTAAAGAAAGATAACTTCCCTGCATGGCAGAGTTTGATGAAACTGCATTTGGCTGGTATTGGTGATGATACTAAGCGACTTATTGAACATGCCTATGTACCACCTACTGCTCCTCTCCCTACTGCACAACTAAAAGAAAAGCAAGAGCACAATCAAGCAATGTTGGAGATCGCCTCCTCATTGAGCTATTCTGAGTTTGATGATATAAAGAGCTGCACAGATGCAAAGAAAATGTGGGACAAACTTGCAACTGTCTATGGTGGACACACAAATGTGCTGAGAGCTAAATCAGAAAGTCTAAGAGGTAATTTTGATGAGATGAAAATGCAAGAAGGTGAAAATTTCATTCAGTACTATGGTAGGGTAAAAGAAGTTGTAAATGCCATTAGAGGGGCTAATGGTACAATTGATGAGAACACCATTATGAGCAAGGTATTGAGAACTTTACTTCCTGTATATGCTATTAGAGTTTCTGCAATTCAAGAATTGATATGTACTCCTAACAATAATCTGAATCTGGAAAATCTGATAGGCAGACTCACTGCATTTGAAATGTCTAATTATGATAACTATAATCCACAAGGGATTGATTATGCTTTTAGATCACAGCTGGTTCTCAATAAATCTAAGAAAGGAAAGAAACATGTGGACAGTGATAGTGACAC
>MU226692.1:98064-131299 GCA_018584345.1 Thuja plicata
TTGATCAGTGAGTGGTAATCAAAGATCCACCAGAGTGTGTTAAGTGTAAGTCAATTTGAAGTTTCATATAAGAGTCTGAATATCTTTGGTGTATCACCTTTCCATTATGCAATTTTAGTTACAAACCTCTTATCCCTTTTCCCAATACAGTTTCAATCAGGAAGTGATATACCATATTTTATAGGAACCGGCCTAGAATCCGGAGACTCCTCTTCACTCATAGCCTACCCACAGCTAGGAGAGGTTTCCATTGTGAGGATGAAATTGTCGTATAGCCCTAATGCCTGAGTTAGGGTGACAATTCTAACCCTGAACAGTAACCTTTTACAGGGTTGGCTCCTCACAGGGCATCACTTCAGAAGAGTGAATACTTGGTAGCATGTTGCTTGTGGTTTTTCCCTTATTGGGTTTCCACATTAAATACTTGTGTCAACTTGTGTGAATGCTTATGGTTTGCTTTACTGTTATGTTACTACAAGCTAATTTCAATTGACAGTAAAATGCTTGATTAAAGTTGTTGATTTATGCTACTGCTGTCGAGTAGATCTAAAGTAGAGAAAGTTTTTATTTGCTACATCTAGACTTGAGGATAACTGATTCACTCCTCCCCTCTCAGTTATTCTAAATTCATTCTAACAGTTGAAATATGCAAGAAAGAGTATTTGAAGTCCTTATGGGAGAATGTGATGCATTCCTCCACATAAGATGACGAAGGTTTTCATTTTGGGTTACAAAGACTATGGTCTATGAATATTGCACCATCACATTTTTAGGTCCCCATTTTTTCTGTAGAGGAAGTTGGGCTTTGTTGTTTGCTGACAAAGAGGCTAGTTGTTAGAAATATTTAGGATATGTTCGAAGAATGCTTTTCAATTCTCCACATTGGTGATTTAGGCTGTGTGGTTTTGTAGACATGTTTATATGGTTTATGTAGTTTCAGATATCTTGTGTTGATTTTCTCCACAAGTGAAGTTATGTTATTTTTTAGTGGAACATTATTGTTTGCATTGGTCTATGTTTAACTCAGTCAATTTTAGTAATTTGATTTATGTCATCTTGGTCCATATATTCTTTAGAGGAAGATTTATGTGGTTTTTGTGGCCCTTTTTTGTGGTGTTTTTCTTCCTCACATTAAGTTATGTGCTTTGGAGAAGTGTTTTTGAGCCAATTGGTTAACATACTTTAATGTGTTACTATATGTTTCATTTGGGTCCTCCCTTGGAGGTGGTTGTGGTGCATGCAATTTATTCAAAACGCTTGTGGAAGGCATATTATGATGTGTTTGGATCCTCTTTATCTCCTGGGATGGACCGCATTAAGTATAAGTGCTTATGGTGACTGAATTTGTTTAAATGATGTTTATCTCTACTATGACCTAGTTGATCAAATGTATAGATATAGATGTGTAATTGGATGTGTTAAGGTGTGGATTGACTTGGACTGTATATAGATTGAATGTGAATTGAATATGATACAAATATAAAAAAAGTAGAGGTAAAAAGTACGAGTTTGACAGATAGGTTGCAGTGGTTGATCATGAGATCCTACATATTTTCATTTCATCATTTATGTATGCTTTCTAGAAGATTAGGTTCTCTTTCGGTAGGTTGTGCGGATTTTTATGTTTCCTTGGGACCATGCATGCTAGTTTTTCAATTTCATTATATCTTTCCCTAAGATAGTGCACCTTAGCCTACAAGTCCTTTTTGGGAGTAGTGCACTTCCTTGGCAGTGTGCCTAAAATAATCATTGTCAGTAATTCATATTGTAAGTGTGATTCTCACTATGGTTTCTTTCGCATTGGGTTTTCTACATAAATCTGGTGCTATGTGTTGAACTCTTTCGATTTCAATTTTTTTGCATGAAATGAATGGTTAACAATCTACTAAGTTTTAGTACATGCTGATTCACTCCCCTCTTAGCATCCAAAAGTGTTCAAAAATTAGTATGTGAGTTGAGTTCCTCTTTAGGAAGATTAACTGCTTGAGGTAGAGATGGAATGGAAAATCAATATAGTGAAAAAGTACCGAAGTTTGATGGAATGAATAAAAGCTTTTGAAAGGAAAGGATGGAATCACATTTGGACTCTATGTTGTTTAGAGTTCTTGTAGCTATCAAAAAATGCTACAGTCCTTCAGCATATGACACTTTTACACGAGATGAAATCAAGGTAAATGAGAATAATGTGAAGGCTAGGAATACTATTATCAATGTTTTAGAAAATTCAGAGCTGTTGAAATCCATTGGATGTAAGACTCCATATGATGGTTGGGAAAAACTGGGTGGTGTGTATGAAAGAGACAAGACGATCAAGAAAATGAAGTTGTGAAATCTGAAGCATAAATTTGAGACTGAGAATTTATTTGGATGAGAATATAGATGGTTACCTACATGGGGTGAATGAAATTGTAAGTGCATTTAAAAGTACAATTGGAATAGACGACAGTGAAGTTGTGTTGAAGGTGATTAGAATGATGTCTAGACCCTAAAAATCCTTGTTGATTTTCATTCATTGGAGTAAAGATAAGGAGAAATATACATTGGACAAACTCTATGGAGTTGTTAATGATTTTGAGATGTCTGATCTTTGAAGATAGATAGTATGAAAAGAATGGTGTTGCATTCAAGGCTTCTAAGGAGACTGAAGATGTACCTGGGACATCCTATGATTTGGATGAAGTGGAAATAATTTTTTTATTAGAAGGTTGAAGAAAGGGTCTTAAAAGTATAATTGTACTTATTATCCTTCAAATGTTTTAATTGTAGAAGAGTGGGACATTATGTTGTTTTATGCCCTTTTAAGAAAGTTAATAAGAAGTCTAACGATGATGAGGATAATGATTGTTATAGAAGGAATAACAGAAATGCTAGATCAAATAATAATGATAAGGGTAAGAAAAAATTTTGTTCAATGGAGACTCATTCATCAGAAGATGAAGAAAGAAAGGATTGAAATAATGAAGTTTTTTTCTCAGCTACTAAGGAGAATGATAGTAGCAGATCCGAAAGTTAAAAGGTTGTAGAAGAAATTGTGAATATTTATCTACATGTAAGAGAATCCACACCTTGGATAATTGATTTTGAATTTTAAAATCACATAATAGATAATAGAAGAAAGTCCCTTGAGCTTGGGAAGTATGGTGGTGGTTCAGTCTCTTTTTCTAGTGAAGGTGTTGCTCCTATATGTGGTAAGGTTGTTGTTTCTATTGATGGTAAGCATAAAATTGATGATTTTTATTATGTTAAGGGGTTAAGACATAATTTTTTGAGTGCATGTCAAAGATTAGTAGAGACAACAAACTTATCTTTCATGGATCTGGATGTGAGATTAGAAAAGGTTTCATAAGATTAATAGCAAAATTCATAAAGACAAATGACAAAGTTTACTATCTAAAGGATAAATGAAATGATTGTTTGATGGTGTATAGTAGTGAATGATGGCTATGACACAAGATAACATGAATCCTAATTTTTACAATTTGATGAAGATTAGGTCTTCTAATGTTGTAAGAGATCTACCTAAAATTATCAAGCCCACTAACATTATGTGTAGAGAATGTTAAATGGTAAAGATGACTAGGAAAAAATTTAAAAATAAGGAGCATTCAACCACAAGATCTTTGGAGCTAATACATATAGACCTAGGTGTACCTATAAGGACAAGAGGACTTAATGGTGAAAGGTATTTCTTGTTACTTATTGATGACTATTCTAGAATGACATTGAATACATTCTTAAGAGAGAAATCTGAAGTTTGGGATAGGTTTAAGACTGTCAAGAATTCTGTTGAGAATCAAATAGATGCTAGAATTAAGTGTTTAAGATTTGATAGAGGAGGTGAATTTTCACCACATGTGTTTAGTAGATTTTGTGAAGAATATGCCATTGGGAGAAAATTGTCTTCTCCTGGGACTTTGTGATAGAATAAAGTAGTTAAAAGGAGGAATATAATAGTTTTAGAAATGACTATAGCTATGATAAAAGATGCTAACCTATCTAATGTATATTGGAGATATGTTGTGCATATTTCTATTTACCTTCTTAACAGGGTATAGATGTGAGTGAATAATACTAAGACACCTGATGAGTTGTGGCTTGGAAAGATACCTACTATGAAATATGTTACAATTTTTGGAAGAAAATGCTATATTCGAAGAGATAAAGATAATCTTATAAAGTTTGATGTAAGATGTGACAAGGGAAACCTTTTGGGATATTCTACTACAAGTAAGGTATATCGATACTACAACATGAGCCTGAAGAAGATTGTGGAAAGTGCAAATATCCGAGTAAGTAAATAATGGAATCATACAGATCTTGAACTTGAAATTAAATTAGAAGACATTATTGTTACCCCTATAGAAGAAAAGAAATCTCCAAAATATACAAGTGTTAGGGGAAGAAGAAAAATAACCTACACAAGTTCTGAAGACACTTGCCAAATATATACAAAGACATAATTCTTAAGATTAGATCATTAGAAACAAAGAACATGACATTTAGAGAAGGAGAAGACCTGCCAAGGCAAGTGAACAAATAAACTATTATTTTATATCTAAGGTGGGACCAAAGAATTATGCAGAAGCAAGAAAGGATGAAATATAGATGAAAGATATGAATGAAGAATAAGATTAGATAGAGAAAATTAGAAATGGGAATTGGTGCCTAGATGAGTGGACAAGAATGTGATTAGAGCTAAGTAGGTGTTCTAGAATAAGCTAAATAGATATGGGAAAGTCACTAGAAACAAGGAAAGACTAATATGTAAAGGATATATGCAAGTTTAAATTGAGACAATAGGTGGTTTCAAGCTATCAGATGAACCATATATGGTTTACAGACTCAAGATGGCTCTCTATGGACTCAAACAAGCACGTAGAGATTGATATGCTAGTTTGTACAAGTATGCCCTATAATAGAATTGAAACAAAGGTACTATAAATAACAATATTTATTTCAAGGTTGAAGATAATAAGTTTCTAATGGTAATTGTATATATTGATGATAATATATTTGGAGCTGATGATAATATTTTCAAGAAGTTTTCTGAAGAAATGTAGGAAGAATTTGAAATGTATATGATTGATGACTTGTTATTCTTTCTTGGTCTTCAAGTTATTTAGAAAAAAGATGGTATTTTAATTTCTGAAACAAAGTATGTCAAATATATGAAGAAGTTTGCGATGTAGGTTTCTAAACTAGTTGGAACCCCCATGGCTAGTGGTTGTCATTTGAGAAAAAAATGACGAATCTTTGAGAGTTAATAAGAAGCTTATAGATCTATGATAGTGGACAGTTATATTTGAGTGCTTCAAGACTAGATATTATGCATGTAGTTTTTGTGGCTGCCAGATATCAAGCTAATCCTAAGTAGTCTGATGAAATGGAAGTAAAGAGGATGTTCAAATGTTTGAAAGGAGCTTTGGAATTTGGATTATGGTAGAAAAAGGGATAATGATTTCTCACTGACAAGTTTTGCTAATGCTAATTGGGTTGGATGTGCGAATGCCAAAATAAGTACAAGTGGTTGTGCATATTTGCTAGGAGGTAGGATGCTCTCTTAGATAAGTAAAAAGAAAGACTCACTTTCAAATTATCTATTGTAGAGGAAGAGTATATTGTAGTAGCATCTTTTTTTACTCAAGTGATGTGGTTGAAGCAGACTCTTAAGGATATGAAGATTAGTTATGATGAAGTTATTCCATTGATGTGTGATAACACAAGTACTATCAATATTTCAAAGAATTTGGTGTGCACTCAAAGACTTAGCACATTTCTATCCAATATCACTTCTTGAGAGAGAAAGTTGTTGTCAAAGTCAAGTTGGAGTATATATCTACTAAGAAACAAATTAGAGATTTTTTTACTAAGGCTCTAGCAAATGATATTTTTGAGTATCTCTGACAAAAGCTAGGATTTATTGCCCTTCCTTTTCAAACTAGATGCATAAGGAAGGTGTATCTTCCTAGAGGGAGAATTATTGTCTATCTTTTGTTTCCTGGATTAATATCATTGTTTCTCTTAGGGGGAGAAATAAAGGCTATGATTTGTTGATTATAGGAAAGTTTTGTATAGATGAGGTTTCCCTGATAGGGGGAGTTGTTAGAAGAAAGTTACAGATGGAGAGACGTGCAACACTCAGCTATTTTAGGAAGAGTTGTTTAAAAGGAAGTTGTATACGTATAAGAGATAGATAGTTTGGTTATAGTGATAAGATTGTTTTTTAGAAGTACTTCCTTTGTCCTTGATGTAAGGGGGGATATACAGATGAAGGGGGAGAGACATAGAAGAAAAGAGAGATGCAAAAGATAAATATTCAGTCATGATGGTATTGTTGGACCATCGTTAGTATTGTCACTAATGACAAAGTGGGAGATTGTTATCATTATTTGCTTTGTGTTTTCATTCATGTCAACTATTTGTTTGTATAGATGCCAACTAGATGTGTTGTCATGATTGTGTAATGATCGACATATGTAGGAAAGGTTTTGTCGTTGATGTATAATTGCTATGTGCATTAATGTCAACTATATATGATGAATTTATGTCTTAATAGTAAGTCAATATGAGGTGTATCTGGAAGATGGAAGTAGGAATATGTAAGAAAGACTATTTGAAGTCCTTATGGGAAAATGTTCCTCATTGGACTTCGTGTAATATGATGAAGGATTGTGGTTTGGGTTGCAATGATTGTGGTCTATGAATACTATACTATTATATATTCAGGTCCCCATTTGTTTAATAGAAGAAGTTGTGTTTTGTTATTTTTTTGATAGAGAGGATGAATGTAAGGAATAGTTAGGACAGGCATGAAAAATTATTTCCGTTTCCTTGCATTGGTTATTTAAGTTGTGTGGTATTTTGGACATGTTCAAATGGTTCATGTAGCATTTTAGTTTACATATCTTGTGTTGATTTTCTCTTCAAGTAAATTTATGTTCTTTGAGTGCGATATTATTATTTGTATTGGTCTATGACCAACTTAGTTGATTGTGGTGAATTAATTTATGTCCAGTTAGTCTGGATATGCATTCGAGGTGGCATATTGTGACGTGCATTAAGTTATGTACATTAGAGAAGTATTTTTGAGCTAACTAATTAATGTACTTTAATGTCTTTCTACATGTTTCATTTGGGTATGATCTTTGAGGTTGTTGCGGTCCATGTGCTTTGTTCAAAACACTTGTAAATGTTATGCTATAATGTATTTGGTTCCCATTTATCTCCTAGGTTGGACTACATTATGTATAAGTGCTTAGAGTGGCTGACTTTGTATAAATGATGTTTATATTTACCGTAAATGACCTAGCCGATCAAATTGACATATGTTGGATGTGTTGAGGTATAGATTGAATTGCATTATATATGGATTGAATGTCAAGTTAGTGTGATGCAAAGGTGAAAAAGTAGAGGTGAAAATTTTGTGGTTGATAGAGAGGTTTTAGTGGTTGATTACGAGATCCTATATCTTTTCATTTCATCATCTACTTGTGTCTACTAGAAGATTGTGTCCTCTTTTGGAAGCTTGTGTAGTTTATATATTTCCCTAGGATCATGCATCTCAATTGTTTAAGTTCATTGTATCTTTCCCCAGGGCAATGTGCCTTAGCTTGTAAGTCCTTTTTGGGAGAAGTGCACTTCCTTGGCAGTGCACCTAAAACAAACATTGTAATCAATTATTTATATAGTGAGTGTGATTCTCACGATGGATTTTCTCGTATTAATTTTTTTGTAAATCTTGTGTTATGTATTGCTCTCTTTCTATTTAATTTATTTATTTTTGCATATGATTTGAATGGAATGAATTGTTGATTATCTAGTAAATTTTAGTGCATGTTGATTGATCCCCTCGTTTTCAACATTCAAAATTGTTCAACATCAATGCGTTAGTAAATTAAAACTTTCAAACACTTTTTTTCAACTAAAAAAATGTAATGTTTTTTTTTTTGTGGTTCACTTTT
The DNA here is from genome assembly GCA_018584345.1 of Thuja plicata. NCBI lineage: Eukaryota > Viridiplantae > Streptophyta > Pinopsida > Cupressales > Cupressaceae > Thuja > Thuja plicata. The sequence goes on from MU226692.1 coordinate 106,026, forward strand.
ACGATTATGAAATTGACCTTCTCCCTTACTAATTAAAACCTTGTTTGTAGACCTAAACTTTGTTTTTAAAAAAAAATTTAGAACTTATTTACTTCGATCTATATAAATTTTGTCAAAAAAGGGGCAGTGTTGATAGACATTGCTTAGGAGTTTACTAGTCTAGGTTTGTTGTCCTCTAGTCAAACTTTAGTTACAATGTCAGCAATATGAAATGATGATCAATGATATCTACTTGTCATGTAATATGCATAGAGTCATAATGTAATGTGTATGTCACATGATAGTGGAATTGTTTCCATAGATCCCTTTTTCTAATTATGTTGAGTGATCCCTCTTAATTTAAAATATTTATAATGAATTAGGGTTTAGCAATCTATAGAACATCCTAACATTAAACTTGAAATATGTATACTTTAGTAGATCCTAATGACTAGCCAGAAAGGATAGTCATAGGTCATTTTAAAGGTTTAAATTTATAATTTTAGGGGCTAAATTTGCAGCCACAAATTTAAATAAGGTTCATTTATTTTTTATGAATTTTAACAGAACATTGAGAATGAAAATTGAATCTAGAGATTTTGGATGTGTGATTAGGGAATCGAGTTAGAAATAGATTATTTTCTAACAAGAATATATATCATTTTTCTCACTATTCATTGCACTAAGAACAAATAGGTCAAAATAAATAAAAATGAATGTGAAATATATGTTATATAATTTTCACCATTACATTTGTCTACCACTTGATTGTGGGCTACTATACAGATGTATGTTAGTGAAAACATGTAGTTAACAAGAAAGTAAATATTTAGACACTCGTAAAGAATATAGATAAGTTGGGTACCATTTTGTTATACTCTCCTCATAATGAGTACCATCAAGTAAAACTTATAATAATAGGGGTTATAGAGGATTATTCAAATAGGGGTTATAGCTTATTCAGTAGTGTAGAATATGGCTCGCGCTTGTAGATTTTCTTAATTGGATTAGATATCTGTATAAAGATTACCCATGAGGTTGGAGTCGGTAACTTTTTGGGTATTGTAATTCATTATTATGAAACTAATAGAATTTAATTGTTTTCCTTCTTGTATGTGTCTAGTTTATCTCTTCTATTACTTCATACATGTGTATTGGGTGGAGTAGAACTTCATGAAGTGTTATCAAAGAAAAAGTTCATGGTTGTGTAAACAAATTATCCAATGTGAGGCAATTTGCACCAAGATTTTGGTTGTGGGTTTGTAATCAAAATTCTTCAATGAATAAATCATGATAGAACAAATCATGTTGTCATAGAAGAGTGTTGCACAGTCCTCTAGAGACAAGTTCAAGAAATACAAGAGGAGCTTCATAGAGGATTAGAGACAAGAAGAAGAAATTAAAGTGAAGATGAAGCTGAAGAACAATTCAAACAATAAAATGAAGCATAATGAGATCCTAAAGAGGATATATCTTTTAGGGTCATCTCCAATACTAGAAAAGGTCAAAAAGTCAGGTTTCCACATTTTCTAAAAAAATTAATCTAGAATAATTGAACGATTGGATCAATGATATGGAAGAATATTTTGAGTATGAAGAAGTAGAAGATCATGAGAGGGTCAAGTTTACACAAACTAAGATGAAAAGTCATACCAATATCTGGTGGAAAGAAGTGCAGTTAGAAAGAAATAGAAGAGGAAAAAAGAAGACTAAAAAATAGGATTAGATAGTGCAAAATTTGAAAATAAAGTTCATTCTTGTTGATTACAAGTTAGATTAGTCTAAGAAGATACAAGGATTAGAGTAAACGGGAAATATCATCAAGGAGTACCCCAAGAGTTCTATCCCATCCTGATTAGAATAGAAAATTTAGAGGCCAACAAGGAGAAGGTAGCCCGTTATAGTATTGGATTGAAGCCAAGTATTCGAGAGGAGATGAGTTTAGTAAGAATGACTATTATTGAAGATGCCTATCAATTTTTATTCAAGGTAGAGGAGAAGATAAACAAGATTTGAATGCAAAAAGGAGGAAGAGGTCATAGGGAAATTATTGGTAGGTCATCATATGGAGATCAGAAGAAGACTAAAGAATCTAGTAGCAAGTAGAACCCATAGGAGATAATACCTATCAAGGTTATGAACGAAATAATGGTGATTAAGGAGGAGGAGAAAGATTCATACAAATATCTAGAAGAGGAGGTTTCCCTGGAACCTATGTCTAGTGCAAGGAAGGTGATAAAGCATATGAATGTCCTTGACATCAAGGGAGGAAAAATAGATGAAGATGTTGAGTCTACACATTCTAAGGTTTTGACAGAGGATTTCTTGTTATAAGAAGAGCATTGTTGAATAAAGAGAAAGAAATAGTTGAAAGGAAAAGTTTATTTCTTACTATACTGTCTTAAAAAGTTATCACCAATAATTGGATGCTTTATTAAGACCTATTAGACCACATTTTGGTGATTTTGAGGTTTGAATGCCCGCTATGCTTGATCGTAGAAAACTTTTATTCTCCTCCCCGCATGTTTTCGCCTATCCTGACACCTTGTCAAAATTTTGGTTCATTCTCCAGGTACAAATTGCCAATTTGTTCTATCCCTCGAACAAAATAGTTTTGGAATTCCATCCCCGAGGATTGTGGCCCAAATTTGGCCGAGGGCCCTATGTCGGGATGTTAGCGAGAAATTTGATCCTATGTTGGCCTAGATTATTTTTGAATCTAAAAATGATGGATTGAGTATAAAAACCTCCTATCTCTCATTTTGGCATCCATTATCAATTATCAAGTGCAAGCATTTATGATCAAGTTTTGAAGCAATCAAGAGCAATTGGATTCAAGATTTGAAGGCAAGCATCCAAGATCAATTTTATTCAAGTCTTCAATTCTTCAAGATAATTCAAGTCAAAGGCAATATTCTCCAATTGAAGCTATTTTTTCTCCCATGATGTCCAAGTAGAGGAATTCTCAATCAAGCAAGAAGATCCTTCCTTCCAGGCACATTCTCTCTACTTCATTGCAAACGATTATTAAACATATCTACATTAAAGATCTAGGAGTGACTTTCATAGATCTATGCATTTGTGAGGGAATCCTTGATTCTACATTACATTACAAGGTCTGCTCCTTAATTTCTTGTACAATCAAGCATCTTCATGGGTATGAGTGATTTCTACACCCATTCATAAGGGTTTATGAAAGGTGAATCACACCTTTACCTCTTCACATACTTTTCTTCATGCAATTTTATTAATTTTCAAGTTTGATCCCTAAACTGGGGTTTGAACAAGAAAACCACTATAGACAACCTTTTCACCCATTTTTTTGTGTGCAAGAATAGGTTACAGAATTGTCAGACAAAATTTGGAAAGTTAGGAAACTGTCAGAAGATCCTGAGAAATTCAATCAAAAACACCAAGTAAAGATCACCAAATCGATTTTGTACCCAGATAAAGGTCACTAAATTTGTTCTGTATCCTACATTCTACTCCTAAGTTTCAAGTATAGGTCAAATCTTCTTTCTGGTTTCCATTTCTTCATATTTAAGCTTTCTATCATTCTATTCCAGTCTGTTATTTCCAGTTTTTTATAACTTGTTTAAATTATCATTTACATTACATTTTCCTATTATCTCTATTTTAATTATTACATATTTAGTGAAGGATCACTGTCCCATTAAGCGCTCGAGTCTCCTCTTGAGTTTAGTGGGGCATGTTCCTTCCAAATTTGTAGTTGTAAAAAGGGAGGTGTGAATTTACCTACTTACCCCATCTACCCATTTCCCCCTTTACACTTACAAGATGAACACATTAAAGGTAAAGTTTATAATATTATTATTGATCGTGGTAGTACAAATTATCATGTTTTAGAAGAGATGGTTGATAATTTGTAATTGGAGAGGAGATACTTAAATCTATATTGGATTTCTTGGTTGCAAAAAGACCGTAAATCTTTGTTCGATGAACAATATTTGGTGAAGTTCATCATTAGGAGCTATAATGATGAGGTACAATGTGACATCATGCTTATGGATATTTGTCACATGTTATTGGGGAGACTATGGTAGTTTGATTAGCGTACATTACATGATGGATATGCCAACACCTATTCCTTGATAAAGAATGGAAATCGTCACAACTTAAAACCCTTGGAGGAGGTAGAAGAAAAGGCATACAAAAATGTTAGAATTTGTTTTTTTGATGGTAGAAATTGTTTAGATGGTATGAAGCACAAGCATATTTAATTTATTTTGATTCATACAAGTAGTAGAGGAAGTAGAAGATACATTAGAAGTTTTAGATTTGGTGGGTGAGTTTCAAGATATTATATGAGATAATGTACCTAAAGGTTTTCAATAGTAAGGAAGATTAGTCATCAAATAGATTTGATACCAAGAGACAATTTTCCGAATAAGGAAGGCCATAGGATGACTCCTACATGGAATAAAGAATTGAACTTACAAGTTCAAGAACTTTTGACGAAAGGGTTGAATAGAGAGTGTTTGAGCTCATGTGTGGTACTTATAATACTAGCACTAAAAAAGGATGGAGAATAAAGAAAATATAAAAGCTCATGTACCCACAATAAGATTACAATCAAGTATAGATTTCTCTTTCTAAGGGTGGATGACACAATAGATTGCTTGAGTGGAGTTGAATACTTAAAAAAAATTATTTGAAGAGTTGATATTGCCAAATCTAGATTAGAGATTGAGATGAATGGAAGACAACCTTCAAAGCTAAGGAGCACTTCTATGAGAGGTTAATCATGTCATTTGGGCTAAAGAATGCACAAAGCAAATTTATGCAATCATGAACGAGGTATTGAAAGAGTTTTAAGTAAAATTTTCATTGTTTATTTGGATGATAAGTCATTGTAAGACCACCTATTGCACATTTGAATAGTCTTTTAGAAGCTAAGAGAGTAGAAATTATTAATTAACTTGAAGAAGTGTAGTTTTTTGAAAGAGTGGGTATACCTGAGATTGTTGTCTTAGTAGATGGTCGTAGGATGAACCTAAAAATGGTCAGACATATCATTGAATGGATTGTACCAAGGAGTGCTTCGAATATATTTTCATTGTTTGACAAGTTGTTTTAGGAAGTTTATCTAGAATTGAAGTAGTATTTGTGCACCCTTAACTGAAACAATGAGGGGATAGAAAAGGGTTTAAGTTGTCTACAAGGGTAATGAAGAGCATTGACATGTTGATGAGGAAGGTAATGGAGAATTTTTTCTTTTCCCTTTCGAATTTTGATAAGGTATTTTTGGTAGACTATGATTCTAGTGGTGATGCTAAGGGAACTATTCGGAACTAATTAAATAAACCCAGTGCTTATTTTAGTTAAAATATGAATGATGCCAAGAGAAATTATTGTCTATGATCAAGAGTTTTATACTATAGTTTAATCTTTCAATAAAGGTGGACATTATTTGTTTCGGCCAAAAGAGCTTATTTTATTTAATAATCATCAAGCTTAATAATATCTTTATAGTCAAGAAAACTTGAGTCAATAGCATTTTAGATGGGCTAAGATTTTGTAGAGTTATATTTAATTTTAAAGCATAGGAGTGGAAGATTTAATAGAGTTGCAAGTGCCTTAAGTTGGAGGCAAAAAATATTGATAAGGATGTAGATAGATGTTGTTGGGTTTGATGAACTCAAGATCTTGTATCCTAAGGATCCTAATTTTGTAGAGGCTTGAAAAGCTTGCATGGATCCGTTAACTTTAGACAAGACAAGATGGATGGATTTCATAATAAAAGATGTGATGTTGTTTAGAGGAAGCTAGTTGTGCATTCAAAAGAGTTCCATGAGAGAGAACCTAATCAAGAAGAAGCATCGAGGATGAGTAGCTAGACACTTTGTCAACATAGAACCAATATACTTATTAGATAGAATTACTATTGGCCACACTTGTAGAAATATGTGAAGAAATTTGTGCAAAGTTGCAAGGTATGTGAGTTGTAAAAAGGAGAAAGTCTGAATACAGGGCTATATCACTCAATTCCTATACAAAAGAGACCATGAGATGATATTTGTATGGATTTTGTTCTTGGTTTAAGGAGGTCACAAAGAGGACATGGTTCTATATTTATGGTGGTGATAGAGTTTCTAAGATGACATATTTTATGCCTTATAAGAAGAGCAATGGTGTTTTTCACATTGCAGAGGTTTTTTTGTAGAGGTGGTGTGGTGAGACTACATGATCTACCTAAGAGTATAGTTTCAGATTGGATACCAACTTTGTTACGTATTTCTTGAAGACTTTATGAAAGAAGTTGAAGACAAATTTGAAGTTAAGTTCTTGATACCATCCATAGATTGATAGATAGATAGAAGTGGTGAGCATGAGTTTAAGTAAACTATTGAGATGCTTAGTAGGAGATAAGCATAAGGGATTGCATTTAATTTTTCCACTATCAGAATTCACTTACAATGCTTTTATCAATAGGAGTACTAGTAAATCACAATCTAGAATGTACATTGGAGAAGTCCAATACTGCTTCAAAAATAAAGAATATGGACAAAGGAGAAAAGAAGAGTGTCAAATTCAAATACTCTGTAGAGCGTTGGGATAATTTGTCTGAGGTAAGAAAGAATATTAAGAAGATGAATATGCAGTAAAATACTAAGGCACATTAGAAGAGAAAATTTAAAGAATTTCATATTGGAGACGAAGTCATGGTTCACATAAGAAAAGAGAGGTTTCTAATGGGAACAAATAAAATGATGAATATGAATAAATTTGGGTTGTATCAAATCTTGAAGAAACATGATTTAGAAAATGCTTATGAGACAGAGTTTCCAAGTGGACTTAACATTTCAGCTATGTTTTATATTTAAGATTTGACAGATTAGCATGAAGGAATCATGGAAGAAGAATCAACAAAAGTAGATTGGAATATTCTAGTACCTACTTCAAAAAAGGAGATAGAAGACATCTTGGATAGCCATGTGGGTAGAAGCGCAAGAAAGACAAAATACAAAGAGTAAATGGCTAAATGGAAAGGAATAAATATTTAAGATTCATCATGGCTCTATAAGGTATATGTTGATCGTCTTACTTTTCTTTAGAACACCTGAGATGTGATAAGGTTATTTCTTTTATTACCTTGGGTATTTAATGCTGGAGCATCTAGGTGTAAGAGAAATCTCACATCACCCAAAAATATTATTTATTTTTTAATTAGGGGTAAAAATGGTAGGTTAATATTTAGTAAGTTAGCATTTGTGAATGTAGAATCTAAAAACATACCCCAAGGATTGAAACTAAGATATGTCGTGAATGTACAAAGAAACATCTCAATATCCCGTGACATTCAAGAGATTAAAGTTTTTATTTTTCGGAAATTTTTTGATATAGTTTGAAATTCAAATTTGAGGCCCTTAGATCCCTCATATAGGTTCAAAAGTTGGCTGAATTGTATTTGCATAATTCAGCATAATAAATATCTTAACAACCTTTCCAAAAATATATAATGATTAAAAATCCAACATTGGATCAAACATTATCACTTCTGGAAGTTGTTCTAGTGAAATTCAAATTTCCAATTTCCAATTGAATATCTTCTTGAGCAAGAAAATGAATGGTTGGACTTCTGGCACCCAAAATATTTTTGCAGTTTGCAGAACATTATAGGGTGGTTATTCTTTCTAGGATAAAGAAGGAAAATGACAGTTACAGAGGACAGGATAGGACAGTTCAGTAATGTGGATTGTGGCTTGGCATGTAGATTTTCTTGACCAAATTAGATATATTTGTAATAAGAAAGCCTATGAGGCTGACCTGTAATTTCTTACACATTGTAATTCATTTTTATGAAACAAATATAATTTGGTTGTTTTCCTTCTTGAATTAGTTTGATTAATCTCTTATTGTTCCATGTTTGTGTGTTGGGTAGAGTTGCTCTTCATCATCAGGATTGAAATATCTAAGGATTCAAGATCTGACCCTAGCTACTAAATGGATTATTATGACTAGTGAAGGATACGAGCCCTATAAATTTTTGTTTAGAATTAAGGTTACCCTCTCCAATCCAATAAAGTAAGACTTGGAGGCATCTAAAGTTACAACATATCTTGTTTGGTCAATTTGAGGTTAAAATTATTGACATTATAGTGTTTAACAATGTGGAAGGGGTGGGAAAAGTCAAGCACTTGGTAAAATTTTTTATGTGTTCTCCCAAAATCGTGCTCTTTCTATATATTAAAATCTATATAGTACAATTTGTATATAAATTGTAAACACTTGACCCTTTAATAATGACACTCAACAAAGGTCGAGGACACTTCAAAAATAAGATTATTTTAGCATTTTTAAAAAAATAAGTGCATCTAATTTTATTGATTATAATATATATACATACTCACAAAAAAAGGGTAGGGGGGCACAAGTTCACTTCTAAGAGTTCACATGGGCAGTTCCTAGGAAGATAAACAATAGAAAAAATATAATAACCACTAAGTAGTAAGCACGACACTAGTAGGAGGTAGAGGGGTGTATCGATCATCTAGTTTGCCTCATACATCAATGGGATCTGAGGTGATGCTAGGACCAAACCACCTTTATTTTTCTTATCTTCTCCCTCCTTTTCTTTATCTTTAATCTACACTAGTGAAAATGCTAGAGCCTGTCCCACTTGAGAGCCACCCAGAGGTAGTACCTCCAAGGTGAGGCAAGGCAGGGCAATACTAAGTTGAAATGCTCTTGCCACTTGAGTTTCTACAAGGTTCTTGAGATCTAAAGGATCATGAGTGCCTAGTTAAAAATATCTCCAACAATGTTTGTAGTCATGAGGCAGACAACAGTTGTGAGAAGAAGAACAATCCAGGTAGACGTTAACAATAGTACACATGACATAACACCAATGATTGAGTAAATCCTAGACTTGGAAAATCTATAAACCCACCTTTTTGGCTTGAACTTGAATTTGGAGCATGGTGTTAAATCAAATAGAAGATTTAGTGAAAATCAAAATAATATTATAATATAATCGTGAGAAAAAATAATAACATTCCTTTGTTTCCATAAGAAAAATAGAATCGCCACCCTAACAACTTGCCAGATTTGGGTATACGTGAAAGGGCTCCAAGGTTAATCCACAAAATAGTCACTTGCCAAGAAAAGGAATATAATAGAAAGGGGAAAATAAAGTCACAAATCTAACTCCAATGTTGTTGAGTGTGGTGAAAGAATAAGAAGAGGTTTTGACGGACTCAGGTTGTTAGCAAAATGGATAGAAAAGGTCTAGAATACCCATATTCAGAAGGCAAGAGCCCAAAGGTAAGCCTTGGAAAATAATACACCAAGAAAAGTGGGTGAGCCGAGGCTTAATAAAAAATGACCAAACATTCTGAAACCTGTGTTGCCAAATGACAAAGATGGATGCAAATGCCACTGTAAATTCAAAGAAAGCAATGTTGGAAGATGTTGTGAAAGCCAACAATATCCTAAATATGGCTTCTAATTATAGAAAGCAGTGTGGGAGACCAAATCCACTCTTTACACCAAGAATTAACTATAGGAATACCAATCTTGTGAATCATATCTAGTAGAAGATCCACGATAAAAATGTTGAATTTCTCTCAATCTAGCTAAGAGAGTCAGTCCTAAATTTTTAAATTCTCCTAAGGGCAAAGATTCATAGTAGCTCAAGAAAACAAATCACTGGAAGTATAGATCAATATTTTTTAAAATTGTAAGATATTTACCCAAGGAAAATAATCCAAAGGAGCCCTTAAATTTGAATAAGAGGATACCACGATAGATTATGCTAATTAAATGATACCCATCTCAAAGCATAGGGCTTAACAACTTCTAAGGTAAGCGAAATGCTTTTGGAAAAAAAAGTGAGCTTAATATAAATCACATCTGTCATGACTAGAAGGGTTTAAATCTTATTGCAATGCTTGACCAGAGGAAATGCAATGCTTGAGGAAAATTTCTCCTCCCAAAAATAGCACACAACAAATATTCAACACAAAGTTTCATTCATTTCCATTGAGTGAAAGAAGCACAAGGCTACCTAAGCGTCACAGGAGACAATGGACTTCTTTGAAATCTTGGTCAAAATACTTGTGATCTTCTAAAGAGGGACAAAGAAAAATGATAAAGAAGCATTTTCTTTCTTTGGGTTAGAAGGTTTGGAAGGGGCCAAAAAAAAGAATAATACAACCCGCACGGGTAACGGAGTTGGTTTGAGGCTGTGGGTGGACGACTCATGGTCTCGGGTTCGACTCTCACCCGGATTTGCCCAAGGAACTTGGCTTGCGGGCGTTGCGGGGACACCTTAAGGTTATAAAAAAAAGAATAATACAAATGAAGGGCCCTAGGAATTTTAGAGCAAAGTTTGAAATTTACTAACTACTGAAAGTAGCTTGGTTATCTGATAGAGAGCTTCTTCATAATTCTTAGTATATTTTAGATAATGATGCTCTTAAAAGTTACGAACAAATTTAAGCGGCGTTTGATAAATTCTACTGTCCTACGAAAGTACACATTGTATGCTTACGCAATAAATAGGGAAATGATGCTCCCCTATCAAGGTTATCAGTGATACAAATATATCAATGAAATTTTTGGCAAGATTATACCTCCATCAATGAGGTTTCCGTAAACAATCCACTCTATGTGCTAATTGGATCAAGAGAGATTTTGGGATGGCTTAACAAATCCTATAATTTTGACTAGCTTGAATAAAAATTCTAATAGATTATTTCGTATCTGGTCTAAGTTTAGGGAACCAAAAATGCTTTTTTTAAAAGATATTTCTTATTAAATAGTTAGCTATTTTCTTTGTTTTGCACTCTTATAATATTCCTACTAGAAACTGTGATTTGTGTGCAATGCCTGAAACATTTGAACATTATTTTTTTTATTTCCACTGTGCTTTATCTCTGTGGTCTCTATTTCTTGGTAACCCTCTCATTCGAAATGATGCAACGATTTTTTCTTGGCATAAAATTCTTGTTAGATGTATTGATACCTTAACTGTTAATTTGAATATAATTTGACTTGTCCTTACAAATGAAATTATGTATTTTATTTGGAAAAAGAGAAATGATGAGGTCTTCTAGAGCAAAAGAAGCTATCTTACTTATCTTCTATAGTGGGCAATGTCTATACAACACCTAAAAAGTATTATTTATTGTAATTATTAATTAGTTAAAATTTAAAATTAATTAATTAAAGTTTAAAATACAATAAGTATAACATTTTTAAATTAATTAATAATTACAATAAATGAAACATTCTAATTATTAATTAGTTTCTAATTGTGGCAGAGGTGTTGGCCAGGAAATTTATTGACTTGAATGAAAAAAGAAAAATTGCAGGGATTAAGTCAGCGTCCACTCTTCCCTCGGAGGTCATCCAACAATTTGTTGATGACACGTTCTTATTTGGGAAATCCTCGGTCCTTGAAGCTAGGGAGTGGAAGAAAGCGCTGAATGATTTTGATGTGGTCTCTAGACAGCAAATCAACTATTGTAAAAGAAAAATTTACTTCTTTAACACTGACACCCGAACCCAACACTTGGTTATGGAGTTTATTAGATGTACTAGGGAGGAGCTACCTGATACTTACCTTGGCGTCCCGCTAACGGTGAAGGAAGTCTCCGACCAATTCTGGAATGCAATACTGGAGAAGATGCATACAAAGTTGGTTGGATGGAAGGGAAAGGTTTTGAGCAGTGCTGGAAAACTCCAATTGCTTTCTGCTCCTCTCCAAGGTATTCCGATTTACTCTTTATCCTTATTTAAAATATCTGACAGGATGACGGAAAAAATGGAGAGAATCCAAAGATATTTTTTATGGACAGGAGCGAAGGAAAAGGCAAGAATGAGCTTGGTAAGCTGGGAAACTGTTTGTAAGCCTAAGGACAAAGGTGGTCTTGGAGTGAGACAGCTGAAAGATCTGAATAAAGCTTTACTTTCTAAACTTGGATGGATGCTAGTGAGGAACTCTGCAGCATGGTACAGAATAATGAAAGCTAAGTACTTTAATTCCTCCCAAATCACCGACGCTATATATGGTCAGGGATTACCGATAAGATCGAAGATATGGAATAGTGTCTCTAAAAGTAGGAGCATTCTAAGGATGGGGATGAAATGGATCCTTGGTAAAGGCAATGAGATTAGGTTCTGGGAAGACTGGTGGATCAGGGATAAACCCCTTGGGATGGGCAAGTAATGCCACATTAAGGAACATCTTCAATTTTTTTTGGGAGGAAGGTGGAGGACTATATAACTCATGATAGGAAATGGAAGAAGTTGGCGGAGGCTTATAATAGTCGTCCAAATGTGAAACAGGTAGTGTGGGAAGTTCATATGTTGTTAAAAGAAATTAGAATCCCTTTCTCGCAAATTGATGAGAAAATTGTTTGGTGCCACAATGCTTCAGGGGAACTCACGGTCAAGTCGGCTTACCTACTGATATTTAATATTGTGGTGGATGGGGATTTATGGAAAAAGGTTTGGAATTCCCAGTTGTTACCAAAGATTAATTTCCTCTGGTGGACTTCCTTACATGGGAAGATTCTGACCCTGGATAACTTACAGAGGAGAGGTATCCCGATTTTTAATTGGTGTGTTCTGTGTAACAATAAGGAAGAGAGCATAAATCATCTTTTTATCCATTGCCCTTATGCTTCTACGACCTGGTCAAGAATTATGGAAACCTTCAGTCTGAGTTGGGTTTTCATGGAGAAATTATCTCAATTTAACCTTAACTGGAGGTACCACTCTTATCACCCCCTCATATGTGCCATTTGGAGATTGATCCCCCCATGTGTGCTGGGGCCTCTGGAAAGAGAGAAACAATAAGGTGTTTCAGGGGGAGGAAAGCATTGTTGATGGTGTTATCAAGGCTATGATCAATCTGTTGGTTGAGAACTTGGAGGTCCGTAGATGGAAGTTACCCATCTCACCAAATACAAAGGATTGTACGGTGGCTAGGAAGTGGAAACTCTCTAACTCCTTTGTTAAGTTTGACAATTCTAAGGTGTTGGCTAGGAGAAACACACGCTGGTGTCCCCTGGGTGAACAGTTTCAAAACCTCAATTTTGACGGGGCTTCTGGTAATGGGTTGATGGCGGGGGGGGGGGGGGGGGGGGGGANGGGGGGGGGGGGGGGGGGGGGGGGGGGGGGGGGGGGGGTTGGAATAATTAGAGACCACCATGGGGAGATGATTATTGCCTACGCTGTTAATTTGGGGAAAGTCTCCAATAATTTTGTTGAGATCTCGATCTTATTCCGAGGAGTTCAAGTTGCTGTGTCGGTAGGTATAAAGAAATTAGTCATCGACGGGGATTAAAAAATAGTGGTTGAAATGGTTAAGGGTAACAACAAGGCCAACTAGAAAATGTCAAATCTGTTGCAGAATATTTGGGCGCTTCTATCGAGACTAGAGGATTTTGGATTAAAGTATATTTACAGGGAGGGTAATGTTGTGGTGGATGCGCTGGCTACCAAAGGTCTAAATACCAACGGAAATAGGTGTTGGAAAAGAATGGGGTCTCTCTTAGTGCACACACATGACTTCAATGGGAGGGAACAAAATTATCATCCCTAATCATGGAGTACAAGTTGCTAGTTTTTTATTGGCCGGATAGGACAGCCACTAGGATTTCGGAAAGTTATAAAATTTCAAATTTTGAAATGTGGAAAGGTCGCAGAATGAATATTAATAATTATGGCCTAAGAAGGGTCATTATCTCCAGATTTGATGGCCGTATAGGGAAGCTTAAGAGAAAATATTGCATTGGGGTTTGCATTGGCTTTGTGGCAAGTGAAAAGATTGCCAACCTTTATGATTTCTTGCCCAAGAATTGTAATCATTATAATTTAAGAGCTTTAATTAATTTCTTATAAGCTTTACATGTAAACAATACACTCACTTGCTTGAGATGGAGTCTTTTCAAGATTAAGAAGGGTGGCGTAACTGTATTGCTTTTTGCTATTAGTGGGATGAGTTTGAACTCTCGTAACGACAGTATGAGCTGGAGGAGATATTGGTCTGACCTATTCAGAGTTGGGTATTGGGTTGAGATGTCTAAGAATTTACAAGAAGAGGGGAAGAATTCAGACTCCAGTGCTGATATGATGGAGATATGGTCAGGGTGGAGCCACCAAAGATTGAGGACAGTTTCCTCAAGAACTTGTGTTGTGATATATCTTAAGGAGGGTGGGTTTTACCCTTACATGGAATCCATGGAGGGCAGCGACGAGCTCATTTCCATGAAACTGGTGGATACTTGGGAGGAGCGGAAGGTCACCATTAATGACATCACCTTCGAGATCAATGAGGAGGTTATTGCTCAGGCCACGGGGCTCTGTTTTGAGGGACAAAAATGGAAGAAAGTGTCAAAAAGCAGGGAGAACACAAGCGTGAATAGATTCTTCAAGAAGACGGAGAAACTTGTCTGGTTTCATGGGGGTTTCAAAATGGATGAGCTACAGGAGCTATGGAATGAGGTATGTCTTATAATTATGAAGTATTTAACTTTGGAGGGTTGATTTGGAACCTGCTACAATTAACACTTTCCTCTGTTAAATCATTTTCGATATAATGATGAAATTTCGATCCCATTCTTCCTGCTTCATTCTATGGAAGCGTCGATGATGGATGTGAGGACTAAGAAGGCTGAAAATAAAAATTTGTGTATTCTACATTAGAGGTTTGGATGTGAGGACTAAGAAGGTTGAAAATAAAAATTTATGTATTCTACATCAGAGGTTAATCCTTCGGTTATATAATTTTCAATGTGCCCTTTTCCCACCAAGATTTGTCTCCTTACACGGACCCACCCCTATCCCTACTGATATCCCTAAGGAGAATTAAGTGATTCCTTACCCCCAGCCTCTTCCTCTAAGACCCCCACCTCCCTGGGAAAGAAAAGTAAATACCCCAACCTTGATGTGAAAAACTAGGAGGAACAAATCACTATTGATGATTCGGTTGATGAAGATAATGAGAGCTGAAGAAGGTCGCACAGAATTGCCAAAAATTCCTAGTTGAAGCAAAAAGCGGTTAGGAAAAGGTAGATTACGGAGAAGGAAGATGAGCTAGAGTCAAGGGAAGATGAAGAGAAAAAAGTGAAGGAAGATAAAAACAAAAAACGAGGAAAATGGATAAGGAGGAAGACAGCTCGACCACGAGTAAGTGCAAAAGTACCTTGACTTTCACGGAAGGAGAAAGGAGCATAGATTCTACCCATGTATCGGCCAACTTGAAATTAAACTCGGTGACTGTCTGCGAAAAAGGATTTCGGGGTGGAAAAGAAGGGTTCTCCTCTCAATACCACTTCACTGATTGGCTTGAGTGGGGATAAAAATAGTCCAGAGGATGATGAGGGCTGTGCTAAGGGGAAAGAAGAGGTCACACCTAGTGCTTCGGAGATTAGAAGGGAGGAAAAAATGTGGCATTTCAATTGATGAAGGAGCGCATGTAGAGACTGGAAGGAAGGTTCAATGACATGAATACAGGCTTTAGGACACTTGCAGACTTTGCTGTGAAAGTCATGCACTCGGCGGCCACAACTCTGCATTTTCTGAAATAGGTGAACCAGAAGGACTCGAAGATGGTGAAGGATGACAGGAAGTTGTTCCAGTTCCTAGCGGAGGACTAGTTGAAGTTGTCAAGCTCGGGGGGGAAATAACCCCAAATGATGTTTTTTTATTTCTTGTTCATGGTTTTTAAAAACTTCTCTTCTTGGTTAGCTATGGGCCTGGTTAAAACTTTATGTTATTAAATGTTAGTTATTTTGTTGGTAGTTGGTTTACTTACAGTCTCTTGGTTAGACTGGGTCTCCATAACATTTACAGTTGGGTTAAGCTTTTTGTTTACCACCGGATAACTGTTGTTTTAACTTTTAAGGGTGGGATTTTAATTTCCTTTGTTGTGGGATGGAAAGGCTGGGATAGTTGTTTTTATGATTGAAAAGGGCATTGGCTGAGGGTGGGTTGTGGCTGGTTATGTGTTGTAAGTGGTTTAAAGCTTTTGCTAGTTTCTTGTAACAGGTCAGCCCCCTTTCTTTAGCTACTTTATTATAAAAAACATTCTACGTCCCGCATAGACAATGATTTCATATTGAACTTGCCGTTCTCACTTTTTATTTTAGATCTCAGCAATAGTGCAATCCCAAGGACAAATTCATAATCCTACTATAAGAAGGATTAGTGATAGTCTATAAAATAGAGATTAAACCTACTTCTTTTCCTAGGGACGAAGAAATTTGAACAAAGAGGAGTTGGATTTACTTAGAGACTTTTGAAAAGAAAATTATTCAAAAGCCTATTGATACTAATAAATTTGTTAAAGACCCAAGAGATAGCTACTAGCCTATTGTTAAAGACGTAGATCTGAATCTGATTGTGCCTGCACTTGCTACTTAGGAGTGTGAATGATGTGAGACCAACAAGAATGTTAAAGGTTTTCAGGAGTAATCCACTGTGAAATTAGTTTGCTTTTTTTTTTTTTTTTTTTTTTGGCTAAATGTTAAATGTTGGTGTATAGAGTAGTTTCCTATCACTGTTTTTTGATTATTTTTTTTTGGGCTAAATGTTAAATTTTGGTGTATAGAGTAGTTTCCTATCACTGTTTTTTGATGGCTGATTGGAATTAATGCTATCTGGATTTTCAACTCCTTATAATGTACTGGCAATGTTCTTTTAGACTATAGTTAATCTAAAAATAATGGTACTTGACTTATTTATTTAGGTTGATTAAATCATATGAATCCTGAGTGTCTTTCTACATATTTAACATATGATGGAGAGGTTTTTCTTGGAGATAGTAGTACCAAGTAAACTACTAGTAAATGGAAGGCAAAATTATGTTGTAGTGACAAAGGGTTAACTTTTTTAATCATGTTTATTATATTTTGGAACTTGTGAGAAATTTACTTTCTATATCTTAAATACTTTTGGTGTGTATGTGATATTTGGAAAGTCTAATTGCAAGTTTGTACTTGAGAAAAATTAGTTGTTGTTAGAGGATCTTATATTGGACCTTGTTTAGGCTGAATACATCAACCTTATGTAGTTTTTCTAATATAATTGGTACTAAATACATGTTCTAGGATAATTCCTAATAGTAAGAATGGTTAATAATTATTTTAATTATCATTGGTAAAAATAATTTTGGTGAGATTTGCGAATTTGAAAAATAGAATAGATATTCATCTTTAAGTAAAAGAGTCAAGATATTGCTAGAAGTTATTCATTTAGATGGTGGCTGATCTCTATATGCAACTATCTGGTGGCATCTTCCAACTAAAATTCCCCACAAACTATACCTACAGTTTCCATCCTCTATTATTGTTTTATAGGGTCGCCCGACTATTTTAAGGAAACAACAATTGGAGGAGGGTCACCGAGTTGGGTGGGGAATGTGTGGGGATGGATGGGGGATTATATTTCTGTAAGATAATAAATTAAAAGCAATATCCGTTTAGAATAGTAGGGATTAATTAATCAGCCTTCTAGCCCTCCTCTAATTATAGTTGGAATTATAGTGGGGTGGGAGCTTAGGAGAATACGGTTAGGGAATATGTGTTTTTTCTCACTTTTGTACTTTGGGGTAATTGAGCTATGGATAAGGGGGGTTCAGAAGGAATATTGTTAGCTAGCATGCTAATTAGTCAAGATGTATATAGTAGTAAAGTTCTTTGTTGCATACCCTATAAAATAATTGAAGCAAGGTGGGGCCCTACTATTCTATGGGAATCAATACCTTATATAGAGTAGGGGTCATATGAATGTACACTAGGGTGAGGGATTGAAATATTTATGAAGTCAAGGTTAGAGGGTCACGAATGGACAATCCAACCTTGCAGCTAAATATATAAAACACAACACAAAATTGAATGTGAAAAGAATATGAACTTTTGTCAATAAAATCTGAATACCAACATGCCCATAAGACTTTGCATGTTCCTTTCATTCATCCCATTGGCTCCACATGTAGACATACAAGTCACCATGGGATTATTACCAAAAAATTACAAAATAGAAGTCTTTTGAATAATTTTCCCCTTACTACTTCCCAACTCAAAGCTATCATATTTCCACAATCCATAAGCATGCTCATCAAAGTTTCTGGATTGATTGTGTAAAATATTTTATCATCAACATTTCAGATCATACTACATGATCCATCGTCATGATGCAAGAGAGCATAAGAAAAGAAAAGATATTTTCTTTCCTTATGCTCTCTTCCATCCTGATGATGGATCATGTAGTATGATCTGAAACGTTCATGGTAAACAAATTTGCACAATCAAATCTAGAAAATTTGATAAACAATCTTCCTAACTACTGTTGATGAGCTCTTATGCCTCTTGCTGTTTTTATAAAAGATATTTAATCACTTGATGTGATCGGCATTGGCCTCCCACGTTCCAAAGTTGATCAAGCATGTGTAACAACCATAGTTTCTTGAAGAGGGTCTAAATATTTGTGCGGATCCTTCTGGATGTTTCTCAACCTCATATGGTCCATCCTGTGATAAGCATTATTAGATCTAAAAGGCTTGGAAAGGTTCCACATGCTTCCAATATTGGTTTCACTATGAGTTTTCCCGAGATGCTCCTACATCAAACCTTCGAGGTTATTTTAAAAGTGCATCTTACATATTGATAGGTCTATCCCAAATTATATCAGTTTTCTCTTGAGACTCAAGTTGCATCTTCCATTGGTTTGTTCTTCCACTTGGATGTATATTCCTTTTACTCCTTATTGTGAGTGTTTTATCTAGTCCAACTATCCAAGATTTTCTCAATCTTCTCTAGTGATATCTATGGTAATTGTTGTTCTGGTAAGGATTCTATGTCATCCCTCAATGCTTCTTGAAAAAAATAGAGATCTATAACAATGAAGATTTGTGAAATGTCCACACAGGTAACACTACCCCATAGGCATTCCTAGAATAAAATTTATGGATGATTTTGCAAGGCCCAAACTTCTTCATTTTCAGCTTATTGTATGAGTGTTGGAAACCAATCCTTCAAGAGATATACAATAACTTCTTTGCCATTGCAAATTCCTTCTAGATTCACTTGGTTGTCTTCTCATATTCATGCTCTCCAAGTGTTTCCTGACCTCCTGGTGGTTAGTATTCATATACTCCACAATCTCTTTTACCTTTGTACTCTTCATATCTCTTGGACTATTATCTCAAAGTTCTGTCACTCCTCTAGGTTGTAGTCTAGTAATGATTTAAAATGGTGTCCTTCAAGTACTTTGGTTTACTAATTTGTTTAATGCAAACTCTGCTTGTGGTAAAAACAAGTCCCAATTCCTTAGTTTGTCTCCTACCAAGCATCTTAGCAAGTTCCCCAGACTTCTATTAAATGCCTCAATCCATATGTCAGTTTGTAGATCAAATATTGACCTAAAATTTAGGTTATTTAGCATCTTCTTCCATAGTGTCCTCTAAACGTATCTTGTAAACTTGGTATCTTGATCCAAAACTATGCTCTTCAATACTCTATGTAGTCTCACTACTTTCAAGAAGAACATGTCAGAAATATGGACCACACCATGAGTCTTCTTGCAAGGGATAAATTGTGCTATCTTAGAAAATTATTCAACCACCATCAATTTGGAGACATGTACGGGCTCTGAGATTTTTGTAATCCCAACGCAAAGTCCATACTAATATTCTCCCAAGGTCTTTCTAGAATTAGAAGTGTATACAATCTGATATTTTGGGCAACACCCTTAACCACTTGAAAGGTTTTGGAGTCTTGAACATGTACTTCTAGACATCCTTGTAGATTTATGGCCAAAAGAAGCCTTCATTAACTAGGGCCACCATCTTTTTAATGCCAAAATATTTAGCTAGCCCTTTGGAATGTTTCTCCTTGACCAAATTCTCCCTAAGTCAGCTCCTAGAAATACATATCTAATTTCCCTTGAACAACATACTATCCAAGATGAAATAGTCCAACCACCTACTTTTGTCCATCCCTACTGTCTCACTATTTGCCTCCACACCTTTGTAAAGTCTGGATTATCCTTCTACTAGTGTATTAACTCATCAAATCCCACTATAAACACCCATATTGCATCATCAGGTTTCTTCTTTTGCTCAGTACATCTGCAAATTAGTTTTACTTTATGCTCCATTGTTTGAGGATAAAAGAGTAAATCTACATGAATTCAACCCATCATGTGTGTCCATCCCTACTGTCTCACTATTTGCCTCCACACCTTTGTAAAGTCTGGATTACCCTTCTACTAGTGTATTAACTCATCAAATTCCACTATAAACACCCATATTGCATCATCAGGTTTCTTCTTTTGCTCAGTGCATCTGCAAATTAGTTTTACTTTATGCTCCATTGTTTGAGGATAAAAGAGTAAATCTACATGAATTCAACCCATCATGTGTGTCTCTGATTCAACTTCTATTAACTATTCAATCACTCAGTGATTGGTGATCAATATATAATATAATTTTCTTTGGCAAGAGGTAGTATCTTCATTTATTTAGTTCTTAAATTATGACATAGAAGTCTTGATTATATAAATGGTAACTTTCTAGGAATCATTCAACTTCTCACTAAGATAGGCAATTGGTCTCCCCTCTTGGCTCGGGACTGCCCTAATAGCACTATATCTGGCATCACATTCTACATGGAAATCCTTGTTGAAATTTAGCAAGGTTAGTACTAACTGGGATCATCATAACTTCTTTGCCATCGCAAATTCCTTCTAGATTCACTTGGTTGTCTTCTCATATTCATGGTCTCCAAGTGTTTCCTGACCTCCTGATGGATAGTATTCATATACTCCAGAAACTCTTTTACCTTTGTACACTTCATATCACTTGGACTATTATCTCAAAGTTCTGTCACTCCTCTAGGTTGTAGTCTAGTAATGATTTGAAATGGTGTCCTTCAAGTACTCCGGTTTACTGATTTGTTTAATGCAAACTCTGCTTGTGGTAAAAACAAGTCCCAATTCCTTAGTTTGTCTCCTACCAAGCATCTTAGCAAGTTCCCCAGACTTCTATTAAATGCCTCAATCCATTTGTCAGTTTGTAGATCAAATATTGACCTAAAATTTAGGTTATTTAGCATCTTCTTCCATAGTGTCCTCTAAACGTATCTTATAAACTTGGTATCTTGATCCAAAACTATGCTCTTCAATACTCCATGTAGTCTCACTACTTCCTAGAAGAACATATTAGAAATATGGACCACACCATGAGTCTTCTTGCAAGGGATAAATTGTGCTATCTTAGAAAATTATTCAACCACCATCAATTTGGAGACATGTACGGGCTTTGAGATTTTTGTAATCCCAACGCAAAGTCCATACTAATATTCTCCCAAGGTCTTTCTAGAATTAGAAGTGTATACAATGTGATATTTTGGCCAACACCCTTAACCACTTGACAAGTTTTGCAGTCTTGAACATGTACTTCTAGACATCCTTGTAGATTTATGGCCAAAAGAAGCCTTCATTAACTAGGGCCACCATCTTTTTAAAGCCAAAATATTTAGCTAGCCCTTTGGAATGTTTCTCCTTGACCAAATTCTCCCTGAGTCAGCTCCTAGAAATACATAACTAATTTCCCTTGAACAACATGCTATCCAAGATGAAATAGTCCAACCACCTACTTTTGTCCATCCCTATTGTCTCACTATTTGCCTCCACACCTTTGTAAAGTCTGGATTATCCTTCTACTAGTGTATTAACTCATCAAATCCCACTATAAACACCCATATTGCATCATCGGGTTTCTTCTTTTGCTCAGTGCATTTGCAAATTAGTTTGACTTTATGCTCCATTGTTTGAGGATAAAAGAGTAAATCTACATGAATTCAACCCATCATGTGTGTCTCTGATTCAACTTCTATTAACTATTCAATCACTCAGTGATTGGTGATTAGTATATAATATAATTTTCTTTGGCAAGAGGTAGTATCTTTATTTATTTAGTTCTTAAATTATGACATAGAAGTCTTGATTATATAAATGGTAACTTTCTAGGAATCATTCAACTTCTCACTAAGATAGGCAATTGGTCTCCCCTCTTGGCTCGGGACTGCCCTAATGGCACTATATCTGGCATCATATTCTACATGTAAATCCTTGTTGAAATTTAGCAAGGTTAGTACTAACTACTCCATCACTTTTTGCTTCAACAGTTCAAGGCTCCTCTGTGCTCCAAATATCCATTTGAACTCTTTCCAGTCTCCTCTCAATGCTTCTATCATATGTGCACAAATAGTACCAAAATTATTGATGAACTTCTGGAAAAAACTAACCAAACCATGAAAGGATCTTACCTCTTTGATGTCTATTGGTGTGGGGCATTTTGCAATTACTCTCACTTCTTTGGATCCATCTCCAATCCTTCCACAAAGATTACAAACCCCAAATAAACTAGCTCATTCTTCATAAAACTACATTTCTTGATGTTGATTAGCAACTTCTCTTCCCTCAACCACTACAAGATTTTTTTAATGTACTAGATGTATTTTTTATTAAGGTAAATATGGGTTTTGAAGGGGCCCCGAAACCCTGTACAAAAGGTCATAAAAGATTTTCAACGAAGCACTCTAAAAAGAAATGAAACAAGACCACCACGAGGGTTTTAAAACAGGCTCCCTCAACCTGGACACAAAACGCTGCAAAAAGAATAATACAATTAAGTCCAGCAGCCCAATAGCTTCCAGAAGGCAGCAAAACAGCTGCCAGCAAAGGAAAAGGCAAACACATTATTTATTCCCCTTCTGGGAACGAAGAGACATATCAAATGAGGGCGGATGTTTTGATTTTTTCTTTCCTTTAATAGAGGTCCACCCACCATCCACTATCTTAGCCATTTCCAGCATAGAATTCGAATCAGGTTTTGGGGCACCCAAGAACTTAGATTCAAGAGGATGTCCCAGGATAGGGCCAGGAGAATCCAAGGAAGCAGCTTCGGAAGATGACTCAGATGTGTTCTTCACTTGTCTTTTTATAGATTAAAATGTCATCTAAATAAATAATGATAAACTTTCCCAAAAAATCCTTTAGCACTTCATTCATCAACCACATGAATGTGCTCCACGCATTAGTGAATCCAAAAGGCATGGCCTACCACTCATATAATCCCTCATTGGTCTTGAATGTAGTCATCCACGCATCCTCATCTCATATCGTCAGATGTGTTCTTCCCTTGCCTTTTTATAGATCAAAATATCATCTAAATAAATAATGATAAACTTTCCCAAAAAATCCTTTAGCACTTCATTAATCAACCACATGAATGTGCTCCGCGCATTAGTGAATCCAAAAGGCATGGCCTACCACTCATATAATCCCTCATTGGTCTTGAATGTAGTCATCCACACATCCTCATCTCAGATCCTGATCTAGTGGTATTTTCGCTTGAGATAAATCTTGGTGAAGTATCTTGTTCTGCTTATTATGTTGTCCATCCTTGGTAAAGGAAACCAATACTTTATTTTGATCTTGTTGATCATATGTGCACAAATTGTACCAAAATTCTTGATGAACTTCTGGTAAAAACTAGCCAAACCATGAAAAGATCTTACCTCTCCAGTGTCTTTCAATGTGGGGCATTTTGCAATTACTCTCACCTTCTTTGGATCCATCTCCAATCCTTCCACGGAGATTACAAACCCCAAATAAACTAGCTCGTTCTTTATAAAACTACATTTCTTGATATTGATTAGCAACTTATCTTCCCTCAACTGCTGGAATATTTTGTTAATGTACCAGATGTGTTCTTCACTTGTCTTTTATAGATCAAAATGTCATCTTAATAAATAATGATAAACTTTCCAAAAAAAATTCTTTAGCACTTCACTCATTAACCACGTGAATGTGCTCCATGCATTAGTGAATCCAAAAGGCATGGCCTACCGCTCATATAATCCCTCATTGGTCTTGAATGTAGTCATCCACACATCCTCATCTCAGATCCTGATCTGGTGGCATTTTCTCTTGAGATAAATCTTGGTGAAGTATTTTGTTCTGCTTAGACAATGCATTATATTGTCCATCCTTGGTAAAGGAAACCGGTACTTTATTTTGATCATCAACGCTAGGATAGGAGGTACTGTGTATGGACTCAAGATTTGTGAGTTCCCATCCTTTTCCACTCTGTGTCAAGTATTTCAGTTTTGTGAAGTCTCTAGGAGGGACAAAATTAACAAAATGTAGAAAAAAAAATCATGGTAAGAAAACAAGTGACTTGAAGATTATCTGCTCATACTACAAATAAGAACAACAGGCATACATTAAGAGTAATCAAATAAATCGATCAACTGAGACAAGTATCAAATTAGCATATTAAGGAAGTTTACAAAAGGCATCGGTGATTGACAAGGAACAACGATCATACCAAGGATTCAATACACAGTGTATTAATGTTAGTGGAATGGGCAGACCGACTAAATATACAAAGAATCTACATCATGAAGGAAGATTAAGCGACAGTCAAATGGAGAAGAATACAAAGTATAGTTATTGATAACAGCATTGTTGAAAAGTAAAGTGCAGAGATAAACGATTTAAAAATCAGAATGAAAGTTCAGATAAACAATACACAGACACAGAGATTATAGTGGTTCATCCAGCTATTCTAGATTACGTCCACTCTACAAGCAGGGCATATCTCTTTCTATTAAAAATAAAGTCTGTTACAATTATCCAGCAGCACTCAGCGCTTTTGTAATTCCATATTGCATGGTGAAGGATTAATCATAGCATCTGTGGAAGTCAGGGAATAAGACGGTTACAACAGCAGGTGAAGATTGGGCTTCACAGACTGCTTAGCCGTTACATGACAGAGCCGTTACAATCTCCCACTTGAAGTCCAATCGATGCTATGAGATGAGCTGCTCAAAGATATCCCCACTTGGTGCTTAAGGCTATGTCGTCACGATGCCGAGAGAAGTCCTACAGAATTCGAACTTCTCTCGAGGTACAACCTTTGTAAATGCATCAGCCGGATTGATCTTCGTATCAATCTTCTCTAAGTGTAATCTTCCCTCTTCAAGAGCATGACGAATAAAATGAAATCTGGTTTCAATGTGCTTTGTGCGACTGTGGAAAGTTGAATTTTTGGCCAATTGAATGGCGCTGTTGCTATCAGAAAATAAGGTAAATGTGGATTGTTTAAATCCCAACTCTCCAAACAATTGCTGTAACCATATCAGCTCTTTAGCTCCCTCAGTGAGAGCAATGTATTCAGCCTCGGTGGAGGAAAGAGCAACCACTTGTTGCTTCCGAGAAGTCCAGCTAATCGCTGCTCCGGCAAAAGTAAACAC
>MU226692.1:135012-158957 GCA_018584345.1 Thuja plicata
CCATGGTGCCTGCAAAACCTCACCGATTTCTAAAAAATCGAACGAGCTTATCCAGCTCTGATACCAATTGTTGAAAAGTAAAGTGCAGAGATAAACGATTTAAAAATCAGAATGAAAGTTCAGATAAACAATACATAGACACAGAGATTATAGTGGTTCATCCAGCTATTCTGGATTACGTCCACTCTACAAGCAGGGCATATCTCTTTCTATTAAAAATAAAGTCTGTTACAATTATCCAGCAGCACTCAGCGTTTTTGTAATTCCATATTGCATGGTCAAGGATTAATCATAGCATCTGTGGAAGTCAGGGAATAAGACGGTTACAACAGCAGGTGAAGATTGGGCTTCACAGACTGCTTAGCCGTTACATGACAGAGCCGTTACAAGCACATCAATGATACTAGGCATATCGATTAATAGTGGAAGGAACAATGACTAATAATTGTCATCAGTGATAATGATGTTTCGAAGCGGGTAAGTCATGAACGAAGCAATTAAGTCATAAAGACCATCGACTTATGGAGAGAGTTTTTGCATTAAATTATTAGCAGTCTGTGTGACACGTCGGCATGAAGGGAATATTGATTATGAATGCAAATATTAGCTAGTTAGCGACTTATTTAATATCGATTAAAATTTGATAATTGTCGATAATGTCAGCGGTTTGCATAGCGTGGACAAACAATGAATAAAATTAAAGTAGCCACCTTTAATCATACTGTCAGCAAGATGATTGACTTTAAACTAATCAAATGATTAAGTCGACAATAACAGCAAAAGAATAAACAATGAAATAAGGACTTGTTAATAATCATAAAACATATGGCAGCAATTACAAGTGAATAGCCAACTTTTAATGGAATAGTGTGATGATAGGAGTAACTAGTGTTCGATAAAGGAAATACAATTAGCAGAAATCAGCATACAATGGAAAGGTATTAATTGTTTACCAAAGGCTACGATATGTTATGGTTACTCTCTTAAGGGATGCGATTAGTCATTATTATGAAAGGTGGAAAGTATGTAGAGGCATAAGATGCGTCTTATCATTCTTCACATAAGATATCAGAAGGCATTCAATCATTGAATTCAAACTTTAAGCATTAATTTGGAAACTTATAACCCTTTAATACTTAATTGGATTGTTGAATTGAGCTAGTGCCTATTTCGATTGTTGAATTGAGAACGTGCCTATTTGGCATAAATAGGTTGCATGCACACAATTACAAATCAGAGATCACACCATTGATTGCAAGTGAATAAAGCATATATTAGAAATATCATCAACCATATTGTTGCAAGTTATCATATCACGATCAGACATAGCAATTATGTTGTTAGAATATTATTGATCTTATTAATGGTTAATTATCTAATTTATCAGATTAGATTTACGTCAGTCTATTTAGTTAGAATGTTTTTATTTTCTTGTTTTCAGTTGGTCAAAAGTTTCTTTTAGAAACTTTGTCAATGTAATTTCTTATAAATAATTTTTCATATTTCAATAATAATCACACAATTACCTAGTTAAATTTTTTTTATGGTATTAGAGTCGAAAAATCAAATTTTTTTTTATAATTTTTTTGAATAGAATGTTTCAAAATCCTTTGAAAAACAATTTTTTTAGCAAAGGTTTGGTGTTTAGGTCCCTGTGGGAAATTCACAGTTATATTTTGTCGAGGGTTTACAGACCCAGTTGACAAATGTTTTGTTCTCCTTGGCGTTAGGGCTTCGATATTTGCATGCATTAAGGGTTTCTATGTGATGTTCTTGTTTCTTTTAGGGCTCAAATTTATTCTCGTGTTGTTTAAGAGCATGCATCTTCTCAAAATTTTGCAGCGAGATTTCTTTTTTTTTTAGTTCACCTCTTCTCAAAAACTTGTGACGAGTTTTTTGTAGGAAATTTCTCTATCGTGGCCCATATTTCTGTGTGTGAAGTTGATTTTTTTTCCTGCGACCTACATTTTTTCCTAAAGTTCTTGAACCCACTTTTTTTCCTATTGCTTTCATTTCCAACAAATGTGATTTTATAAATCGTGATTTTTGATTTTTTTGTGGACATAAATTTTGACTCTTATTTTTCTGTGCAACCTCAAGCTAGGACACAATTTCCTGTTAATTATTGGCACAACCAAGGGTTCTACTCTTTTCGGCCCAAATGTTTCAAATATTCTAATTGGGGCTACGGTTTACAAATCCCTTTGTTATAATTAGTCCTTTTTGTTTTACAACAGATTCATTATAGGTTTTTAGCAAAAAATTTTGGGTACTACCAATTTTTTGGGTTGTCTTAAAATCTCTGCATTGATTTTTCACTTTGAAACTATCCTAGGGTTTCACTTTCTGCATTGGAATTCATGGTCCAAAACTTATTTCTAATTTCAGTGCCTTATTTTTTGTGCCTTCACCAGTTTCACCTCGGGGTACGTGATAGAATCTCCGACAAATATAATGCTTGAAAAAGTTGCCAAAAATTCAATGGGAAAAATTATAATAGCTGGAAGCAGCGCATGTTGATTATCTTTTAGTATAGGTGTCTTGATGCAATTGTTTTTGGTACATCTATAGGTTCTACCACTACTAGAAAAGATTAGGAGAAATGGGATGAGTACAACTAGGTATCTATCATGCTCATCAGTTTCTCAGTCACTATCGATTAGCTAACACAAGTGCCTTTAGGCAAGTCGCTTGCTGAGCTTTGGAAGCATCTCAAGGATCTCCATAAGACATCAAATAAGAGCCCTGTATTTTTTCTTAGGAACATGCTCTTTTTTATTATGATGGATGAGAGGATATCTCTGTAGGATCATTTGACAAAGATGAAGCATATATGTGATCCGCTTGAGGCAATTGGAAGATAAATAGAATTGAATTGAATTGAAGGAATTTTAATGATGTCCACAAGACCAGCGGCCTAAGGGACCATGAAAGAACCAATTAAACTGTTTGTTGAAGTTTCTCCAAGTAGCCCTTTCTATTGTGGATCCTCATTAGGAAAGTGGTCGTTTTGTGTAGGTTTGCCTCTTCAAAAAGCTCATTCAAACTGTTCACCTGTAAGTTGTCTTCATAATGAAAGTGAATGTCCTCATAAGCAGCACACTCCTTGATAAGATGCCACTCCGTTTCAACCACCCCTCTGCTGCAGAAATTACAAGTTCTTTCTTCCCACATTTCTTTCGGAACTTTCCATCTACTAGTTTCGCACCGTAAATGGTGAGAGCTGGTCCTCAGCTGAGCAATCAAAATTTTTGCCTTGCCTTTAATTGTGGAACCTAAGTACTCCTTATCGGCATGGTCCCACTTGAGGTTAAATTCTTTGACATAGTGAGCATTTTTTTTGCCTTCCTGTTTTGTCCACATGGCAGTTTTGAATTTCTCTAACACCCACTTTTTTTATCTCAATGTTAGTGTCTGGGCACTCGTGGGGGTCTATGTTCCATTTGTTTAACCACTTGCTATTTTTTTCTTCCAAGTCTTTTTCCTCCGTTCTAAATCCTCCGCCACTACCATCCTAGGCCAGCGATGCACACCCATATTACCCACTTTTTTTAAGTAGCATAGCATGCGAATAATTGCTGAGGCTTCAATTAGAAACATACCAACCTCTGCCAAGATAATCTCATAGGAAACCCTAGACTTGACCTTGAGGTTTCTAGTGATAAGATGCTTTTGGATTCTTTCTATTTATCGCCATTTTTTATTTGACATGTTACTTCCCCAAACCTCACACCCATAGAGAATAACCGGAACCACTAGGAGACCAAAGATAGTCTTCCTAGTCTTCCAATCCCACAACTCAGCTTTCCTGCATCTATTTTAAAGGAGGTAAGAGGCTTTCCAACCCCCCTGTATTCTTTTTGATCTGCATGTCTCCCAACTTAGCCTATAGTTGAAATCAACTCCCACATACTTGTACTCTTCCACAATCTCTAAAGGGCTTCCCTCAAAAATAAAAGTATGCTATTTTTTTTTCTTCTTCAAAGAAAAGATCATGATTTTAGTCTTAGAGGCATTAACTTGCATTCCCACCTCTTGGCAAAAAAGCTCCAAATTTTTCAAATGCTCTCTCAATCCCTGGGCGGACTTTGCAATAAGAATAAGGTCATCCGTGTACAAAAGAAACCTCACCACATAACCTTCCAAATGAATGCCATCCCCATTGGCCTTGTTTAACCACTCCTCCAATCTATCAATGTAAAAACCAAACAAAGTAGGGGATAAAGGGCACCCCTGTTTCACACCTATGTCACTCCAGAAGCATTCAGACATACCCCCTTAGTTCTGATTTTGGCTCTGACCTGTTCATACAACTTATAAACCGCAACCCTTAACTCTATTGGTACCTCTAACTCTTCCACTCTGTGGCATAACTTATCCCTAGGAATGGTGTCAAAAGCCTTCTTGAAGTCCACAAAACAACAAAAAGCTTCTCCCACTACTTCTCCCATACTTTTTCAATGAAATGTCTTAGAGTGATGCAATGGTCAATAGTAGAAAGTTTTGGTCTGAATCCCGCTTGTCCCTTTTCCCCCCTCTTCTTTTTTTGCCCAATCATTGATTCTACGCTCTAACATACTCGCAAAGAGTTTTCTAAGAAGGAGATTCACCATAATGGTACGATAATTAGAGGGATTGTCGATGTTACCACTCTAATGAAGAGGAGTAACAAGGCTAGTAGTCCACTCCGTAGGAAAGCTGCCCTTAGTGACCGTGTTGATGATATCCTTGATGTGCGGGGCCAAGAGTTCCACTCCCCACTTCAAAAATTCTATTTGTAGCCCATCGATATCTTTTTCTTTACCATTTGCCAGCATCTTTATACCAAGTTTAATGTCCTCAATAGAAAATAGCTCAGCTGAAGTATTAATTATAGGTGGATTATCCACCCCATTTGGCCTTTCATATAACAACTTTGCATATTCCAGCCATTGAATATCAGTGATGCTATTTTCTACTTGTTTTCTTTGTTGTTGCAATTGTCTCCAAAAGCCCTTAGGATTATGTTTCCCTAAAGAGATTAGCTCTTTCCTTCGAGCAGTCACATAACCCTCTTTTTTGGCTCTTATCAGCTGCCTGTATGCGTAAGTATTTTCTTTGCTAGATTCCGCCTTTGTAAGAGATCTTTTCGCTGCCTTGCATTCTTCGTCATACCAGGGGTTAGCTGGGAAGGTGTTTGATATTCTCCCCCTTGGTCTAGATATCTTACACTCCCTTAGGGCACTATGAATTATTGGAACCAACATGTTGCTGCTCAAGTATTCACTCCCACCGTTATTTT
Organism: Thuja plicata; assembly: GCA_018584345.1. Taxonomy (NCBI): domain Eukaryota; kingdom Viridiplantae; phylum Streptophyta; class Pinopsida; order Cupressales; family Cupressaceae; genus Thuja; species Thuja plicata. The sequence continues at coordinate 140,294 of MU226692.1, forward strand.
CTAAGGGATCAGTATTGTCGCTAATTAGCTCGAGCTATCATTTAAGAGCAGCATAGAATAGCTCCTGATTTTCCTGATTTATAAGTATCTTACCTTGTTTATTACCTTTTATACCAGTGCCTTGGGTCTGCCTATTTTGTTGCCCCCTTGAATTAATACCATATTTGATAAAAAGAGGCATATGATCATAATTTAATTCCGTAGGGCAGCAATCAATCCTGAAATCCGTCAACTTGGGAATGGATGTTTGAGAGCATATCACATAATCCATGATGCTTTTCCCATTGTACGTTTTACATGTGATGTCACTTGATCTTGGCCAATACTTCATGCCATTGCATATAACCAAACCATGGAGACTACAGAGACCCAACAATTCTGCCCCAAAATGCGAAAGACTACCATTCTCATCTTGCGAAGTCCTTTTGTTGTAGTTATCTTCACTCTCCTCTAGCCATAGGGGGTTACTATCCGCTGTCGTCTCGCTGCCCAACTAAATAGATTGATTACTTGTTGTCCTAGCATTAAAATTCCCAATTAGGATTGTCTCCCATAGAGCTGAAAGCAAAAATATCTTTCTTTAAAGTTGCGTAAGGGTCTTCATTGTCAATATTTCTCTTCTTGTAAAATCTTGAGCTTTTAGGTGTGAAGTAGCAAGTAGCCAGCCATGTAACCAGCCCGCAATCTTCAATTTTCAGCCATATAAACTACTTGTTTGGGTCTTCTTTCTCTACTTTTACTATTTTATTCCATGTTTCCTTTATTAGAATTGTTATTCCTTCATGTCCTTTACCTATTTCCGTCTCCTCATTCCAAATAGAGATTTTAGTGTATCCTTCAAAATCTAGTATTCTACACCCTTCATGTTCATGTGTTTCTATGAGAAAAATAATGTCTTGTCCTTCAACTATGGGCCCCATTCCCGGTCCTCTTCTCCACGGACCTATCCGCTACAATTCCAACTTACCATGTTTAGATACTCTCGTGGGGCCCTGAATCCCTATTTCTGATGTGCTGGTCTATCAGTGATTTGTGCTTTACCATTCTTCAGCCATGCCCACATTCCTGCATCTCTCGCTGATTCTACATTCTCCTATTCTTTCTTCCTCTCCTCTTGTTGTGTGAATGTTAAATCTTCATCCAAGTAGATATGGGAACCTCTAAGAAACCCCCTATTCTTCAAAATTGCAATCTTGTCCTCCATGTTGCCTAAAGTAACTCTCACATGTCTATCTTTCCCAACTCCCATACTCTTTCCAATCCTGTTTGCTTGACGTATATTGCCTGTCCATTTCAGCTTGTCTCTGAGGAAATCCCGTGCCAGAATGTCTGTTTTTTCAAACTCTCCATAGACTTTTAATCCTTTGATAATGATGTTTGCTACCTTCTCTTGTTTGTCCTTTTCCTCTTTTATTTGTTTCTTTATTTGCATTTTGATGATTCCTTTTTTCTCCGATGTCAGTTCATTTACCACTTGGGCCCATGATATGACCTCTTTTATCTTCTCCTTTAGTTCATTTTCTCTAATTACCATGTTTGCCATTGATGCTTGAAATTCTTCTAGTGGTATTATTGTGGTTGTTTTCACTGATTCAGGGCTGCAATTTTCTTTTGCTTTATCATAATCCATATCTTGCTTTAGATTGATTAGCTCTTGTTGTCCCCGCTTGATGCTTATTTGAAGGCTTAATACCTACTCTTTTAGCCATTTGTTTTCCCTCTCAAGTTCCCAACTGGCTACTGTAACCTCGTGTAATTTGTCACTTTCTTGCTGCCCCTTTGCCTCCAGAATTTCGAGGCTCCTTTTCAAATCCATAAGGTCACTTACATATAGCTCTAAAGACCAAAGAAGAGGGGAGGAGAGGCTGTAAGTATCCTTATTATTTGGTGATCCCCTCTCTCCATCTTTGTTCGCCTCAATATATTTGATGAGAGTCTCTGTCCTATCACCTTTGATTCCTCTTTGAGCTGCCTGGTCATCCACTACATGGTTCCTTGAATCATCTATCAAGAGGCTTTTGCTAGCTACCTTAGGTAGTATCATGATGAGCCTCTTTTTCCGTAGATGTTTCGTCTTCCGAGCCCGCCTCCGTTTTAGAATCCCCAAATATTGTTTTTTTGTTCACAAAGATGAACTCATTGTTTGTGTTGTCAGTCCCTCCCTAGAGGATGTTTGATATGAGGGATTGCTACTATGGATCATACTATGTTTGAACCCTTGTTGGTTTAAAACTGCCTGGAGCACACTGTATCAACCCTAGGTTATCCGGGTGTGGGTTTATGCTTAGTAACTGACCACATGTTGTGGCCCCTTGAGCCCCTATCTTAAAACTGTCTATATCCTGCAGCTTGAGCATGGTTGTCGATAACATCTTAGAATCCCAAGATTCCAATCCCTTCTTTGTTTTATTCGAGACCCCAAGTTGTCGATTTGTAGAATATATATGTTTTTTTAAGTTTTGGTTTGCAGAGATGATGTTTGAAAAGGGTCTCGGTTTTCCATTCTCAAAGACTTTTTTAAAGAAAGTTGGAGAAAGAAAAAAACAAAAGTATGCAAGAGACAAGGAGGGAGAATGTGGGGCAAACCTGTTCTCCCATGTCACTGGACCCACCAAATATAAAAAGGAATCCATGTCGACTACCAAACAGAGGAGTAAACAAAAAAGCCCTTTCTATTCACGCAGACCCCACTGGCGCCATTGCTACCATTCCCCACGCTGTTGTTCTGGTCCCACATTGTTCTGGTCCTATGATGTTACCCCACGAAAGTATTAGGGATTGGAGAAGAAGTTAGCCGAGTGGAGATACATAAACCATGTGCCCCATGCTAGTCATTTCTGCTAATTATTGTGAAAATTTGCAATGAAAAGGATATATGGTGGTCATTAGTTTGAAAAGGATACCATAATCCTATGAGCATTTGATAGAAATGCTCAATCTTATCAGCCGAAAGGCTCTACTTCTTCTTAGGACAACAAGAAGATAATGAATGTTTAGTGTAACTATTGCCACAAGTATGGTCACATGAAGGTTGACTGTTAGCTTCGGTTGGCTTTTGAACAAAAGGAGGGAGGATCTCAAGACAAATAAAATATTGCAGAGCACTTTGATCATAAAGAATCTACTTTCTATGCCTTTATGGCTAAAAGGACTTTAGATCCAATAAAATATTTTTCTTGGTATATAGATTCAGAGGCTTCACGATATTTTACTCATCGTCAGGATTAGTTCATAAAATTTGAATCTTTCATTGATTTAGTGATCTTTGGATGAGGAGAGCAATATATAATTGTCAATAAGGGTATTATGCAAATTTACTTTGGAGGGAGAAATTTAATATTTCTTGATGTATACTATGTTCTAGGCATGGAACTTAATCTTCTCTTAGTCAGCCAAATTGTAATGTCCCCAATTTTTATAAATTGTTTTAATTGAGTTATTTAATTAAGTAGTCCTATAATTTAAATAATATCATAAGGACTTATTTAATTAATTAATTTAATTATTGAATAAAGTGTGCCAAAGGGTGTTGAGTATCGAAGGTGTCGAAGGGTGAGTGTCAAAGGGCACAAAAGTTTGAGTGTTGAAGGGTGCTGAGTGTGAAAGGGTGGCAAAGGTTGAGTGCAGAAAGTGTCGAAGGGTGAGTGGCAAAGGGTGCCAAAGGTTGAGTGTCTCACTCACTCTTCAACATCTTGAGTACTCAAACTTTTCCACCTTTTGAAACCCTTCTACACTCAACCTTCAGAACCCTTCAACACTTAACTTTCGATACTCATCCTTCAACATCTTCAACACTCAACACCCTTTGGTACTCAACCTTCGACACTCACCCATTAGAACCTTTCAACATTGAACCTTCAGCGCCCTCCAACACTTTGCAACACTCGTCCTTTAGAACACTCAACCCTCAACACCCACTAGCATTGTTCAACACTCAACCTTTGACATGTTTGGTACTCAACCTTCATCAACCTTTGGCTCCCACCAACATCCTTCGATACTCAACCCTCGACACCCATTGGCACCCTCTGACACCCTTTGACATTCACCCTTTGGTACTCAACCTTCGACACCTTTTTTACTCAACCTTCGCTACCTTTCGACACTCAACACCCACCGACACCCTTAGACACTCACCCTTCGGCACCATTAGGCAATCAACCTTTGACAATCTTCAATACTTGGTCCCTTCAACACTCAACATCTTTTAGCACTCAACACCCTATGGAACCTTCAATAATTTTTTTGTACTCATCTAATTTGATATGTGGAATTATATGGTGGCTTCAAAATCAACAATAACAAAATGTGCAAATAGATTTGACAAATAATAATATTATAAATTTTGATAGATCTTCAATAATCTCCAAATTTGTCTTCGAAGGAGACTTTACAAATTTAGCAAATTAATTACAAGGTGAAATATTTGAGATGATATTTCTAATGACAAACTAGGGTGAGGAATGACTCCCACTGAAACTCTAATTACAGTCTAGCAAGGGTCTTGCACCTCTGAAACTGCAAACAACCAAACCACCTTTAGCCGTCAACTTCTGGCAATAAAAAGAAGAGTTCAAATACATTCCATGATGGTTTATAATACCAAGCCATCTCCTTATAAAGGCCTCCAAGAAATGCCTAGAAAGTTACAATAGGTCATATGCTGACATTATTTTATTATTTTGGTCCCTTTATTTAAAAATTAAACTAATTAATTAAATAAGTCCTTATGATATTATTTAAATTTTAGGACCACTTAATTAATTAACTCATTGAATTTTTTTTATAAAAATTGGGGACATTACTGTCGTCTCGGACCAAATATTGCTTGCCCTCAAGCAATCGACAAACTGTCTGTCGTTTGACAAGCTCTAGAATCCCAAACCATGCACGAATATCGGTAGCCATATCTGATGAAATCTCCATGCCACATAATAATTCTGTGTGCACCCTCAAACCTTTTGTATCCAATGTTGTGCAAATCTCCAATAAGATTCTTCTCTACTTTGATATAAACAATGCCCTACCCATCGTTACCAAGAAAATCCTTGCGATCCATTGAATTATCTGTCATCTTCAACAAGTATTGGTTCTTGATGCTAAAACTCATATGATGTCACATGATTCTCAATCTACATCCCCAAAGTGTTCTTTTCTTCAACAAAAGGTAGAGATTTCTCATTCAAAGGGTCATTGGTAGAGCCCCCATCTCCATCAAATTGATCGACAAATGTTAGCATGGAAAATTTCGTATAAGAATCTTCATCCTTGTAGTTGTCTCAAAAATTTGGATGTTCTTGATTTGAAGGGACAATTGTTGATTTTTTCTTGTCCATATCCTCATATACCTGAAGTGAAGTTGTGAGCATGCCTTCATCTTCCTTAGGGCACATGGTGTTAAGTACCTCATTGCCGATCTCCCGTCTGGAATTATTATTGTAGGTTCTATTACCTTCAGAGGATGGATACCCCATCCTCATATCTATGTAGCCCTTGAGAGATGTCCATCTTCCATCCACCATCAATCTAATATTTCTTGAATTTCTTTAGCAAATCAGTGAAAGTGGGTGTTTACATTTCTTATTGCTTGATCTTTGGAAGGAAGGTTGGCATCATCATCCTTGTGTTAAACCACTATGAAGCTCCCTTCGTAATTTCTTCTGTCAAGTGATTGGGCATCACCTCCATCTGTTGGTATCCTCTTGTGAGGGTCTTACTAAGTTGTTGACTTCTTGTTAACTCCCTCAACAAGGCTTCTATATGGGCATTTGTCATTCCACTACTAGATGCCATGATTCTCCCAATAGGATGACAGAATCAGCAAGTCTGATACCACTGTAATGTATCGAATGCTGGTTAGCCACAAAAATACTCCCTTACGATAGTCAACCTTTGACACTCTACGCCACTCACCCTTCAAAATCTTTGCTACTCAACCTTCACCACCCTTTGGTACTCAACACCCTTCGACACTCAGCCTTGTGCACCCTTTGGCACTCAAACTTTGACACACAATCTTTTGCACCTTTAGCACTCAACACCCTCAACTACCCTTTATTTAATAATTAAATTAATTAATTAAATAAGTCCTTATGATATAATTTAAATGTTAGGACCACTTAATTAATTAAATTAATTAAAACACTTTAGAAAAAATTGGAAAATTACACAGATCATGAGGTATTCTCCTCAGTTGGATATTGTTTCAGTTCGTACACTACAATATTATTGTTAGGGAGACACACTACAATGACTATGGGTCTTGAGGATCATGGTGTATATAGAATTATTAATTCTAATAATTCTCAGGAGCATGCCATCATCCATGAGTACTTCCATTAGAAAAATTTGGCATCAACATTATGGGCACTTGAATGTCCACTATCTCACTCAATTATCTCAGGAGGGTTTTGTTGGTGGTCTACCAAAGATTCAAACTCAAAATCTTGTATTTTGTAGCGCTTATCAAGATAGGAAGCATCATCAGACACCATTCTCGAAAGAAAATTCTTGACGATCCTCCAAGGTACTTCAATTAGTTCATGTTTATGTATGTGGGCCAATGAACACTCCTTCTGTTATTCGGTCCAGGAACTTTTTATTATTTGTTGATGATTTCAGTAGAAAAATGTGGGTGTATTTTCTTAAGAATAAATGAAATGTTTTCATTATATTTGAGCAGTATAAGGCATTAGTTGAGAAAGAATCAAGTTCTCTGATTGTTACTCTAAGGTCAAATATGAAGCAAATTGAACCAGGTAATTTCGTGATTATTATTGAGATACAAAGAGTTATTTATAACCAATTACATTGACAGTTTTTAAAAGAAATTTTTGACTAACTAGAAACATTCTAACTAAATAGACTATAACATAAATCTAATCTGATAAATTTACATAGTTGATCATTAATAAGGTAAACAATATTCTAACAATTATAGGTGATATCTTATATCATATATTGCATGTATTACGAGTTTACATCAGAGACAATAAATACATATTGATATAAGAAATATCATATCTCATTGCATATTCATATTGCCATATTTGACAAAGCATATATCCTAAGAGATCATTGCACTTAGTTCAATCGTATCGATTCACTTTTAACATATATATTATTGTACATATGAGAAATAGCAAGGGATAGTGTTCATATTCTTCATTGCATAGTTCAATTGCAAAGATTAGATAGTGTAACTGTGAGGAATTGAAGTAATTGTTTTGATATTCCTGCTTGGCCAAACAATTGTCTTAGAAACACATAGCATTGGACTGCTATTTCAAGATTGGACACCCTAAATGGCTGCTAAGTAGATTATTTAGTCTCATTTAGTTATCGACCGGGGACGTAAACTTGGAATGGTGTTCGCAAAGTAGATGCTTCAAACTTCCTTGATTCTCATGGCTAAACCTATGGAATCAAAATGCATTATGCTTCAGGAATCTATGCTATCTCAATTGAATACAATTATGCTATGAAAACAGTAATCACGAGCAGGATTTACTCTGCTCGCCTATGCTGCAGGAACAGTGCACCAGTTCTATTACTAGTGGCTGGAGGAACAACAGAGTTCTATTTTCTTCTTAATGAGCAAAGAAATAACTTCTAATCTAATAAAATGATTCACTCACCAAGTGGGCCCCCTTGGATGAGTGAATAGAAATGCAATTACGATAAGAGACTGAAACTCAAATTCTGCACTCTATTCATTCATGGAGGAAAAATACTTGGAAAATAAACAGGGCTACAATATCAAATTCTATTCCAGAAATTACATCAATTAACTCTCCTTCTTTTGTGGAACTACAAAATTCCACTTGTTTAAGGAGGAACTACACTACAACCTAAATCTAGGATTACTCCATTAATGAGGATCACTAATGGATACATCGTGCCCATAACAGAAATCTCAAACAGCAATAGTAGGTCTTCAAGTTCCTCCCAGAATATAGCATGCAGTGGTTCTAGATCTGCGCGCGGTGCCTTCTTAGGAACTGAACTGACTTGTTCCTCTGCGAGAATTCTGCGACACGCCAACCTTTAACCGCTTTACTTAATTCCTTGCTTATACTGGCACTTCTGAAGGTAACGGTTGTCGTTGACCCTTTCAACACCATGCTGGAATTCTTGAATGTGCCATAACTTGACTCCTACAAAACGGTTAGTATACATAACTTCCGACGCATAAATATATTTTATCATTTAATACTAAGAAAGAAGTGTGAGATTTCATTCAATATTCTTGCAGAACATTCGACTACAGGAAGGAAACTACCCATAACATAGCACAGGGAAAAGGACTATCTATTCAACATGCAATCACTTATATCCTACAACTTCTATCCATTAGCTTTAAGCAAAATACATTATGTTTTCACCATCCATTTTACCTACTTATGTCCTTTCATATAAAAATATATAAAAACCATAAGTTTAAAGTCTTCTGCTTCTGAAAACAAAATGCTGAAAAGGAAAGTAATCACATGGAAAAGATGGCTTTTTGGGAGGCTCATCATTCCCCCCAACTACACTATTGTTGGTCCCCAACAATCATGAAGTTTCGGATCCTGGCTCTAAGCCTCAGGTCGCCGGCAGTCTTCTCCCATGGTTCATCCACAACATGATTAAAGTATCCATGGCTTTTTTGAAGTCTGTCCCACCTCTGTCTTTCCTTAACCATATCATGCTCTTCTGCATTCTCATTAACTGCCAGCAGCGGCTGCAGGAAGATTGGAGGTTGAAACCATAAGGGCATCCAATAATGTAGCTGTGTGTGGCCCAGCATTATAAACCATGGAACACGGCGAGTAGCAAGGGTTAAATTTTGTGGAGAATGGGGCTCCCTGACTTTAAAGTTATGGGGCATCCTCATCCACCGCTGCGTACAAGCTGCAATTGCGGCCGCAACATCTTGTGAAGAATGTTGTTCCCAATCTGCATACCCCTGTTCTCTGACTGGAAGAACCTTGTGAGACCCACTAGGATTCATTGTGATTGAAATCCAGTCAAGGAATGTCTGCCTAGAACTTTGAACTTTAGGCCTCAGCATAAGGGGTGTGTCAACCTCACTGCTTCGATATGGGAGAGCCTGGTGCTCTCTACTGATCTCATTTTGAATCCAGGAGATAACTGCCCTCAAATCTACATCTCCTACATAAAGGAGTGAATTCCATTCTCTGTTGTCAGGCACAACTAGATTGTGTAGATATAACTCACATAATAGATTCTTAATGGGCATAGGTGCTGACCGGAAGGCATCATAGAGTTCGTGAGGTGTAGTAATAGAAGGATTTAATCCCTCAACAACCCTTGTCAACTGAAAATTAACAAATTGTTCTTTAAGGAACAATGCATAAACTGGGGAAGGTGACCTACACGCCATTGCTGCTGTAATCAACTCTGTGATCTTCTCAATTCTCCTCTCCAGTACTGCAATCCGATTTGTTTTCTGCTCAAGCTGACAAGCCTGCTCCTCAATTATCCTCTTTAATTTCTCTGTCTCCAGTTCCCATTGTGATTTTTCCCAGGTGATATTTTGGTACAAACTTAATCCTGCTGCTAACGGTGTGGATAAATTTGAGGGTGGCATGGGTCCTTGCTGAAGGACATTAATCCACTCAGATGCAGCTTGAGGGATTCTTACTTTCTCCACTTTAGTGAAAGTAGCTCCTTTCCCCTTGTCACAACTGACAAGGGTTTTTATCGAATCATTCACCTGGGATGATTCGGCTGCCTTGGCTAATGTATCCAATCCGTCTTTGCTCAACTGCTCAAACACTTCTATAATATCCTTATTTACTGCAGGAAATTCATCACGAGGAAGATTCTCTAAACCGTCATCAGAATCTTGACCAGAATTATTGCAAAATCCCTCTGTTTCTATAGAATCCTTATCACTTTCCACAAGGATGAATTCAACTTGCAGATCAGTTTGAACTTCCTCATCCACAACGTGGGCTAGGGTATCACCATCTGCTCTGTTTGAATCCTTTGCCTTTGAAGTGGACTTTTCTGCAGACTCAGAGGATTCAACATTTATAGTTGAATCAGGGGTTTTGCTTGCTTTACTAGTACTAGCAGAAAGTGTAGGACTCTTCCTCACAGGGGTCTGAGAAGAGCTCATAGGTTCCTTGCGTTTCTTTTTGGTGGAGGACACCTCCCCTTGTAATGGCCACAAGAGGTTCTTCTGGTGTTGCTTCCTTGGAAGAAGGCAAGGGTTCCTTAGACATCTGATTTATATTTTCATTATCAGCTAGCTGCTGTTCTGGAGTCATTTCCTCTGCATTTAGGGTTTTACCTTTTCCTTTTATAACAGTAGACCTAGTTTCTTCAGACATTGAAGTGTCAGGGGCGGCAGCAGCTTTTCTCGTTTTTCTTTCCTTATCATCAGAAACAGGAGTGCGGTCATTACAGGCTCTTTTCCTAGTTAAGGTAGGTCTAGAAGAGGATGCTTCAGGAACGAGTTATGTTTTATGGATTACTTTACAAACCCCCGTTGCCATATTAACCCTACTACCTGCACCTTGGCCTCTTGGACCAACCACCCTAGGTGCCAAATCTTCCATAGCCAAGAATTCCTCCCAGGTCCCAATTGATTGTTTAATTAACTCCCTTTCTACAATTAACTTAATTACACAATGATGGGAAATGGACTGTGCTTTCCCTGACTGAACAAGAGATGCCTACTTTTTCAAAATATTAAAAAGAAAGCTAGGTAAGTCTACTGGCATGTTTTCATGGCGGAGGGTGCTTAGAATTTTGAAGTGAAGTCCATGCAGGTACATGTAACATCCCTCACAGGTGAAGTAAGATATTATAAATGTGGCCGGCTGCAAAAACTCCACAGGTAATGACATTCTTGCAGTGCCCTGCTTCTTATCAACCTCCAACTGTGGGTCACTATGCAGGGTAAATTGTGCCCTAGCCGAACGCAAGTCAATGTCTTTTGTCCACTTTTCCCCTTCCTGTGGCAGCTTTGTAACCTCTGCCACTATATCTTCTGAAAATTCAACCCTCAGACCTTTCACTACTGCAAACCCATTGTTCAAAGAATTCAGAAATTGAAAAACAATTTCGTCATCGAAGCCATTAAGGCTTAATCAGTAGTCCAGCCATCCCCGTTGCCGAAACAACTCACAAGTAGCCGGGTCCCCAAGTAACACCTGATGATCCGTTGGCTCATGCCTCTGAAGGTCTCCGCCCATTGCAAATGATAGAGAAAATAGCTCTGCAGGATATGCTCAGTTGCTACAGAAAATTTTGAAAAATGCCTGGCTTTCCTTCGGACGCAAGATGTTTTTGTTTTTGCTTTCCGAGAAAAATTGAAGTACAGGATAGTAATTAATTTTAAGCAAGCAATCATTACTTCGAATGATTTTCATAAATGCATTCGTGCGTGTTAAGGTTCACCACCCGAACACGTCGCAAAATTGTCGTTATGAAGTGATCCTTACTTTAATTTGCTTTCAAATCAACTGTTAAATCATGATGGCTTTAATCACTGAGTGATAGCTAAGCTCCCACATAACGGCGGTCACCATGAATTAAATAACTAACCCCTCCCCCCAACTAAGGACAAGGCATGGGTCCTACTAGACCGGTGTGTGCAAGAATAGAAAAAGAAAAGTACACTCGTTTCAAAATAATAAATAAATAAAATAATTTATGTGCAAAAGTATGTGTTACTAACCTGATGTGCTGCAGGAAGAGCGTAATGCTAGGCGACATGCACTGATGGAGTGATGCTGTGGTGCGGACATGTGGAAGAGAGAAAGGTGATGCGGATTTTTATTACGAAGAAAGAAAATCACTAAAGTGAAGTGTTTATTATAGAAGCTGGAATAAAATCACAGCTTGGCAGAAATCTGGGTGGAAGACCCAGATTCATCTGCTGCAGGAAGGACACTGTCTGAGTGCTGTTGGAATTGCTGCAGGAAGTCCTGATGACTCGCAGGCTTGTGATATATTTTTAAGCGATGCCCGTTGACAAGGAGTTTGAATCTGGCAGGATCAATTGTAGAGAGCTGAACAACACCATTATCAAATACTGAAGCTATTTCATAGGGCCCCAACCAACGGGTTTGAAATTTTCCAGGAGTATGCTGATACCGTGAATCATAGAGAAATGCCCAATCACCAATGGAAAACTTTTTATCTTTTATGAAGCGGTCGTGCCACTTCTTTCGCTGCTGTTGTATCAGTTTTGTGTTATGAAGTGCAGATTTTCAGTATTCATCTAATCCATTGAGCTGCAGGAGCCTGTCCTCTTGTGCTTTGCTGAGGTTAATATCCAATTCCAATACCGTCCTGAGAGTCTTATGGTGAAACTCGATAGGCATGGATGCAGATTTTCCGTAGACCAACTCAAAAGGAGTGAATCCAGTAGTGGTTTTCCAAGTTGTGCGGTAAGCCCAGATGGCTTCAAGAAGTTGAGTAGCCCAATCCTTTTTGTGAATGGCAACTATTTTTGTCAGAATGGCCTCTATCTCCCGGTTTGTGATCTCAGCCTGCCCATTGGCCTGAGGATGGTATGGTGAAGATTTACCATGTCTCACTGTGTACTCTTTCATTAATTCAACAATAAGGTTAGAGGTGAATTGTGACCCTTGGTCTGTTACTATTTCTCGAGGCACGCCAAACCTAGTGAAAATAAATTCATACAGAAACTCTGCTACTTTATGGTCCCTTGCATGCCTCATTGCTTTTGCTTCAACCCATTTTGTGGCGTAATCTGTGCATACCAAGATATAAGACTTACCATGGGAAGATGGCTCAATGGGGCCGACAAAGTTGATGCCCCACTTGTCAAACGGTGTTACCACCACTTGAGGCTGCAGGAGCATTTCATCAGTCTTTGTGGGACGTCCCATCCCTTGGCATCGATCACAGTGCCGGGTATGCTTAGCTGCATCTTTGTGTAATGTAGGCCAATAATAATCGGTTGTCAATACCTTGTATGCTGTTCGTTTGCCGGCAAAGTGGCCACCACACGGCTCATCATGACATGCCTGAAGGATGTCATAGGTCTCATCTTCGCGGACACATCTGTGGGTGACTTGATCAGGATCTGTGTAGAACATAGATCCAGATATCCATGAAAAGTTAAAACTTTTCTCAGCCAACAGCCTTCGTTCACGGGGTGAGAAATAGGGTGGTGCCCGTCCTGTAGCAAGGTAGATTGCGATGTCAGCATACCATGGATTGTATGTTGCAAGAGAGAATAAGTGCTCGTCCGGGAAGCTGTCATCAATTACTGCAGGATTATCAGGAACTTGTAATCTAGAGAGAATCAGCAACTACATTTGCTTTTCCTGGTTTGTCAATGATACTTATATCAAACTCCTGCAGGAGTAACCACCGAGCTAATCTACCAGAAATGACCGGTTTATTCATCAAGTATTTGATCGCTGAGTGATCAGTATAAACAAATACTTCATAGCTGGTTATGTAATGTCTGAATTTATTTAATGCATAGATTACAGCAAGGAGTTCCTTCTCAGTAACAGTATAAGTTAGTTCTGCACCTTGCAAATTTTTGCTGATGTAATAAATGGCGTGCTCAACCATTCCTTCTTTTTGACCTAGCACTACCCCAATTGCATAGTCAGATGCGTCTGTGTGGATATGAAATGGCAACTTCCAGTCTGGTCCTTTGAGAATAGGGGTCTTTGTCAACACATCCTTCAACTTCTGGAACGATGACTCACATTTTGTTGTCCATTCAAATTCGGCTTCTTTCTTTAATAGATTATATAATGGAGTGACAAGTTGACTGAAGTTCTGGATGAATCTCTTGTAGTAATCGGCATGACCAAGAAAACTCTGGACATCCTTCTGCTTTGCTGGGGTTGCGAGTGTGACAATTACTGCAATCTTTGCAGGATCAACGTGGATTTCAAAGGATGAGAGGTAGTGCCCTAAGACAACTCCCTCCTCCATCATCATGTAACACTTCTCACTATTAAGTGAGAGATTGTAGTCCTGACATCTTTGAAGAACTTTTTCCAAATTAGCATAAGCCTCTTCGAATGTAGTTCCATGTGCAGTAAAATCATCCATGTATATCTCAACACATTCAGCAGCAATGTCAGAAAAAATGCTTATCACTGCCCTTTGGAAAGTAGCAGGTGCATTACATAACCCAAATGGTAAGACCGAATAAGAAAATGTTCCCCATGGACAGGTGAACGTTGTCTTATCCTGGTTTTTTGGTGATATCTGGATCTGGTTGTAGCCACTGAAACCATCCAAGAATGAAAAATACTTTTTTCCAGCTAGATTGTCAAGTACTTGGTCAATAAAGGGCAATGGAAAGTGATCTTTCTTGGTTGCCTTATTAAGCTCCCTATAGTCCACACAAACTCGCCATTTACCACCTTTCTTGGGGACAATTACAAGAGGAGAGACCTATTGATTGTCAGAAATGGGATATATGAAGCCAGCTTGGAGAAGTTTTTTCAATTCAGCCTTTACTATATCCCTTAATGCAGGGTTTATTCTTCTTTGAGGTTGCCTAATAGGTCTGGACTCTGGACTAATATAAATCTTATGGGTACACAATTTTTGGTCAATCCCCTTCATGTCAGGATAGTCCCATGCAAAATCTTGTTGATTCTTTTGCAAAAGATGCTCGAGGCTAGACATCTGAGATTTAGTGAGATCCTTATTGACATTCAATTCCCTACTTAAGGCAATCTGCACTCTTTTGACTTTGTCCAACATAAGACTTCTGCAAAGGTAGGTGACTTTATTTCATGGGGTAACAAAGTATGGAGATAATCCGGTGCTGCAGGAAACTTGGATGAAGACTTCTGGGGCAATATGGTTTGTAGAGAACAGTTAGCGTCATGATATAAGGGTTCTTCAGAGCCATACTGGTTTGTAAGAATTGCTACTAGTATGTCATCCTCTTCTTGCGAGACCATGAATGGATTTCTATCAATAACCATAAGCTGCTGCACTGAATTGGCTTCAAGGGGGGTGTCTCCTAGATCCAGCCAGACAACTTGGTCAAGTTCAGCTTGAGGTTTGGCTGGAGAATACAGGGTTAATTTCTTAGTATTAATACCATCAGATATGGTCATTTTCCCTGAGCGGCATGCAATGAAAGCATCTGTTGTGGCTAACCAAGGCCTCCCTAGGATTAATGGATACCCTCCTAGTGTGGCTTTTGGAGACAGGATGATGAAATCTGAGGGGTATTCTAAGGAATCTAGCGTGACAACAATATCCTCTACCGTACCATCTGGTTTGACAGTTGAATTATCAACTAACTAGAGAATAGTGGGTGTTTCCCTCAACCCAATGATACTAAGCCTTAACAATAAATCCATAGTCATAACATTAATAGAGGCTCCTAAATCAACCAAGACATTCTGTATTTGTATACCATTAATTTGAATGGTAACCACTGGACTTCCTGGATCAGAGTATTTAGGCATCAAAGTTTTACTAAGCATGAGATCAGAAAGTTGTCCAAGAACATGGACAGTATCAGGATCTTTCTTTTTCCTACCAGGGTGCTTGATACATACTTCTTTAATTGCTTTATTATAGATTGGAATTTCCTTGAGGGCATCAAATAATGGTATTTGGACAGTCATTTGCTTCAGTTGGTCAATCAGGTCTTTTCCAGTAGTATTCTCTTTAGGGGATACTGAAGGTTGGGCCAATGTCTGCGGAAAAGGTGGTTCTTTCTCAACTGGAATAGGCGGTGCAACAGGGGGAACAATAGTATTTTGATTGTCAAAAGCTTCCTCAGTATCAGAAAACATCAGTTATTATGGGTGCTCTTGGTGCAGGCAATGTAGTCCCTGATCTTAGGTGGATATCATTCACTTGCAGTGAATAGGCTTGTTGCTTGTTGTTTGGATTTGGATTTGGTTGAGCAGGCAGTTGTGGTTTCTGAGGGCTGTTATTGGCTACAGGAGGCGGAGGCATAATAGCTTGTTGCTGAGGTGGAGGCATAATAGCTTGCTGCTGATTGGGCTGATTGGGCCCCCACTGAGGTTGCTGTTGCCAGTTACCATGTGGTTGCCATTGGTTATTCTGCTGTGGCTACTGGTAGGAATTATACTACTGTTGATATGGGTTAAACTGTTGTTGGTTTGGGTTAAACTGAGGTTGAAAGTTCTCGTTATACTGTGGCTGCTGAAAATTTTGGTTATACTGTGGCTGTTGGTTTGACCAATGATTATTCCAATTCTGTCCTTGAGGGACAGAATTGTGGGAGTTTTGATTCTACCACTGATTACTATTATTATTATTATAACCAAAATGATTTAAGGGGTCTTGAGGCATACCTTGTCTTTGAGCCCATGGTCGCCTTTGAGCCACGTAAAAGACCTCTCCATTCTCCTCATCTATTGCCTTGAACTCGGTGGGCATTGAAGTAGTGTCCACAAATGCAATAGTTTTGCACTTACAATTTCTTTTCTTCTCCCTGCAATGGGAGCAGAATTCAGCTAGCATAGCATCCACGTCCTCTTTCTTCCTTTGGGCTTGCATGGTATCCAGCTGAGTAGCCACATCATTGATAATATCCTGCTTGAAGTCAGACAGGAGATTGGACAGTTCTATCTTAGACACTCCAGAGCCATTTGTCTTTTGAGGCAAGTCCCTTAATCCTCTTCCTTTTTTACTATAGCCCTTGAGTAATTCATACATATAGTCTTAATCTCCGCCCAGTTTTTCTGGGTGATGTCGCCACCAGCCATAAGGTCCAAGGCTTCTATGCTTCCTTCATTGACACCTTTGAGGAACAGATGCTTCTGCGATTCCTCATTCAACTGGTGTTGAGCATTGCGTTGCAAGTTATACATAAACCTGGAAATATAGTCTTCCAAGGTTTCATCCTCTTTTTGTGACATCTTAAAGATGTCATCTCCTTTTAAATCCCGTCCTTTACAGTATTCTTTGTATTTTGCAAGAAACATATTGCTCATGGCATTCCAATTTTGTACAACATTAGCTCCGAGGCTCATAAACCACCTTAGCGCGGCCTCTTTGAGAGTTGACGGAAATAACTTCAGCTTATGGGCATCAGTTGTGTAGTCGTAGCTCCTGCATAGGATATCGAACTCGAAGAGGAAGGTCTCGGGATCCTCAGTGATAAGTCCGTAGAATTTTGGCAATGCAGCGGCTGGAATGTTCTTCAGGTTTTGGTTACCATGTTGAGGAGGAATTGGAAAGGGGAAGGTAGGCAGAGCCATCCTTGGAGGAGGGCCTGGTTGCTGCTGTGGTGGTGGCTGGTATACAATAAGAGCTAATGGGTTGTCGTGATACTCAGGCTCATCAAAAAGGACTTCTAGATGTAGCGATTCTTCGGAGGATGAGGGTGATGAAATTTCTCCTTGGGCATCTGCAAATGGATTTTCAAACAGGTCTTCTTCTTCACTATCTACTTGGGGTTCTTCAGGCTCGGGGTTAAAAAGATCAAATGGTGCGGCCTGGTATTGACGAGGAAGGAATCTTCCGCGAGGATCTCTTCTTCTATGCATAAAATGCTTTTCTTAAAATTAAATCCTAAACTATAAAAACTCGAATCATGAACACCAAAGTGGTTTGAACTAACACCATCCCCGGTAGCGGCGCCAAAAATGCTTGGCCAAATAATTGTCTTAGAAACACATAGCATTGGACTGCTATTTCAGGATTGGACACCCTAAATAGCTGCTAAGTAGATTATTTAGTCTCATTTAGTTATCGACCAGGGACGTAAACTTGGAATGGTGTTCGCAAAGTAGATGCTTCAAACTTCCTTGATTCTCATGGCTAAACCTATGGAATCGAAATACATTATGCTTCAGGAATCTATGCTATCTCAATTGAATACAATTATGCTATGAAAACAGTAATCACGATCAAGGTTTACTTTGCTCGCCTATGCTGCAGGAACAGTGCACCAGTTCTGTTACTAGTGGCTGCAGGAACAACAGAGTTCTATCTTCTTCTTAATGAGCAAAGAAATAACTTCTAATCTAATAAAATGATTCACTCACCAAGTGGTCCCCCTTGGATGAGTGAATAGAAATGCAATTACGATAAGAGACTGAAACTCAAATTCTGCACTCTATTCATTCATGGAGGAAAAATACTTGGAAAATAAACAGTGCTACAATATCAAACTCTATTCCAGAAATTACATCAATTAACTCTCCTTTTGTGGAACTACAGAATTCCACTTATTTAAGGAGGAACTACACTACAACCTAAATCTAGAATCACTCCATTAATGAGGATCACTAATGGATACATCGTGCCCATAACAAAAATCTCAAACAGCAATAGTAGGTCTTCAAGTTCCTCCTAGAATATAGCATGCAATGGTTCTAGATCTGCGTGAGGTGTCTTCTCAGGAACTGAACTGAGTTGTTCCTCCACGATAATTCTGCGACACGCCCACCTTTAACCGCTTTACTTAATTCCTTTCTTATGATGGCGCTTTTGAAGGTAACGGCTTTCGTTGACCCGTTCAACACCATGCTGGAATTCTTGAATGTGCCATAACTTGACTCCTACAAAATGGCTAGTATACATAACTTCCGATGCATAAATATATTTTATCATTTAATACTAAGAAAGAAGTGTGAGATTTCATTCAATATTCTTGCACAACATTCGGCTACAGGAAGGAAACTACCCATAACATAGCATAGGG
>MU226692.1:159057-178758 GCA_018584345.1 Thuja plicata
ATTATGTTTTCACCATCCATTTTACCTACTTATGTCCTTTCATATAAAAATATATAAAAACCATAAGTTTAAAGTCTTCTGCTTCTGAAAACAAAATGCTGAAAAAGGAAAGTAATCACATGGAAAAGATGGCTTTTTGGGAGGCTCATCAATTCCAAGATATCCAAAATAGGGGACATCACAAGCTTTCTTGAATCAACCCATTCCCTATTATTTCTTGCATTTATCTACTAAGATTTGCATTCTCCATGGGTCTCATTCAATGTACCGCTTTCTTAGGAAAACATGCTCCCACTATCAAGTCTATATGATGACTAATATTCCAAATTGCTTGTAGTCCTTTTGGAATATTTTCCAAATCAATGTCTAGGAACTCCTCAAGCAGCTCCACAACCTCTTTCTGTGGTACCTCCGTTTCCCATGCTCTGACAATTTTTAATTTTTCACTGCTTCATTTCCTCGGAATGATTGAAAAACAAGTGTTTTCATGCCTCATTCCATCTAGGAACTTCCTCTCATCCACCAAAGAGATTCTTGTACCACTGTATATCACCTCCTTTTATTCTTCCTTTGAGGGGATCAGGATATGTTTCTTTCTATCTTTGATTATGACTTATAAGTATTCTTCCTCTCATCATGAGTTTCCTTTCAATTATACTGCTAGGGTCTTCTCAGGAAGAGGTGGCATGCATCCATTGGCATGATATCACACAATATTTCATCCTTATATTCAACCAATATGAAAACTAACAAGGCACTCTTCACTCGCCAAAATTTTGTTTCCATCTTGTATCCACGATATCTAGTAAGGGTTTGGGTGTTTAATCATCCTTAAGTTCATCTTTTGAACCACTCAAAGACCAAAATTTCTATGATATTTCTATGCATAATAACCTTAAAAAACTTTCTTCCTGACTTACACTTGGTTTGGAATAGGCTTCTCCTCTATGTTTGTTCACACAGCTTTCGTCTAAAATAGGTCTCTCCCCATGACCAATGATTCTCCTTTTTTTCGGACATTTGGAAGAAATGGATGATCTATCCCTCCTATTCAATGTAGGTATTTATGGCTCCAAAAACTCTAGGATTTCTGAAACTTCCTTGTTAGCAATTAAAGAAACAATGCCCAACCTCTCCACACTTGAAACATGTTTCATGCAATGATCCCCAGTCAAAAATCCTTTTATTCCTTTGGTACTCATTATCCTGATGATAGTCTTCCTTCTCCCTATGATAGTCGTATGAATCCTTATTGGGCCTCTACTCTTCCCTTCGTAAAGGGATCTCTTCCCTAGCTTGCTCCATGTATGGCCTCTTCTCTGTATAATGTACCCATCTCTCTAGTTCTCTCGAGTTTCTATTTCTAGGCATCTATACTACCCTTTTGTCAAGCTTCTCCTCAACCCTAAGTGTGAATTGATAGGCTTCCTCCATAGTGTTCATCTAGATGAGGCTTAATTGCCCCTGAATATTGGTTCTAAGGCCATTAATTTATCATGCCACCTCTCTTAAAGCTTCACTATTTCAAATTGTGATGATCTTCTTTTGGAAATCCTCGGTGTATTCTTTCATCATCTTCTCTTGTTGTCACAAGTTCCAAATTTTATTCATGATTTCCAATTTGTAGCCCACAGTTACGAATTGACCCTTGAGTGTCATCACCATCCTATCCTATTTCATGATTTTCTCTTTTTCTCTCTAGTTTCTATCTAGTTGTACTTCCTTACACCAGAGTGTGGCATTCCCGTTCACCTTGGTTTTTGAAAAACTCACTCTAGATCTTCAATCTTCTAAAAAGTTAAAGTACTCTTCCATCTTATTGATCCAACCATTTAATTCCTTTGGATCCAAGCTTCCATCATTACTAGGGATCTTAATCCTCGAGATCTTTTTGATTTTGGTGATTTCCTTCATCATCTTGATCTGATCTAACTCTTCTTCCTCATGATCTTCCACACCAAGTATTCTTGCATTCCCTTCTCATCATCACTCTTTACTTTTGGCCTAGGGTTTATGCCTTTTCTCTAGTCATCCTTAATGGAATCTAGTCATTTCTTCATTAGTCTCATCATATCCATCATTTCCTCAACCCTTATAGTGACATTTGCTATAATTAGCATCCCTCCTTTTTAACTAGGTGTGGCTGCCTCAATTTGACAATTTGGTTCAGGGTTGTAACGACCTCACTTCAGCCTCCAATCAGAAATTTTTGCACATAGAGGTCTTTTGAAACTTCTATATTCACAAGTTTGAATCTTTCTATACCATTGAATGCAGTCCTGATACCATTGAATGCAGTCAAGGTTAGAGGGTCTGGAACAAACTCTCCAACCTTCTAGCCAAATATACGAAAAACAACACAGAATTGAATGCAAACATAACAAGCACTTTTAATTAAAATTTAGAATACCATCACGCCTACAGACCTTTGCATGTTCCCTACTTTTTCTCTATTGGCCCCACATATAGATATACAGGTCACCAAGGGCTTATTACAAAGAAATGAAAAAATATAAGTCGTCTAGATATACTTTTCCTAACTACTTCCAATGATCTCTAATGCCTCTTGTTGTGTTTATATATCATATCCAATCACTTGAAGTGATTCGCATCAGTGTCCTAGGTCCCACGGTTGATCTAGCATGTGTATCAATTACAGTTACTTAAAGAGGGTTTAAATCTCAGTGTGAGCCCTTCTAAATGTTGCTTGGTCTCATATCCATCCCATGACAATCACTATTAGCTCCACAAGACTCATAAAGGTTATGTGTGCTTCCAATATTGTGTATGATCCACGTTTTCCTGGGAAGCTTCTACATCAAAGCCTCCCACCCTTTATAGGGAAAGTGGGATTACTATCTACAATTAGGAAGTAGTCTAGCTATAAGGCTAACTCCTTCCTTTCGTGTCATTGCATGTTTCGTTTCTCCTCTGCAAAGTGGTGGTAGGCTGATAAATTAACCCCTGTAATTCTAATGAATAAAGTGGAAATCATCATTTGAAGTATATGACTGCAATTTAGTAGCTAGCTGGTGTTAGATGATGTCTCTACATATAGGTAAATTTATTTTATGCAACCAAAATCTAATCTTTTTCCATAAATATAGTATAAGATATGTTATTGAGATTTGATAGTGGAAGAAGATATCAAGTTCACGGGAATTCGATACATTTTATGAGGATGCCATTATTTTTCACCAAAAGACTAAGCCTTACATTTCCAAAAAAAAATAGGCTAGAATAAATAATGAATAATAGACTAATATAAAGATCTCTAAGTATGCTAAGTCAATTTCACGCCAATAGTTTTGAGTATATGCGTTAAGCTTTACTTATTAATTTATATCTTGATCTCCTAGTTCAAGTCTTATTGAGAAACATTTATTTTGAAATGTTTATACATCAATATTTCATAGAAAAGTTACGATTCTCATTGTTTGTTGATGAAAATCAGATGTTTTCACAGCCAAATACTACTAAAACGAGTGACATAACTTATGACTTGTGTAAACTATGACCATTTTTGCATGAAGATATTTGAGAATAAGACATAATTCAAGGATCTCAAAATTTTTTTCAAGATTTGACTGTGTGGATTTTTTGTATCCTACGTTTCAGATCACACTCTATGATCTATCATCGGGAAATAAAAACAAGAAAAAAGAGAAAAATTAAAACAATCATTCATAAAACTCTGAGTTGTTGGCTGCTGGCATGGATACTTCGTCTTTAGGGGAAACGCCAAATGAGGGTGCAGAGGAAACTGAGGTGATAACTGGTAAGGAGAAAGCTATTGATAAAGGCAAGGAGAATGATGATGAAGCTACAAAGGACCCTACGATGGAGATTGCTCCCAGTTAGAATGACCAAGGTAAAATTATAATTAACGTTGATGGGAATAAGTTGTCTAATATGAAAAAGGATACTGCTATTAAGGGGGATAAGCAGATTAAAACTATGGAAGAAGAAGGGGATATTGACATGGATGATGTGGAGGAGTATAAGCTTGATAAGGAGAATATCCTATCCTTCTCTAAGGATGTCAAGGATGATGATGACATAAATGAAGAGGAGCCCCAGAATGAGGATGAGATGAAGGGGACGGATTATGACATTCTTTACATGGCTGAGGAGTGTGCTAATGTTAAGAATAAGGAGGATAATCCGGGTACTGCGAAGAGAGATCCCTCTGTCACTATGGTGATGAGGGAATTTTTTTGATAAGGAGGATAACACTATTGGGTTTTTACACAACTAAAGCTAAAGCCCTCTACTCCAAAAATGATAATTGGTGCTTTAGGAAATAAAGAAGCTTAGGTTGCAGAACAGAGATCTGGAGGCCAAATACCAAAATCTGGAAGACAAGGTGAGCAACAGGGGTAAGGACTATGATAACTCACATGATTTTTGTGCCCCTGTCAAGTTGTTGGCGAGAATTGAGTGCTTGGAAAAAATGTTGGAAAACATGCTTGAGCATTCTAAGGAGGGAATGAAGGTCGCGGCTAGTAACCTTCGTTTGTTGGTCAAGTTGCAAGAGAAACATGTTGGTGACTTGTTTCAGACTCATGTGGCCAAGGGTAAAGGCCCGGGTTCCAGAGCCAGAGCAAATCTCAACCAGAATACATCGTCCAACAAGGAGATAATGGAGTTAAATGCCAATGTGATAAAAATGACTAAGCTAGATACCAGGATGGATGAAACCCTCCGGGGTTTTAAATGTTGGCAGTAAGCTGGTGTTTTTTGCTACTTTTTCTTTGATTTCTTGTTTAGTGTGTCTGAGTTGGTGAGGGGTGCCTTCATTTCCCCTCCTGTTTTGTTTTGGCTGGTTCTAGTGCTGGACTTAATGCTTACTTTGTATTTCTGAACTTTTTGGGTTTCGGGTACCTTTGAAACCTGATTTTGCTTCATTTTTAAAATAAAACAGATTTTAGGAGGCAAATCACTTATTTTATTAATAGGCCGGTGCTTACAGTTGTTTATAAGTCTGGAAATGAGCTGACATTGCTTTGAAAAATGAGAATACATTTTCTATTTCAGTAAAACATAACTATTTTTTTGAGTTATAGATCAAAGTTTTTGATGCAACAACTCAGAAAAGCTACAGTGCTTACAAAACTCCAAAAGAATTCACCCTAAACTTCTTCTAGGCAATAAGAATTCACTCTAAACTGCTGCTAGGCGTTTCTTATTGCCTAACATTGACTTCCTAAAACTTTCCAACATGGGAAAAATTGATGAAAAGATGTGTGTCATGTTTTCCTATGACCAAGCCAACTCCACTTTTGGGCCCCCAACTTCTACCCTTGCTTCTTTGATCTCTTTAATTGATGCACGATAAAGGTTGAAGACCCGGACCTTTATTTTTCTTTGTGAAGACCCTATTAATGACATCCAACGTGGTTGTGAATGACCCCAAACTATCCTATTTCCTCTCTATTTTTCTTCCAACTCATTCAACTGGCTCCTATAACCTTGCACCTCTTCATTAGTCCTCCAAAATGACAAAACCTACCTTCTGCCTTTATAAGACATGTCATAGGCACCTTGAAAATGATTGGAAGACCTAATGAGGTGTTGGAGCTCTTACAGTCTTTGTAAGAGCCACTTGTTATGACTTGTATTAATGTTTTCATGATCTATAATGATGTGATATATATTATCTTGTTAGTCACTATTCTATTTTGCTTCATCATTACGCTCATGTCTCTCAAGATGCATCCAACAAAGTCACAGATCTTCGATGATTCTATCTTCTTACTAAGACTATCATCTTGGCATCTTCATCATTGACTGCTGCATAGGCCTCCTATCCGATCTGTGATTCCCTAGAATCTACTGTCATGTCAACCTTGTAAAGTTAATCATATCCTCAGATTTGATTGTTCTTTCTGTCAGTTTTAACCCTCCTAAGCTTTCTCTTATTCCCAACAGACCATATTATACTATCTTCTTTGTGCCTCATCCAGTTTGTCATGAAAATCTCTGTTCTTTCTCAATATCCTATCTTCATGTCACTAAACTTGTCAACACAGGCCTACATCTGTCATGACTAATTATCCACATGGCACTAATACTTCGTAGACCTGTAGCATGATGTATGTAGCCTTTTCTTGTCTAAATGGCTGTCATATAGGGGAAATTGTCATTTTAGGCCACCCATAGCTCTGTGTTCTCAGTGTCTCTTAATGGAAATCCAACGTGCTTGTGAAAGGCCTCAAACTGTTCTATATTCTCTCTATTTGTCTTCCAACTCATTCAATTGGCTCCTATAACCTTGCACCTGTTCATTAGTCATCCAAACTAACAAAACCTACCTTCCACCTTTATGGTCTTCCAACTCATTCAATTGGCTCCTATAACCTTGCACCTGTTCATTAGTCATCCAAACTAACAAAACCTACCTTCCACCTTTATGGGACATGTCATAGGCACCTTGAAAATGAGTGGAATTCCTAATGAGGTGTAGGAGCTCTTACAGGCATTGTAAGAGCCACTTGTTATGACTTGTATTAATGTTTTCATGATCTATAATGCTGCGATATATATTTTCTTGTTAGTCACTATTCTATTTTTCTTAATCATTGCCCTCATGTCTCTTAGGATGCATCCTACAAAGTCACTGGTCTTCTATGATTCTATCTTCTTACTAAGACTATCATCTTGGCATCTTCATCATTGGCTACTACAAAGGCCTCCTATCCTATCTGTGACTCCCTTGAATCTACTGTCATGTCAACTTTGTAAAGTTAATCACATCCTTAGATTTGATTGTCCTTTATGTCAGTTTTAACCCTCCTAAGCTTTCTCTTATTCCCAACAGACCATAGTATACTCTCTTCTTTGTGCCTCATCCAGTTTGTCAAGAAAATCTCTTTTCTTTCTCAAGATCCTATCTTCATGTTACTACGCTTGTCAACACAGGCTGACATCTGTCATGGCTTCATTATCCACATGACACTAATACCTGGTAGACCTGTAGCATGATTTATGTAACCTTTTCTTGCCTAAATGACTGTCATATAGGGGAAATTGTCTTTTTAGGCCACCCATAGCTCTGTGTTCTCACTGCCTCTTAATGGAAATTGTCTTTTTAGGCCATCCATAGATAAACCATTAACAATTTTCATGACTTTTATGATCTCCAAACTGTGTTCATGGACAAAAACTTTATGTTTGTATTCTAGCATGTACCTCTGTCATGAAATTGTCTTTCATATGTTTATATTTTATGTCCTTATAAGGTTCTTAGTCTTTTTTTAAACCATGGAGACGTCTTTCATATTATGGATGCACTTTACTCATGACTGTCTCCTCATTTTTGCTTCATACAAAATTTTATCATGCAAATTAGATTGGCTGTCCTTGGCCAATATTTCATGGACTACCATTGCTGTCCTTCTGGAGGTGGTTGTGGAACTCTTAAAACTTAAAAGAGAATGAAGCTCATGAATGCTAAATTGTCTAGGAAGTACTCCTATGCCTGCGTCCATCGAAGACACCATGACCACCCTTTTTCCTGCTTCGAACTATCAAGGGTTTAGACATACTGTCCTCTTATAATTTGACCTAAATTGTTAGCTATCCTCGCCACTGTACATTAACTTCGCCACTGTACATTAACTTTTATTATTATTCTTACTTGCTTTTTCTGCCTCAGTCTCTGTAGTAGGCATGTAAATGTTAGGTCTTTGTGCCCCTTCAATCCCTTTACAATACACTGTTTCTTTATCGTAGCCACCTACCCTTTTGTGTGCACCTCATGAGACTGTCACTTTCTATTGCTAATGTCTAATATTTGATGCTTTGAATCTCCCCAAACACAGTTATGATATTTTCGTCCTCGAGGCATATAACTGTTATCGTATAGTTTCTATATATTGGTCACACTTTAAAACCATTGCTTTGTATTTGTTTTATTGGAGGAATCCATGCATATTTTGTAGTAGACAGCCCTATTTAGTACCAAATTTGTTGCACTTCCATCAACTGAATATGTCAAATAGTTTGCATAAACATTCTTCGAAGTGTTCTGTTTGCATAAACATTGTTCGAAGTTTTCTGTTTATCTTCATGTGTTGATTACTTTTGCTAACGAAGTTTTGTATTTCAGATTAGCAATGATAATGCCATTTGCAATTGGCAGTTCCAATTGAACGCAAACACAGTGTTTTGTTACCAACTCTCAGATTTGCATTGGGAGGTTCATATTGACATTAATTTACAACAAGAAATAACATCCAACAATAGTCGATTTAATTTCTTGAGTAAGAACAATACATGGAGATAATTTCTGACCTTTACGAAAACAACAACAAACCTGTCTCTCAAACTCCTTCCAGGAAAACTTGGTTCTGACTAGCAATAATATTCTTGACCCTTTTGTAGAGTTGTAATCACTTTTAAATTCACAATTTGCAAGGAAATGATCAACCACTGAATTGAGACTATTAACGCCCAGAAAAGAGTTTAATCGACTCTTAATTTACCATGGAATAACTCCTTTCGACCTCTCACGCAACCTTTATGGAGACTCTTATTGCCTAGCAAAGAGTTTAATCACCATGGAAATCCTCCCATGGTGATTATTTGTCCCATTCAAATAAACTTTTCAAAGAAGAATTCAAATTGGTGGGGTCTTCTTTAATACCATTCGAACTTCTACTTATTTGTTGCTGGGTTTTAAAAGTTGGTGTGGCGGATTGCTTCCATGGTCTCATACTCAGCTTTTAAATAATAATCATATTTTATTTGTATTCTCACCAGCACACTCTGCACTGTAAAATTTAATATTTTTCGCACTTCCAGACGCTGCATTGTAAAACTTAATCCTTTTGGTACTAGCACACATCGTTTTAGCACTAGCACATATCGCATAAATAATTTATCTATTGCCTGTAAATCTTAATATGTATTTGCAAACCAAACCAACCTGAGAAATAAACAAATCTTCAGTTCTCAGTTCTGGCGAGCACAAGCTTGACCAGGGTGGATCTTGATTTTGACAAACAATCCTCAAAATTCCAAGTATTCATGATGTGAAATGACCCCTCAAATGTCTTTTATACCCTTTCTCCTAACTTTCAGAAAACATATTTAAAACTTCACTTAATTAAAAATTTCATTTTAGTTTTCAAAAGATATTTTTCATTAAAATAATTATAATTTGACATGTAAGGTTTTTGTTTTTGTTATTCATGATTTTTTTTCATCGTGACCATTATGAGCTATAACACTATGGTGCATTTAAAATATTCAATATAAGTTAATCATAATTACTAAAAAATTAAAATAAGTTATTAATGAAATTATTTTGTGGAAACTGTGAGAACACATTAGAATAAAGCATTGATGACACTTGACTCATCTTGATAATAAATAATGGTTAACAAAGCCAACAAAGATATTATAAATATACGCTTTCTCGAAGATTCTTGGAGAGCATATCAAAAGTTGAAAATCAACCTAGAAAGTGGCATATGAGTCCTCTAGACCTTTCGCGTTCATTAGAAAAATCAAATAACCTCTTGGACAATACAAATACCCACCAAGAAGGTCAAAACTATCTACATCTTTTTCATCATATCTTCCACTTTTTTGTCTTTCTAAGACTCCTTCACTATGTATTGTCAATGCATAGATCATATGACATTTGTTCACTCGACCTTTGTTACACTGCTCATTGTGAGTGGTATCTTATTTCTTATAGTTCTTTCTTCTTTATCTTAGGTTCCTATCTTCTCTAATTGTCATTGAAATCATCCAAAATACCTTGTGTGTATTTGCCTCTTATTACAAAATTGTCCCTTAATGTTTCAATAATTCACGATTCATTAATGGTGATAGACTCTTTGTGAAAGGAAGCCAAGTGTGGAATAAACACATCAAAATGCTAAATCTAACAAGAGAGATGATGCATAAATTTGTTACAAACCCCTAACTACTAAAAAATAAATAAACAAATTCAAAATCAGATTTAAACAAATAAACCCATAACACTAGGTATACGAGGGAAAGCCCTTTTGGGAAAAAACTCCCACACCAAAAGCTAGACTCAAATGTATTATCAGCAATAACCAATATACAATACCTAGATTCAATGCTGCTCGAAAGTGAATACAACAGTACAGAATTCTAGAGAAAAATGAGACATAAAAACTTCTCAGAAGATATCCAACTTATCATACAAATTGCACTAAGAATTCACATATTTATACAACTCAACATTGTTGCACATATGCATATCTTCATTGTCATTGATATCAAGCTTGTTGTAGTTATCTTCAAAAGATGGGTTCTGTGTCTAGAAGTCAAGTGTTGATGGTTATCCAAAGTAGTACTTGATTTCAGTAGTATACATGTACAACATCATAGACTACTACAGATTGTTGGAGATGCATGCATAGGACATATCTTGTGCTCTCAATATCTTTTTGGAGTTTTGAATATGGTTTTGAGGTATCTGTACATAATTATACATTATTTCAAGTTCACAATCTACCAGATTGGTCTTAGAGTTTTGGTCCTTGCGGCATTGTGTGACATCTATGCAAGAATTTCACGATCTTAAGGATGGTGTATACTCCTATTATAATTCCTCAAATGTCTTGAGTTCCCTTTATGTATGCTTTGAAGAACAATTTTTTGGGTTGACACTTCATATTCTACACCCTTCATCTTTTTGTTGACTTGATGGATGATTCTAGTGTTGCAAGCAATATAAATTGATGGATACCCTTCAAAGATTTAGTGAATGTACAAAATATAGTGTGAAATGATATATGTTATAGTGCATGAGATCATTTGAAGGATAAGCAGTCTGTCAAAGATGAAATTAGAAACTAATGCTTAAACTGTGAACTGTAATCTACATTTCACAGAATGATTTTCTAATTAATTCAAATACAAATGTCTTGCTATTGGGTGTAATATATCTTTCCTTGAAGAAAGTATAATCTTTTGTATTTATAAGTTTTTTTGTTTATAAGGTAGTGTGCCTTTTTGTATCGGGTATAGTGAGCTCCTTGAGCTCTTGCCTAAAATATTATAATTAGTCATCATATAGTGAATGTGATTCACACCGTGGTTTTCCCGCTTTGCATTTTCCATGTAAAAATCTCCACGTCATGTGTTGTCCCATTTCTTCTTTCTATCATTTACTTCTATACACAAGTCAAATGGAATGGATGAATAATTAACGCTAAGTTTTTAGTGTATATTGATTCACCCCATCGTTCTTTAGTGGTGTTCAACAAACACAAGCAGAAAGCTTCCATAGTTTTCAAAATATACTCCAATGCCAAAAAGGTATGTGGTGTCATAAACAACTTGCTAATCCCATGACATGTTGCAGATAGCAACTTCCAAAGCAATAATGTATAACACATCCATAACGGCCACCTTGCTATATGCAACACCTACTTCACACTTGTCAAAAGTGGACTCCACTATAAATAGTAATTCCCAAATAATAACTATTAATGACTCTTCCACCAAACTAGAAATTGTTATAATCATAATATAAGCATAGCAACCTATGACACTAGTCCCCTAATTTTAGGACTTCCAAAGTGGGTGCAATAAAATATTAAATAATAAAGTAAATATGTTTGGACTCTAAGGTTGAGACATCTTAATCCCAATATTCTCCCACTTATCAAGATTCAAAACTCTACCATCTATTTAAGGACTCAAGACCCATAGAACCAACATACCATATGAACTTCTCAGTTCTCATGAGTTTCATCAGTGCATCTACAATATTTACGAAGGTATCAACTTTCTCCATCTTCACCTTTCCATCTTCTACCATATCATGAACAAAATGAAACTAGACATCAATAGGTTTTGTTCTGGCATGGAAACTAGGATTCTTCACTAAAAAAACAACACCCTTACTGCCACAATAGATATTAATGTCTAACATCAAAACAAATATGTGAACACACTCTCTTATGCTAAATGACTTCTTTACAAGTATGAGTAGTTGCTATGTACTATACCTCTATAGCAGACAAAGTGACTATAGCCCATTGCTTACTCATCCAACTAATAACACCATCAAATATCAATAAAACATATCCATTGGTAGATCTTCTACTGTCAATGTTACCTACCCAATCCACATGTCCATGAATGCAAACTGAATGTTAAGGTCTAGTAAGATAACCATGAAAACACAATGAGTACTTAAAAGTGCTCCTCAAATACCTGAACACTCTCTCAATGAAATCCCAATGCATCCTAATAGGATTAACCATATACCAACTAAGGACTCCCATTCATTGGGCAATGTATGACCTCGTACAAACCATAACATACATTAGGCTACAAACAATAGTCACATAAGATACTCTAGACATGTCCTCCATATTAGTAAGAGATTTTGGACAATCCTCTCTAGAAAGCTTCATCCCTTGTAACATGGGAACAACTAAACGCCTACAAGTTATCATGTGGAATATCTTCACAAAAGAGTTGACATACTTATTCTAGCTCATCCAAAGCTGTTTTCTAGCTCTATCTCTAATGATCTCAATCTCAAGAATATATCTTGTTGAGCCTAGATTTTTCATTTCAAAGTGTGATGCTAACTAAGACTTCAAATCTAAGCTTATTATTTTACCATTCCCAATAAACAACTATCATCCATATATCAGACTATAACAAGAATTTGACCATTTTTAGATATAGATTACATATAATGGTTATATATAGATCTAAAAATCTGAAAGATAATACATGTGTGTCAAAATTTTGATTCCATATTCTAGGAAACTATTTCAAACCCTACAAAGATTTCTTAAACTTACAAACATGGTTCTCTTTACCTTTTTCAATGAAATCATCTAGTTGTGACATGTAAATTTTCTCCTCCAAATCATAGTGAAGAAATGATGTCTCCACCTGCATCTTCTCGACTTTCAAGTCATAAGCTGCCACAAGTGATAACAAGAATCAAATGGATGTCATCTTAGCTATAGAGGATAATAATTCATCATAATTAATTCCCTCCACCTAAAAATACCCCTTCGTGACCAACCTTGCCTTGTGCTTCTCATTACTACCATCTGGACCAAGTTCCTTCTTGAACAAACATTTACATCTATTGGGTTTCTGTCCTTTAGGAAAATGTGCCAGATCAATGTAGCCATCTCTTCATTGATGGCTTCCATCCAAGAATCTACATCACACATACCCATATCCTTTCTAAGAATCCTAGGATCATTAGTATTATGAATCAAAGAAAATATGGAACTGGAATCCAAAATAAAATTCAAATTTTTCTGGTGAATAGCTATATCTATCAAGTCATTGCCTATCATGGATAGACCTTCTCAATTGTTGAGGTTGAGGTTCTTTCTCTTCTTTAGAACTTGTTAAGTTGCTCGAGCTCCCCTCATCATCAAGTCCAATAGGAGTGCATAGTTCATTTCTTATCGGAGTAAATGGTACTTGAACTACCTTATTTTTTCCCTTCTCTTCCTTCTCTAGCTACAAATCTATTGTAGAAGATTTTAACTCATGAAATATCACACTTATACTATAAATAACATTCTCTACAACTAGATTCCAAAGCTTATAATCTTTCACAATAACATCATAGCCAATGAAGATATATTTAACCACTTTTATCTCTAGTTTGATATTTACTAACTCGACATATGAGCATATGCCTCACAACTAGAGTATCCAAGTTATCTCAATGAGGACTTCTTACCAGATCAGACCTCCATAGGTTTTTGCAACTAGAACCAAAGTAGGAGATCTATTAATAAAAAAACTCAACATACTACATGCCCTCCCCATCAAGGTTTTATTCATCCTGTCTACAATTTCATTTTTATGGGTTATATGGAGTTGTCTTGTATCTCTTATTCCCATCGTCCTTAAAAAACATCAAATTTTGTTGAACAAAACTCACTTCCATTGCCAATCCTCAAACACTTTATTTTTATATTAGTTTGGTTCTCAACCAAGGATTTAAAGTCCTTAAATTGACTAAAAATTTCAGATTTACTTATGAAGAAATAGAAAAATTTTCTTCTACTATAATCATCTAGGAAAGAGATGCAATACACATATGTAGATATCGAAGGAACATTGTCAAGAAAAAAACATATAAATGAATATAATCCAAATCTCTAGAAGACTTATAAGAACAAGAATAAAAAGAAACATAGTGTTTTTACCATAAACAAAATGCTCACAAAATTCGAACTCAAGATAACAATCATCAAGAAATTCAACAAAAAACTTATTTTCAGGCTCTAAGACCCTTCGCACTAATGTGACCAAGTCTTTGGTGCCATATAGGAATAACAATCTTATTTTCTTCCTGATCTGATGGTGAGGATGAAGAATTCAAATAAATTTGCTTGGACTTCATAGAAGCTATTGGTTCCCAAATCAACATATTAGAAAGATCTAAGAGTATGCAAAATTCTATTTCAAATCTATCCAACTGACTTGGCCAACAAACGGGATTAATCAAGTTATGATCAAACTCCCATACTCTTTAGGATATCTAGGACCTACGTGGGTAAACCTTAACACCAACTAGCTCTTCAAGTTGATACTTTTTATTTCAGATTGTATCTTATATCTTCTATTTACAGTTTCTACTTCAAAGTGACATATATTTGAAATAGTATATTTTAATTGATTGCTTGTAATTCTTGTTGATTACTTTAATTCTACTTATTTGTTCTTATTAATTCTTACTTCTATCTTTTCCCTAGTGCTACTTCTTTTCTCGACTTCTACAATTAACTCATTATCTAAATTAATTTTCCTCTGCTTTATCTTCTACTGCTCCTACTGTTATCTAATTAAGTTATGAATGTATGTTATGAAATGGACCAGTGCCTTCTCCCTAGGGCGCGGTGTCACCCCTCTTGTAGACCCTATGTATAACTTTATGGGATGACTTTTTAAATTCACCACTTGGATAGATCCATCAGCTAATCTAACCTTTAATATTACTTCACTATTGCTTATCACAACAATTAGTCCAATTAAATTTATCTTTTTCTTGAAAAGAACAATTAGACAAGAATCATAAGGATAAGAAAATCTCAAATGAACCTTGTTTATCAAATAGTTATGACATTAAATAATTCTTTCATAAGAATATTTAAGACAACATTCACTTGCTTGAAATGAAAACCATAAAGAATTGATCCGATATAAAAGAATCTTCCACAACACAAATGGAGAATAAGAACACTGATAAATTATATTGCTTTTAAAGGAAACTATTATGTAATTGGCTATGATCAAAAATATAAAAAAGTTTCGATATCCTCCATATTACACTTTGAGTTCTAAATATATGAAAAAAGACCCAACAATGGTGTCTTTTCATGAATTCTTTTGAACATAACTAAAATATTAAACATAATTAAACTATAAATAAACTAATCCTCATCTAATAATGAAGCAGTGACTAAAAGATGGTTCTTATACTTTTGTAAGGCATAATTATCAGCGTCGTGAATTGTATTGCTAACCTCATACTCTAATTGGATCATCTATTCCATGTGTCAACAGGATCCTTCAAGTGACAACTCTCCTTTGACAGTATTTGAGGCATCCTGCACTATCTTGTTGTACTTATTCAACCAAGTGTTCTACTCCTTTAGAGACCCATTCTTATCACACAGCTGCGGCAAACCCTTCTTAACTGTATCCATAAACCCTTCATATTCTGATTCCAAATCATCAGTGAATATCTCATGTTTAAATATTAATTTGTCAATAGTAGCAACAAAATTTGTATCAGACCCGTGAAGTCTCATCTCATGTCTCTTGACATCCATTCTAATCTTCACCCTTTTGTGTTCAAGGATTGCACAAAATTCTTCTTGTGCATGTTCCAAAAGTCATCCAAACATATTTTCAAATTTGAAAATCTACTATGCAACATGGTAGATTTTGTGTCAAATTTCAAATCTTTTAGCTTTGCCAACAATTATCGGTGTCCTTCCTGTAACTCTTCATACTGTCTTTGAATTTTGTGTCTTCTCCATAAGAAATCCTCATTATCCAATCCTTGAAGGATGTATATTCTAATTATAGATGTGCCTTCTCAATTCTTAATGCATTTCTTTCCTTAACTAGCAGTTTGATTTGAGCCATGTTCAACTTTGTAATGTTTATACCAATATCTGTTGTAACAATAGGGTCAGTCTCTCCTACTTTTAAGGTCATCATATGACCAAACGCCTTCGCAATATCAATAATCTTCCACCTCTTGTGGGGTAGATACAAAGCCCATATCACCATTGAATCATTGTCGGGATTGAACCTTAACCCAATATAAATTTCGTTTACTCCCTCTATGTTTTTTAATTATATTCTTTGTCCTTATCATGCAGGAAACCGTCAAAGATCATAGAAGCACTGATATCCCAACTGGGAGATACCAAAGCTTCTACCTCAAGCAGTAGTTGACTGCGCCTTTCAGGGGTCATATCCTGAACTTCTTGCTCAATGTAATATTTCAACCCATTCAACAATTGCTGCTCATTATCAAGGGTTATATTAGAGATGGACTCCCTCAATCTCTTGCCTTAAAAAACGTCCTCCGCGGGGAGAGGAATGTGGGTATACCCACTGAGACTACCTTTTTCTGCAATAGTTTATGTATCCTTCTGGGTCATAATTTGCCCTTGGAGTCTATTCTTTTAGTTTGAATTGTGTCAATAGTCTAGTTCTTATCAAATCACAGACCTTGGTAGATACAATGGTGAAATCACCAAAATTAAGAGTTCCAAGCATTAAAGACTGTTTGTGGTGAGATGCAAGGTTCATGACACTAGAATAATCTAGTTCTCTCATAATTTCTAGATAAGCCACCCTATCTAGTACTACTTTTGGTAACTTAGAGGGTGCTCCCTCAAAGCCAAAGGCCCTAAAAAAGTAAAATTATTATGCATATACCAGTCATTACAATTGTGATTACAAAACTCTCTCTCATCAAATTCCTTTGGCCTTAAAAAGTTCTTAATCTCCCTGGAAATTGACCGATCACGGGGATAATTCTACATTTTGTAGATTGAATTGACAAAGAGTTATTCAAAATTAACATAATGAGAACCATCATACCTTGAATCCCATAGAGAAGTCCACAACTAGATTGGCAATTCTTCTTCTTGCTTCCTAATCTATGTGAGTCTCAACCCTTATGCCTACAGTCACCATATTTCACCATAGAACAAGCTATTGTGCATTAGGGTAGAATAATGCTTAAAACAAGGAGGCTTCGAGTCATCCTTGATAGAGGTTAACCCATTTTCCATCATCTTTACCACATAATCTGCATAGTTGAAAGGTTGAGGATTGTATATTTGAATGTTTGTTGCTTATATCATAAAATCTGGCACCTCTGTTCCCGTGACCTACCCTGCTAAATAGTATGTAAGCTTTAGATAATCTACAAATAAATTGACAGAAAAGGAAGGACCTTCCTCCTCATTTAAAGGTACCAATTGATTATCCTTCCTAGGTATGTGTAGTGACAACCTCAGTTCATTATATGTAGTATCCATCTTGGTATATTCCTCAAAATCTTTTAATACTAGTGGCTCATATTGTGAATAATCCAAATTAAAAACCTCTATTATGGCATTATTTGAAAGATAGATAAAAGGGTCTCCTTTTGAGTCAACAATAATTTTCTTCTGAGGATCGTAAATATTTGCCAATATTCTGAGCAATTCAATATTTATGAAAACATTTGGTACTACTAACCTCCCCAAATTCATCTGCCAGGGGTTGTAGATGGGTTTATGATGATTTATCCTCATGTAGTGGAAAATGAACAACTCGTAACCACTTATGTCTATCCATACATCTCTTACATCTTTAGACTTGTACTCAATGTGATCAGCCTCTAGTTTCCTCTGTGTTGTCGTTCTGGTTTTTGACACAGAACCTTATATTTGGTCCAACATGTCTTGGTGCAACTTCCTAATTGGTTCCACATCTGTCTTTTATTTCTTAGTGCCCTTACTTGCACCACTCACTTGTCTCTTCTCTTTCAAACTACTACGATTCTCAATTTTGTACAATTTAAAGTGAATTCATAGAGAATGCTTCTTTCTAGAGTAATCTTTAAGAAACCCCCCCTTCAAAAAAGGTGTAAAAAACTGGCGAAATTTAGAAAATTACAGAGGAAATGATTAATTTTATTGGCGAAATTTTTTCTTTTCAAACTAAAAAAAATAATCTCATTTTTTCTTTTCAAAGTAAAAAAAATAATCTCATTTGGCGAATAAAAAACAATACAAATAGTATAAAAATATATATTGGCGAATAGAAAAGAATATTTATAGTATTAAAAATATATATTGGCGAATAAAAAACAGTATGTATAGTATTAAAATTATATATTGTCGAATAAAAAACAGTATTGATAGTATTAAAATTATATAATGGCGAATGAAAAATAGTATTGATAGTATAAAAAAATATATAAAGGTGAATCAAAAACAGTATTTATAGTATTAAAATTATATATTGGCGAATAAAAAACAGTATTGATAGTATTAAAATTATATAATGGCGAATGAAAAACTGTATTGATAGTATAAAAAATATATAATGGCATATTAAAAACATTATTTTTTAATAAAAAATATATATTGGCGAATAAAATACAGTATTTATAGTATTAAAATTATATATTGGCGAATAAAATACAGTATCTATAGTATTAAAATTATATATTGGCGAATAAAAAACAGTATTTATAGTATTTGCGTAGCTTCGGCAGGCTAAAAGGAGGGTCAATGCTGACAGTTACCAAGATACGTAATGGTTAGGTTGACGACGTACGTGACTTCGGCGGTTATGTTGGCAATTTGGAGTTGAAGGCCACGAAGATACGCAAAGGACAGGTTGACATTGTGCGTGACTTCAGAAGTTATGATCGCAGGTAGGATATGCGGGTTCCGAGGCCATGCTAGCAGTTTGCGTAACTTCACCGCGAAGTTACAGTGACAGTGAACACTGAAGTGCAATTAAAGAGACTTATCGACGCCAAGATTTTGATTAGACATTAAAAAGGATAATTTGTACGAGATATGAGGTTTGATTCGTAAACAATGAATGAATGAATGAATGAAAGATTTTAATGAACATTAATTATTTTTCTTTTTGGAGTGAAGTCACCTTACGCGAAACATTCCTTCAAAATTTACTGCGGCTACCAAGTTGTCACTTGTCAGTTCACAGTTTAAAATCGCAGCTAGGATGTGGTGGTTCGGAGGACACACTTGCAGTCTGCGTAACTTGAGCAGTACATAATAATCCAGGCAAAGATTTTGATTAGACATTAAAATAATAAAAAGTACAATTTTACGGGATATGAGTTGTGATTCATCAACATTCATTATTTTTCTTTTCGATTTCGGAGCAAAGTTACGCAGGATGCATTTTTTGTTTATCGATATTCATTAATTTCCTTTTCCGAGGGAAGCCACCTTACGTGAAACATTCCTTCAAAATTTATTGCGGCTAGGAAGTTGGTGATTATTTTCTTTATATACTCCTCGGTAGTGAAATTGCAGAAAACAAGGCGCTTTATAAATTTCTAAATTTGGAATCTTGGATGAGAGAATGGGTCTTCCAGTAGCTGAGGGATCATCAAATGAGAACCCAGAACCTGTTATCCAACCAAATTTGGATATGGAGGAGGAG
>MU226692.1:200890-220123 GCA_018584345.1 Thuja plicata
ACATATATATAATATTGGCATAATATGACATATCTATTCCACCCATGGTTTAATGGTTCTATCTGTACTTGACATAAGTTCAACTGACTAAAAGTTCACAATTGTTCTGATAATACTTAAAAATAGAATATAAGGATTAATATAATAGAGACAGTAAAACGGTCTCATCAGGTACTGTGATGAATAATTTTGCCAAGACTTTTTTAGTATGCACAAGCACTAAGAAGGGGGGTGGATCAGTGTAAACAAGTACTTCAAAAATTTCACCACTGATCTAACAAAGCTAATCAATAACTTCCAAATAATGAAACATGCAACTCATAATATCAAATAGAAGTAAAAAACATCAAGCATCCACAAAAGCATCACATATGATAGTTTTTTCATGTGGAAACCCATTTTAAAGGGAAAAAACCACGATGGGGATAAAACCCACAAATCACCTTACTATAGTAAAAATGTTTTCCCTATTAAGAGCTACAATACCCTTTCTAGGGTTCACCCTATTAAAAGTGACTAGTACCTTATTAGAAGTACCAAAAGACTTGTTAGAGTCTACCTCCTTAGAGGATTTCAACCTTCAATTAAGAAGTTACCCTGTTAAAGGATTTATAATAAAGACCTATTAGGATCTACCTTGTTAGGGGATTTAACTTGCTGCAACTGTTAGGAAACAACAACAATAATGATCTATAGAATAACACTACTTGCCTATCATATCCTCTCTTCTCCTTTAATTTATGATGTTGTACTCATATCTGCTACTTCAAGCTCTGATTGCCGCACTTGAAAATACGATCGCAACAGTAAATCACATGATTTAGATCTCCTTATATAATGTGTTCTTAAGTGGCTTAAGACCTAAAAACATTCTATCAAAGTTGGCACAAAATATTTACCAACTTACTTGAAATCAACATTAATCATACCTAATATGTCGTCCCCAAATGTAATACACATTTCCATAAATAATAGCCAACCTCAAATCTACCACCTTAACTGATTCATCGTGAAATTTTGATCGGTGACTCAATAGGTACACTATCTTCCACATCAAAAAACATGATTCACTTAAAATATAAAATTAGTGATTGCAGTCAGAACCATAGATTCCTTATACCATATGAATGTCTCCTTTATAATCGCATCGTCTAATTTTTTCTGCAACTCGACAGCTACTGATTTAACTGACTGAAATTGTTCTTCCTATATACCTCCTGTAAACCGATCAACACAGTTAATTGTTCTTCCCTTTACCAATCATGTACGGATCATGTCAGTCACTCCAATCATATTACCTGAACATGTTGCCATCAATTACTACCAATTATGTATCTTCAAATGACCGATCTTCATATATCCTCCAAAAACTACCATAATGCGAACGATCTCCCTATTTGGCATTGATGACCAAAACTCTGCCAAACATAACCCTAAAAGTATTAACCTGCACTGTATGGGTACATACTTTGACTCATTCAACTAAAAATCCCCCTTACTCTATACATACTCATATATATCCCCCTTTTTGTCAACAATGACAAAGGATCATAAATACATACCAGAATTACATTTTGTCAAAGATGTCCTTGAAGTTTATCTTTGCTAAATCCAATGACTTTTCCCATGACTCTCATAAGCGCTCCATAGATATAATTTGCCTATGTATTACCGATGCTAACTTCTCCATATCATTCAAAGTACTCACTTCAGGTAGACAGAGTGTGGTTTCTGCATCTCTCACATTCAGTTGCATAAGATCTATGGTGGGAGCTAAGTAGGTCTGCAACTCCATAAGTGTTATAATTCTTTTATCTTTCTCTTCTTGCAATTTCTTCACTGTGTTTGTAATTATTTTGACCTAAGAACTGTATTATGAAGCTGAACTTGTTAGGGGATCAAACTTTTCAACCAAAGCATTTAGCTCCTAGTGAGCTTCCTCTCTCTTCTTCTCCAGATCTTTTGTAAAAGATGTAAACTTGGACACTTTTACAAGTAATTGTCCTACCTCCTGTAGGATTTCCTTCACTTTGTTCACTAGAAGTGCAAGTGAATCTTTGTCTATTGATATAATCTCTTTCAACTTGTTAGTTCCTTGGTTCTCATACTCTTTCATTGCCAAGGACATTCATGCATTCTCCAAGTTAGGTACTTCATAAGAAACAACTTTGATCAAAATACCCAGCTGATCAATAGGTTTGTCTTGTTTATGATGTCACATCAGGTACTAGATTACTAATGATATTCCTTGCCCTTTTTATTACTTTGTCCTTCTTCTTTCCCTTTCGTCTGTCTCTTTCTACTTTCTCTCTAAGCTTCTCATACACCTTAATCATCTCCTTAGGATTCATCTTAGTAATGTCAATAGTTTCTTGGATTTCTTCATCTTCAGGTTCTCCTTCATCTCCTTCCTCAGAACTATCAGAAGTATTTGTTTTTCTCTTCTTCCTTGTGCTAGTTTCACCGGTTATGTCTAATTTCCTCTTTACTGACACTACATCTTCATCAATCTTTTGTTCTTCACCTTTTAGTTTTGTTACTTCCTCAGCATTCTGTTCTTCTGGTGAATGAGCCTCTGGTTGTGAATCAATGATTTGAATCTGCTTAGAGATATCAGGAATAACATTGTCATTGATCTCTCTAACCTCTTCAACATTAGACTCTTGATCTTTTTCTCTCTCTTCTACTGATTTGTCCTTGGTTGGTGTAATAGATTTCACTAACTTTGTCCATGTTTCCATTGTCTCATCTCTTACCGATTGTATTTGTCCAATAAGAATCCTTGAAACTTTTTCCCTTGTCTTGAATTCTCCTCTCATTGCTTCAACCATTATCTTTACATCCTCAATTGATAATTCAAGTTGCAAAAGTGCAAGTTCTTGCTCCATCATTACTCTGTCAACCTTCAAAGCTTCTTTCCATCTTTTTTCAACTGCCTTATATAGTTCTTCAGGTATTGCCTTGTATAACTCACTAGGTGCTTTGCAAAAAGTATGTAGACTCTCTGCGACTGCATCTTCTATCTTGTTCTTCTCTTTAGCGACACATGTATCAAATCACTTCACCACATTTGTCATTCTTCCATTCTCCTTAATATCCTGACCTATGCTATCAACTGTAATAGCATCATCAACCTTTATAGATTTCACAGTAGCTTTTCCTACTACATAGAACTTCTTCCCACAAGCTCTTAGTTCCTTATGTTCCTTTTCAAACTCAGTTTCAACTTCTCTTTCTTCATCCTTATCTTTAATTTCCTTCTTGTTCTTAGACTCTTTTTAGGCAAATGTCTTCATTTTCTTT
This sequence comes from Thuja plicata, assembly GCA_018584345.1. NCBI lineage: Eukaryota > Viridiplantae > Streptophyta > Pinopsida > Cupressales > Cupressaceae > Thuja > Thuja plicata. The sequence continues at coordinate 204,194 of MU226692.1, forward strand.
CTTCAGTAGGTTTACTAAAAAATCACTGGTGATTCTTTTTGTGGCTTAGTCATAGTAGGAGTAGTAATAGATTGAGTTTGTATTAGTGTTGAACTCATAGTGACTCTTAGGGGTGTGACTTCTTCAACTTCAACCTCATCTTTCTTTCCTTCAGCAGCAGCAGATGTGCCTGCCTTTTCACTTTCCATTTTCTTACTATGTTTAGTCATTAACTCTTGTGTTATGCCACTCATTTTAGCTAGATTGTCAACTTGTTAACTCTTTGGATTACCAGCGCCATTAGTTCACTATGAATCTTCACTGATGACTCCTCATATGTTCCAAATCTAGGTGTAGAAGTATCAATATGCTTTGTCAAAAGTACATTAGCATGTAAAGTAACTAAGTTACCATCTACTTCATAACTCATAGCTGGTGCCCACAAAGTTCTAGGCTGAACTGCGTACAACATACATATATTTGTATTTACTATAAAGCAAATATCATTCTTGTACTTTTCAACTATATTGTTTGGGATTCTCTCTCTTAAGTGTATTTTTTCCTTGAAAATCTTTAAAGTATCCCCACATGACAGTATTTAAATCGTCTCCAAATGTCCCGATGCATTGCTTAATTTGCATAACTATTGGATGATCTCTTAACCATGTAATAGAACCTATTCTTGCAAACTGATTCTATAGATAGAAAAACATACATAGGTCAGGATTGAACCATATTTGAATGTTTGCTTCTTGTGTTTCTTAATCTTCTCCATTTTCACAAAGAATTGGCTTCTCAGCATCTCACATAAGTCATACTTTGCATCTTCTTTCATTATTCTATATGCAGCATGAATTGCTCCATCAGGTACACTGTTCAACCGATTGGATTGGTACAGTCTGTATCGAACCACTATTGAAAAAAATCTCACCTCTTTGTCTTCAATGTCTTTGATAGTCATTTCTTGATGATCTTTCTTGGATTTGGTCAAGCGTATAACCAAATTAGCAGAAATAGTCTGTAGAGTTGGTGCCTCATTGGTCACACAGAATCAAGTAACACGATTGATTACTTCCTTTAAGATCTTTTGAGGTCTGTCCAACCAAATAAACTAATCGTGGACTCTTCTAAGAACAAATCTAATCAAATATGGATGAAAATCATTAGGAATCTTGACTGCATAGGTCAAGCCTTTATGTATCAAATGCATATGCTCATCTTTAACCTTTACATCATCGCTCAGGGTAATGAATTCATCGTAGATTTCATCAGCTTCAAGGTCTTCCAGCTTACAGCGTATGAATGAATGAATATCTTCTGTTAGCAATACACTATAGGGTATTGATGATAGTGCACTGATAGGATCATTATCGTTGGCCTTCAACAGGTGTAGCTTGAATACGGGTCTTCACTTTTGCACAACATCGATCATCACAGGAGTATCCATACTGAAAACAATTAGTTCTTAGTAGTAAGACTCCTGTAGAATCTTCACTCAATAAACAATAACCTCCACTTTCACCGATAGGTGTTCTTCGACAACCGATACAATTCACTGCTCGAAATCTCAAGTAGTACACAAGAAATGATCACAATCGCTTTAGAATGTTTACAAATGCTCTTCAGTAAACTCGTAAGAATCTAAAGTAATAAAAGAGTACTATTTCATCTTTATATTATTGAGAATGTAGTTTCTTTCAACGGTCACATAGTGCTTTTAACTGATCACAACAGTTATAACATAACAACCGTTATATGCACGCACAAAACCAAATATCGCACTGTCTTCACTAACATTATTAAATCACAAATAGGCATCTCTCTATGCATATAAATCTTACCGTTCATTCACTAATAGGGGTAGTTTATGATTTTTCATTTTAGTTCTCCTCTATGTCATATCAGACTTAGTTCATAGGTGGATTTTCCACATTTCTTGAATCTGTGGAGCTCTCGGTCAATTCACCTTTCTTCACCCATGTCTTCTTCATTTAACTTTTGACTTCTTTGGCATTAGCAATTCTCCTACCTTTATCATTTGCATCTTTGTTCACCGTTTGGCCACTGGTATTCTTTCTTTCTCTGTATGACCTAGCAAGATAACCAACTTTATTATAAATATAACAAGTCATACCTATTTGATTCCAATATCCATCATTGCCTCTAGATGACCTTAATCTACAATTCACAACCATATCCATTGATGTGACAAATAGAACATGTAACATCTGACCAGTTACCCTGATTATTAGGTCTCTAACTGTTGTAATTATATGACAACAAACTGTTGATTCTTTCCATACACTCATTAGCTTTAAGTCCAAACTTATTATAGTAATAACAAGTTCCTTTGAATGCATTAAATCTAGCATAGTAATTATCACCTCTACCATAGAAATTATTTGATCTAGCAGTAGGAGCTCTAGGTCTAACATTAGGACAAATAAGTTTAAACCAGCGTACATTAGTAGTATGACCTTCCTTATGACAATTAAAACATACTGGTCTATACCTTCTCTTACCAGTGTTATTGTTCACCTTGGGTGTTGATTTGTCTCCTTCATTGATGTCCTTAGTGCCAGATGATTCTCCAGCTTCAAAGTTTGAAAAACCTAGACCTTGTTTCTTTCCATTTCCTCTGACTAGAAAGTTGTTCATCAGGCTTAGAAGAACTTTTATTGAATTTATGTAGTATATCATTTGCAGCTTTCAGCTCTTCTTTTAGCTTGTCATGTTCTCTTTCCTCAACCCCTCATTCTCTCTTAAGATGTCAGTATTTTCTTCATTTACATCATGTAAGTTTTCATTTAATACAAGTTCTTGCTCTGATCTGAATAATTGCTCCAACTTTTCTATTAGGGCTTCATCTTTAGCTTTTAAGACATCTTCAACAATTTTCTTTGCATCCTCAGCAACTCTTTTTCCTTCAAGCTCTTCACACAACCCGACAGACTGAATTTCAAGCTCTCTTCTCAGATTTTCCACCTCTTCTTTAAGTCCATTGTTCTTATCCATTAGATATGCAATTGCTTCCTCAAATTCTTCACACACACTACCTTCAGACAGCTTCTCAATATAATCTTGGCTTTCCATCAATTGCTTAATGAGTTCTCTTATTTTTCCAAGGGAATACTCGGTTCATTAATTACTCTTTTTGCATCCTCAAGGTGCTTCTCATACCTGTAACTCTCCACGTTGGTTTATAGGGATGTTTTCCTCAAGTGGTTAAGATTAATACCAAGAGAACCAGAGCTTTGATACCAATTTTTAGTATGCACAAGCATTGAGAGGGGGGGTGAGTCAATGTAAACAAGTACTTAAGAAATTTCACCACCGATCTAACAAAGCTAATCAATAACTTCCAAATAATGAAACATGCAACTGATAATATAAAATAGAAGTAAACAACATCTAGCATCCACAAAAGCATCACGTATGATACAAAATTTTCACGTGGAAACCCTTGTTAGAGGGGAAAAACCACGGTGCGGATGACACCCACAAATCACCTTATTGCAGTAAAAATGTTTGCCCTGTTAGGAGCTACAATACCCTTTCTAGGGTTCACCTTGTTAAAAGTGACTAGTACCTTATTAGAAATACCAAAAGACTTGTTAGAGTCTACCTCATTAGAGGATTTCAACTTGCAATTAAGAGATTACCTTGTTAAAGGATTTACAATAAAGATTTGTCAGGATCTACCATGTTAGGGGATTTAACCTGCTGCAACTGTTAGGAAACAACAAAAATGATGATATGTAGAATGACAATGCTTGCCTATCAGATCATCTCTACTCATTTTCTTTCTGACACTCTACTGATCTCTGCTACTTTAATATTTAATCACTGCACTTGAAGATACGATCGCAACCCTAAATCAAATGATCTAGATCTCCTTATATAATGTGTCCTTATGTGGCTTAATACCTAAAAACTTTCATTCAAAGTCGACACAAAATATTTACCAACTTCCTCAAAATCAATATCAATCATACCTAATATGTCGTCTCCAATTGTAAGACACATTTCCATAACCAATAGCCGACCTCAGATCCACTGCCTTAACTGATTCATCATGAAATTCTGATTGGTGACTCAATAGTTACACTATATTCCACATAAAAAACATATTACACTTAAAACATCAAATTAGTTATTGCAGTTCAAAACCATGGATTCCTCATACCATATGAATTTCTCCTTTATGATTGCATCGTCTGATTTTCCCTACAACTCGATGGCTACCAATTTAACTGACTGAAATTGTTCTTCCTATACACCTCCTATACACTGATGAACACAGTTAATTGTTCTTCCCTTTACTGATCATGTACGGATTAGACCAGTCGCTCCAATCATATTACCTGAACTTGTTGCCATTAATGACAACCAATTATGTATCTTCAAATGACCAATCTTCATATCTCCTCCAAAAACTACCATAATGCCAACAGACCTATGCCAACTTACAACATTCCTCTTTCTATCCTTCATCATTGGTATACACTTCCCCAAGAAAGTATACCGCCCAACTCATGAAATATTATATTATCAAGATAGTGATTAAAATATTTCTTGGATGAGTGCCTTTGTGACTACTTTCTTGGTTGTGGAGTAAGTCATGCCGATTGTTGTTATCAGAGTAACCTTCTTAATCAGAAGCCCTCTTTTTATTTTCCCCAATAATCATTGCTTCCCACATGAAAATCATCAGTGAAGCTCTCTCCAAAATGGCACCGAGAAATAATCTTTTCCCCGATGAATAAATCCATGTCGATGATGACCACCGAAATAACATTCGCCAATATACTCCTTAGCATGAAGTCATTGGCACTTGTGTCATTGGTATAGCCTTTGAGATATTACATCAATACGATTTACTTATGCACATTGGGGCAAGATGTGTCATCGGGTTTGACTTTTTTCTTATGCTCTAATGGTTATAGATTTGTCGATGAACATTTCATCAGGGGCACCTTCTAGGGCCTATGTCAATATGTGATTCATGTTGTGCCACACATGTGTTAATACATTCTGATCTTTTCATCAGGATAACATATATTGTCTTCCTTCGATCATTATCATGAACCACGTGACTGCTTATTTAGAGTTTTTTGAGCAGGAAAATAGGTTATTGTTTCTCCAAAGTGTATGAACCTTAGGTAAATAAAAATATGGGATCAGTGGAACCTATGTAGTGTCATGCCGATGAAGAGCTATTTATATAAATGACTAAAATAGAAGGTGTCATCACTCAAATTATGGTTCACACAAGCATAGTTTATGGGACTATTTCTAGAGATCTTTTAGAAAAATTCAGTAACTTCAATCTTGTGAAGATCAAATACAAAATCTTGGTGATGACCTGTGAAGGGTGACTAAGGGAATGGCTACTTTAGGATAACACTAGATTTTTTATAAAAAATTGCAGTTTCCAACAAAAGTAATAATGTACTTAAATATGCATGCATCTAGCTTATACAAGGTGCCAATATGAACATCGTTAGCAAGCACCTTAAACCATCTTTTCATCTTGCATCCACCACTTGAGGAAACAAAACACACCCACATCACTCAACTTACTAACTAAAAGTAGGTTTTGTGCCAAACCAGGGTTGTGCAAGATATCTTCAATCCCCTTCACTCTACCATCAAAGAATTAGGTCTTTACTCCTCTAGGACCAACAACCTTTAGGTGAGAGTCATCACACAAATATAGTATCCCACTATCAAACTCTTTGTACTTCAAAAATAAACCTCTAAGAGAAGTCATGTCGAGAGAGGCACCTTAATCTACCAAACAAACATCTTTCAATGCATATATTGCCAAGGGTACTAAAAACGCATCTACTTCATCTTGAGAGGATTTTTCAAAGGTAGAATCAGAGAAATTCGTTATACCTTTCTTTTTCTTTTCCTTCTTGCATTCTTTTTAAAAATGACCAAATTTATTGCAATTCCAAATTTTTGCCTTGAACATTTTACCAAGGGACTTAGATCTACTGGGAGAATTGGATTTACCCTTCTTGTCCTTCTTCTTTCCTTTCTCCATCATTCTATCATGAAAAACCAGGGCCTCCTTAGCCATCTTCGAAGATTTCCTTCACATCTCTTTAGATAACAACAAAGAAACCACATCCTCTAATTTGAAAGTGGTGGTTGTACTTCCAATGACCATCACATGGTGATCTCAAGGGGTTTTGGAAAATAAAATATTAGAAGCATGCATTTTTCATAATCATCAATCTAAAAACCAATAAATTCTCTTCATAACCAATCACCATATTAAACGCATTCATGTGATTAGAAATAGATCCTCCTTCATCCATCCTTAGAAAAAATAACTTCCTTCCCAGGAATAAATTATTTATCATGGATTTCCCCTGATAAATATCACCAAACTTCTTCCAAAGCTTAGTTGTAGTCTTCTCTTCATGCAAATTTAGGAGCATAGAATCAGACAAACCTATTGTTATCGAACACTTGGCTTTCTAATCCATTGTATCCCATACATATTTCATTTCTGTTTTAGGTTTGTGAAGAAACCATATCCAATAGATCTCTATCTATTACCACGTTCTCCTTTGTAAGTTTCTGCAACTCAAAATTGTCTCCATTAAAATTCTCACCTTTATTATGCTAGATGTGCTTGCCATATCAAACCGAAACAAGGTTATGAAATCTTCCTCTAAAAACATCTAACTGTAACTAGATCAGCACAAAAGCCCTTCTACCCATGTTCAACAATAACAAAGATGGCTAGAATCTAATACCAATTGAAAGGAAGCCAAGTGTGGAATAAATTCTTCCAAATGTTAAAACTAAAAAGAGAGATGATGTAAAAATTTCCTACAAACCCTTAATTGCTACAAATTAGATATACACATGCAAAATCAGATTTAAACAAATAAACTCATAACACTAGATATACGTGGGAAAAACCTTTTAGAAAAAATCCACACTCCAAAATCCAGACTCATTTGTATTATCAACAATAACAAATAGCAATGTAATTCCTAGAGATAATTCTCTTCAGGAGTAAATATACCAGGAGAAAATTCTAGAGAAAATTTGGCACATAAAAGCTTCTTAGAAAATATCCAACCCATCATAAAAATCACACTAAGAAGTCACATATTGATAGAGATCAACACAAGCGGAAAGCACCCATGATTTCCAAAACCAGTTCTTTCAACTATAAAGAGGCAACTGGTGTTGTAAAGAATGACTTCCTAATCCCATAACACCATGCACATAGCAACTTCCAAAGAAACATTGCATAAATCATCTATAATGGTCACCTTTCATTTTCCACACCCACTTCACACCACTTGTCAAAAGTGAACTCTACCATAAATTCCAATTACCAAATAATAACTTTCCATGATTGTTCCACCAAACTAGGAACCATCATAGTCATAATATAAATTTGTCATAATTCCAACATAGAAACCTATTAAACTAGTCCCCTAATTTGAGGATTTCCAAAGTGGGTGGGGTAAAATAAATAAATAATAATGTAAACAGGGTTGGACTCTAAGATTGATACACCTTAATCCCAACACTTTGATCTCTTTAACATTAGACTTATCCTACTTTTAAAATTGACTTACTCCACCTTTCTTTCCATTTCACATTACTTAAGCAACATATGCCTCCAATGTTAAACTCAGATCCAGACACTTGACTCAGGATTTAATGGGGTATTAACATTCTTATCCATGTATTTCTCAATGAAAGTGGTAAAGGATTTATGAGTTACTCTAGATTCTATGTTACACAACAAAGTGAGTAAGACCACAAATATAAAACAAAAGAAACTCTTAACAATGGACCAATAGGTAGACAAAAACAAGAGAATATTATCAAGGGAAGAGTTTACGAGTTTCAATGTTAAGGAAACTCTAAACAATGCAAATAAAGACAATAAACAACAATATATAATGGGCTTAACACAACAAAAATCTCAGTGGATAATATTGCTTCTAACCTATGATTTGTACTATCATTTCATATTTATCTTATCATTATCACAATAGGTCTGTGGAGTAGGAAAAAGTTCCCCGACCTCAAGACCGATTAAATCTAGGAAGGATGGACCTTTCCTTGTGCTACCTCACTTCTACTAGCACTCTAGTGAGCTAGGGGATCAAGACACTAAGTGATAAAGAGGGGTTTTGGATGAACTAAATGTTTTAAGTTTGATCAGAATGAACAAGAAAGGTGCAAATGCGATAGCATTTATTATACTATTGAATGTGATAAAAAGTAGTTAACTAATAGAGATCAATAGATAAAAATATTCTGACTGTGGAGATCGAAAGAACCAATCACACAAACTAGGTACCACCTGTTCTATAGGATCACCACCTAGACCACACAATTCAAGGACGACAACATGGTTACGAGATGCCACCAGAGTGCGCACACATTCTCTATGGATAGAGTAGTTAGACAACCTAGAAAATGAGATGGATAGCATAAATAACAATTTAATTGTAGGGTAACTAAAGAAAACTAACCACAAAACATAGTACAAAGAGAGAATTTAAAGAAAAAACAGGTAGCTATGAAATGATAAAAAGGGAAGATGATCTACACCGGACTCAATGTTTGATGAAGCTGATAACTCCTCGCTCATTTCTTCACAAACCTACACACATGTAAGAAAAGAAAATGTTGGGGGTGGCTGTTTTGAGACATGTCTTAGTTAGATCCTTGCTTTGGTGTTTCCACCTCAATAGTAGCCAAGTAGAGAAAATAATGATGAAAGATAAGCGTATGGAAAAAGGTAACTAAACAATAATATAAATGAAGATAGGTAAGAGACAATATGCTATCAAAGACACAATATAGAAATGTGGATAACTTCCCTTCACCACAACGAAGCCAAGGTCTACAAGATGAAGGCGAGGATGGTTGATGAGAGTCAACCTTGAGATGAAAAACTGTATGGAGAGATCAAGACGAGTCCAAAAATCTGTAGAATGCATGAAGAAGAAGGCCCAGATTGTGAAGAAGACCAAAATGAAGCTCAAAATAGGGATTATAATGGAGGAATTTGAAATTCCACATTAGTGGGTAGTGGATTCAGGCATTATAACTGCAGGTTGGTACTCTGTAACACTCCAATAGTAGTCTACACGTCTGTAGATTTATAGATGAGTGTCATTGTATGGATGTCTCTGTGGCACATTTGTATCCTATGTCATCTAGGCCATGTAGCCACATTTCGGAATGGGTAATAGTAAAATAGAATGAATAGGCCTGGATGGGTGACATGGAATTTGTTTCTTAGGCTAAGGTAGGAACATTATAAAATAGTAAATTATACTGGGGTGCAAATTAGTGGCATTACATTTTTCTCCCAATTTAGCAAGCATGTCATATTAGAGAGAGATGTGAGATTAAGGAAACATATCTGACTTACCTACAAGGATTCTTTCACATAGGTTTGTCCCCAACTAAGGAAGCCCTAAATTATTGTTGAGCCACATTTAATAGGCAAGCTACAGACAAGCGTGTTAGACGATGAAGAAAACCTATAGACTCAGGACCATCGATGGTATGTCAATATGGGTGACAAATTGTGTTATGAAAAATAGCCATATAATAGGGAAATTTTGATAGTGCTCTAACATGTATAGAAAAAGATAAATAAGCATGTGATAGGGAGACTTTAGATGGTAGAGTGACATGAGTAGAAAAAGCTAGATAGGAATGTGAAAGGACGACTTAGACATGCGCCAACACATGTAGTAGAGCTAGATATGCATGTGATAGGGTGACTTAAATCAGGGTGGTATGCATAGCGTAAGCTATATAGGCATACAATAGGGTGAGATTGAGACACAAAGGTAGTGGATTGCCCTCCACAAAGGCAGACAATGAGATAAAAACAAATTGAAATTTGCAAGAAAACCTATGGTGTAGAGACAATCTGTTTTTTAGATAAAAGATAATCAAATACATAGATATAACAACCCCCATAGAATGGATCATGTTCGTCAAAGGGGACCAAGAAATATTCTAAGCCAGAGAAGAGACATTTATGACATGCCAACATAGAAGATTTAGTCATGGAATATTAGTTCCTGACAGGTGACACATGATTTCATTACTACCAATTGTGGCTCAGATCTAAAGAATAACACATGAAGAAAAAACAAAAACAAAACTTTTGATCAACATGAAAGGGGAACCTCAATCCTCCCAATAATTTGCATCGACCCCAAATATCAAAAATCAAAGATACGATAGCTAAAAGAAATAGATAACAAAGAGAAGAAGGTACACGATAGGAAATCTGTCATGTCTAGGTAACAATGGAGTACAAGGGTCCTTTGTGAGGGAACAATATTAAAAAACAAGCACTGGAGAACATAAGCACACACACTCTAACTTAAAGTTGTAGAAGTAGGTACTACCTTCACAACTCATCCGCCAGCAGATCATTTTCCTCCCAATATTGATCATATGGAGAGGGAGGTTGAGATTGCAATGAAATGGCCACTATGGAAGCGTCAAGTGCCCCACTAGAACTTAAAGCCAAGGATGAAGAAGTATCGACATTTTTATCCAATAACTCTATTAAGGCGAGTTAGACGGATCATGTTAAGATTGTTGTTAATGCTAGAATATCCTCGAACAAGTAAATAAGGAAAGCCCCATAGCTAATCGAAGACCCATGTGGAGGTGCTAATGAAGAAGATGTCCCGTCAAACTTCTTTAAAGGGGTGGAGATGAACTCAGGAGAAGCCAGAGCTTGCTCCACAGTAAGGACCGAGAAGAAAGAGGGTTTTCTGGAGTGAACTTGCAATGCCAAAATTCTAGGATAAGGCCCTACTAAAATTTCCTCTTGAAGGACGGAGGTGAATCCCTCTAATCCACTATAGTAACCTTCAGGACATCGAGAAAGATGACATGGTAATCATGAAATAGGGTTGGTGCGGGCTTGGTGGACATCACCATTTTAGATACTACTTGAGTATGCAACATGTTCACTGGTGCGGGAAAAAGCGGGACATCAAATAGGGTGATAAGTGGTGGATCCTATGATAGAGAGATAAACACTTGGACCCGCTTGGCGCAATTCCCACAGTCACTCTCCACATAGGAAAAAGTGAGATAGAGGAGGTTACAAGGAAGAAAGTTGGCATAGTTGCAACAGAGGCGGGAGTAGAGATGGGAATGAAAGTATAAGTAGTAAACATGGGCTTAGAAAAAATACTCTCTGTCCTCACTACAGCCTTATAGGCCAGGGCCCTCTCTCGCCAACAATGCTTACACTCACGCGAACGCTAGTTCCAACATAAATGGGGCCCATAATGAGAAGCGTGTGAGGGTACAAAAAAATCCTACTCTATAGGAGAGGTCATCAATGTTGTTGCTAGAAAGAAAGACAACCCCATCGATAGAGCAGGAGGTGGTGTTGACATAGGCACTACATGCTTAGTCATAGGTGCCCTTCCTCTCTTTGTCATACAAGCGGTGAGAGGAACAAAGGACGCCCTCAGAGGCTAAGGGGAAAGTGCCAAGGGAGATTATATGTTCTTGGGAGACCTCTTACCCTTACCATAAATGGAAGGGAAAGGTATGTTTGGTATAATGTGGATCATAAAAGGCGGGCACACCTTGAATTTTTGCAATATGGGTGCCTTTCCCTTGGGTGCACTAGGTGCAGATGCAGGAAAAAAAGACAACGCTATAGACCACAAGATCCGAGGCAGGTGGGGAGGCTTCCCATAGGGCACACACTTTCCCCGAGCCCACAACGACGAAGGAGAAGAGGACGAAGTGCGTTGAGCATAATGAGACGACTAAGTGGGGGAGTAGCAACATGCGCTATAGATTTCAGATTGAGTTCCCCGGCTTTGTACTTTTGATAAGTGAGGATTGTTATATCCTAGTGGAGATGTAGGGGCCCTACCAAAGTATACCAGGAATGGTCTAGAAAGAAGTCCCTACAGGACACCAAAGGGTGATATCTAATATCTTAGACTGTATGGATAATACCTTCGTAAGGAAACTTTAGGAATTTATGCAAAATTGAGGGGACAACTCTCGTGGAGGTCAACCAAAGGATACCTTGTTTGACCCAAAAGAGGTTCGACTCAGGAATCACAAATAATATGGAAAACTTGCCTTGGGTCCTACTTCGACTGTCAAGGTGGTGGACCCGAAAGGGGGAAGGGACAACCCATCATGCGTTCTTATGGTGGTGGCCCACTTGTAATATTTCTCACGATTTAGGTCATTAATAAAGAGGACCTCCTTAGTGATAATGTCAAATCAGTATGTAGGGTCAACCAAGACATCCCTAACAAAGATGCCATTAATTGAAGTTGGGACACAGAGGGGAGAAAGCTCTCTACTTTATGGCTCATCTAGGTGGGTGAAGGTGATGTTCATCACAAGAACCCAAAAAGTGGATGGAAAAATTAGAGTAATGGTCACCATCCCTACGAAGGGACTGCCACTCAACAAAGGGAAGGTTTGATAAAGGGGTCCCTAATTCACATTAGGTTCACCAAAATGTGGAGAAAGAAATAATTCACCGGCCTCAAGACCGATTAAAGCATTGAAGGATGGACCTTTCCTTGAGCCACCTCACTTCTACTAGCGCTTTGGTGAGCAAGGAAATTGTTAGGACTCTAAATTTTTGCAAAATCTAGAGTTCTATATAAAGAGAAAACCCTAAAAATGACCTCCTAAATCCCATGCCAAATAAGTGAATTATCTGTGAAATCCTACTTGCCACTTATAAATATGTATATACATTCGTTTTCAGCCTTCCGGAACCAAATCTGATACATCTCTCAAATAGAAAAATTTAGGGTATGCACAAGTTTTGCAATTTACATATTATAATCCTCTCAAATAACTACTTTTGAAACTGAATATTTCAATGCTTATGGTCTTTTTTGCCAATCAAATCTTTCCTCTGAAATTTCCATATCATAATGAAACTCTATGCCAATTTTCAAGGTCCCATGACCTGGTTTGATCTCTTTGCAAAGCCCAATCCAAATATAGTTTATGCAGATCTGTCATTTGCACGGTGATGATGTTAGTTAGAGCCCTACTTTAGAAATTTATCTTTCTCAATCAGATAAGTATCTCATCAAATTAAGTATCTCTATATAAAAATACACTTCCGTGCCAGATTGAAGATCTTCATCAGTTGATTTGACATGGTTTCAAAGGCGAAGGCAAATACAATTTTTAAATGTTTATCAATGAAGTTTCGAGAAAATAGTTGTAGATCATCTTTGAAAATTCCTACAAAATAGTTGTAGGTCATCTTTGAAAATTAATATATTGCTCCCCTAATTGAATTTCTCAGAACTCTTTGCAATTGACTCCCTAGTCAGATATCTATGCATTAGCCCAAGTTTCAGAATTTTGTGACAAATTAATTGGTTTCCCAAGACAAATCCGATTGCAATAAATTCAGTTTTTGATCATAGGAAAATGGGGCTCAGAATACACAATGCAATGACATCAAATATTTTGAATACATTCCATGATTACTTTCAATACCATTTTGAAAATAATTAAGGACCAGGTGATCAGAATTGAATTTTTTTAGGTTAGGCCCACATTGAGGACCCACGTACATTATGAATCCTAATGCCAGACTTTGAATCAATACCAAAATTTATATTATTTAAATCTTTCGTTTTAATTTAAATAATAATATAGAGGTTGAAAATATAAGGTCATCATTTCTATCAGACGAGAGTATAATATTATGCCGAGTCTTCAGACTCATGAAATTATTAAGTAAAAGTTCTACATATGCCAAGCAGTTTCTGGTGGACCCTCTCGAGAAACATTATAATTCTTAAAAGGTGATTTCAAAGTATTAACATATACATTATTTTGATAAAACTATCATAAAGGTATGTGAGATTTTTAGAATCCCTCGAAACTACCGCTTCCGCCATATCGCAAGGTAGACAAATAATAACTTGCGATACAGCGAACACACGCCAGGAACACAAGCTGCAGAATGGGGTATAAGCGTTCACCACAGCAGATAAATTGGATGTTCGAAGTCCATAGATTGACTTATAGTAGATTTATCTGTGATAAGTAAATTTATTGCACGTTATTTTCGCGCCTAACTTATTACAGATAAGTTGGTAATTTATCGCAGATAATTTTTGCCATAAGTTGCCAGTTTATTGCGATAAGTGACTAATGTGTTTATACATTTTTGCTGGGGTTAAAGTTCAGTTTTCAGTTGCAAAACAGAGTTTGGAGAGGGAGAGAAAGGGTTTGGAGGATGAAAAAAGGGATTTGCAATTTGTTGTGGATTTGGAGCGGATTAACCTTGTCTTTGTCAGATATAACCTTGGATTGCGCATAAGAAAAGCAGAGGCAACACCAACTGGTACATCTTTAATTTGATTGAACATCACAAGAGCAGCCCCCATTGTTCACAAAGGATAAGATCTATGATTTGGAGAGGCAGGCTATGGAGGAGCGTGGATTCGCAGCGGGATTAGATGATATTGAGAAGGATGAGGATAGTGACACTGAGGAGGATTTAGATGATGGGGAGTCATTGCCACCATCAACACCATCTACATCCAGGGTGGAGGTTCCGACTAGTTGTGCAGAGGGAGGAGGAACAGCCACATCATGATCAGACTTCTAGGGCTAGACTCCCTCCCACTCCAGTAGTTTTTAGAAGAGCTCGTTGGAAAAAAAGATGTAGAGTTGGACTATTTTGATATTGTACTTGATATTTGCTGAATGTTTTACAAAGACAATTTGCTATTTTAAGTTTTCTTTAGAGTTTAGAGTCTTTAGACTATCAAACTACGGTTACCAGCCATCAACATTCCATATGAGGATGTGATTTTGTACCCTATTTGCATTTATATATATCTAGAATTCATTTATCTCCGACAATTTTTTTTTCCCTCTGCAATAAGTTGCCAATACCGATATTTTGAACTATGATTCGAACAAATGACATTTGCAGGTGTAAAGCTTAATCCCACCACCTGCGCTAACTGCTCACACCAGCATAGGAGCTGATTGAACAAATAACTTTAAATATAAAATATAAAATGAAAGTGATGAAACTTAATTCCACACCCTCAATGCATGTGCCAAAACAGGAGACATTGGAAAAAATGGTTTAGTAGAAGAAGTTGTAAAATCTCAAACAAATTCTATTGGAAGCTTTAAAACCAGAATTCCAGAATCACTTCCAATGCCCTCTCAGTCCACGCACAGATATAGAGTTTGTTTTTGCTTCCAAAGCATGTTTGGAAATGGGTTCTTCATTAATGGATAACTTCTGTAAACACAGGAAGCGTGATAAAGGTATACTGGTTTGCAAGTTATGCACAAAGAGTTTCGATTTTCTGGCCAAATTATCTTTCCATTATCCAATTCAGTTTTGGTATGATGAAAATTTTGAAAATATGATTAGTGCGGAGCTAAATTTAGAGCTGCATTAATTTAACGATGAAAGCTTTATAACTCTTCAAACCAAAACAAATGTCAGTGAACCTTCCACAGCCGGTACCAGCTACGTATGCGCCATGCGAGTTACAGAATGGGACAAAATTGGTTGATGAATTTTAGCACGCAAATGATGCCCTCCATATTTGCGCCAAAATATGATCTCTGAAACTCTACAGATATCCATTAAAGCAGCGTAATGGCTTTTGAAATGGCTTTTCTGGAGTAAGTGCAATTAGCAGGTGTACTACGAATTCCACAACTTTTACCAGAATCCTGCGTACCTTTATAAGTATGAGTTCCTTGGATGATGTGTGAACATTCATCGAAGCATAGTAGAGAATCAAAAGATTTTATCGGATGTCGCAAATGCAACTGTCATGAAATGATGAATAGCAGATACGTATGCAAAATGTAAAAGTTGTTTTTAACAACCGTCGCCAGCACTCCTCATTTGTTGTTGAACAG
>MU226692.1:220223-243012 GCA_018584345.1 Thuja plicata
AATCAAAAGATTTTATCGGATGTCGCAAATGCAACTGTCATGAAATGATGAATAGCAGATACGTATGCAAAATGTAAAAGTTGTTTTTAACAACCGTCGCCAGCACTCCTCATTTGTTGTTGAACAGTGTTTGGACATACATCAAAATATAAGGTTTTACAGTTATAACTGCTGACAAAACGTGGAAGCGTAGACCGAGCAAGTAAATCATTTCACAGAATAGGTGAATAAGGAGTGACACACATGGTCGCTGTTTCGCAAGCACTATTTTTTCATCTTGTGAAATAGCGAAGACCAATAAAAATGAAAGCCACAGGAAATATCATAATTATTATATAATAGAGAAGATAAAAATGTGCAGCATTTTTGGAGAAAAAATAGGAGTTGGAATTAGGGAAAATGGAAAATTTATACAAGAAGGTGAATGTAAAAGTAAATGCTCTGGGAATGATTGAAAATGAAATTAAGTATCTATAACGGTATTAAGGTTTTTTAAATAGGAATACTTTTAAAAGGCTTCTGGAAAGTCACTTAATCGCTATATCGCAGGAGGAAAAAACAATTGTTGCGAGATAGCGATATTGCATAAAATGAGAGCAACAAGTTAGGTATGCGATATTGCGGAAAGCACCCAAAAAAAGGAAAATATCTCACATGAAAGTGGTATCGAAGAGTGTTAAAGTGATAATTATTGATAGAATGATAATTGCTATTATGAAAATATCAAGAAGAAATTAATTTCTGCAATGCCAAAATGTGAAGTAAATTATTTCCACTTAGTGTGAGACTGAAATGAAGATACGAGGCAAATAAGAAGTGTGGAAAGAAACTCTCCCAGAGAATATTTGAAATGATAAATCACATTGATTAGATATGAAGATGCATTATGAGAAGACTATCCCAAGTAAGATACAAATGTGAATCTTTTTATTATCACAATCTTGTTTTTGGGAAACTGCGGCTTCTCCAATGTGCAGTTATATAATATTTTCACCAAATGTAAAACATTTCACCAAGGAAATGAGTAAGTGTAAGAATTCTGGAATGGGAAAGTGGAAAATATGGAATTATCGGCAAGGGAGAAATAAATAACCATCGAAATTTTGCAAAATCTTTTCACGTGACACAAAGGGATTAAAGAAGAAATATTTACCAATTTGAAAATGAAATGTTCCACAGCAAAATTTTTAATTATGGTGATATTTAGGGTTGTAAGTGAATAATCTTTTTTATTAAAAGTTCAACGGTTTGAAAAGCTCCTTAATGTTATAAAAGGAGAAATCAAAATGAGAAATAGAAAAAGGTGGGAATAATCAATTGTCAATATACCTAATGTAATATACTATTATAAAGAAATAAAATACAATGCTCACTCCTTTTGTATGCAATTTGTGGTGAAGGGGCTTTTCTTTGAAGTTCAGTTTTGTATAGTTTTCAGTTCAAAGAATTGAATGTTGTCTTAAACTCTTCTATGAGAAACTATTTCTTGTCAGAACAGTTTATAGGATCAAGTATCATTTGAGAATTTGTTGTCCTTGTGCTTATTGTCTAATTGGTCTTTTCAAGGAAGGGTTAAACTCAATTAGACAAGTTATGGTGACATGTATAATCATCTTGTATTAAGATTCAGATAGTTGAAAAACCTCTACAAGGTACAAGTTGAAGGAAGTGACTCTGTAGCCCAATGGATAGAAGACACCGATCAAATCAAAACATCAGATTCATATTCACTTCAATTTCAGTTTTACACAAAGAATTAGAAGTAAAGATAGGAAGATTAGAAGTAGAGGAGAATCAAAGATAAAAGCAGAAATAGCTAGTTGAAATTAGAAATAGGAGATAGAGAAGATAAGAGTTGAAGTAAAGTAGAAGAAAAGATCAATTTTTAATTTTCATGCCAAGTTGAATTGGTCAAGAAAGAAGTGATATAAAATAAACCTACCAAAATATTGTTGATGTTAAGGAGAAAGGAAACATCAGATTATTAGGTGCACCGGCCTTAGTTTAATACAGTCAGAAGTGCAGGGGATTTCGAGTCACTTCGGACCGATCCTATTTGTTGGCTAGAATTCATTGTTGAACATGAACATAAGATTCTCCATACCTTTAAGGTTGGGAAATCTGCAGTTTTGGGAACCAACAGTGATCAAGCCACAAACGATAAAGAGGGGTTTTAAATGAACTAAATGTTTTAAGTGTGATAAGAATGAACAAGTAAGATCCAAATGTGACAAAATGTAGTTAACTAAAAGAGATCAATAGATAAAAATATTCTGACTATGGAGATGGAAAGAACCAATCAAATAAACCGGACACCAGGCTCCATAAGCTCACTATACATGATACAAGTATGAGTTGAGGATGAAAGCATGGGTACGGAGTGCCAACACAATGCATAGACATCCCATATGGATAGTATGAGGATAGCGTAGAAAACATAATGGATTATAGAAATAAAAGGATAACAAGGTAACTAAAGCAAACTAACCACAAAACTAAGTTACAATGAGAGAATTTAAAGCGAATACAACTAGATATGAAATGATAAAGAGGGAAGAGGATCTATGCTGGACTCGATGTTTGATGAAGTTGGGCTCCTCACTCGTTTCTTAACAAACCTACACATGTTAAAAAAGAAAATATTGGGGTCCGGGGATGGCTATTTTGAGACCTACCTGAGTCAGATCCTTGCTTTGGTGTTAACACCTACACATCAGCCAAGTAGACATGATAACGGTGATAGATAACTCTATAGAAAAAAACTAAATGCTAATATAAATGAAGATAGGTAAAAGAAACAATATGCTTTCAAAGACACAATATGGAAATGTAGGTAACTTCCCTTCACCACAAGGAAGCCAAGTTCCACAAGATGAAGGTGAGGATGGTTGATGAGAGCCAAGCTTGAGATAAAAATCTATATGGAGAGCTCAACACGGGTCAAGAAATTTGTATAATGTCTGAAGAAGGCCCAAATTGTGAAGAAAAAAAGGAAAATATCTCAGATGAAAGTGGTATCAAAGAGTGTTAAAGTGATAATTATTGATAGAATGATAATTCCTATTGTGAAAATATCAAGAAGAAATTAATTTCTGCAATGCCAAAATGTGAAGTAAATTATTTCCACTTACTGTGAGACTGAAATAAAGGTACGAGGCAAATAAGAAGCTGTGTGGAAAGAAACTCTCCCATAGAATATTTCAAATGACAAATCACATTGATTAGATATGAAGATGCATTATGAGAAGACTATCCCAAGTAAGATACAAATGTGAATATTGTTATTATCACAATATTGTTTTTGGGAAGCTGCGGCTTCTACAATGTGCAGTTATAAAATATTTTCACCAAAAGTAAAACATTTCACCAAGGAAATGAATAAGTGTAAGAATTCTGGAATGGGAAAGTGGAAAATATGGAATTGTCGGCAAGGGAGAAATAAATAAACATTGAAATTTTGCAAAATCTTTTCACGTGACACAAAGGGATTAAAGAAGAAATATTTACCAATTTGAAAATGAAATGTTCCACAACAAAATATTTAATTATGGTGATATTTAGGGTTGTAAGTGAATAATCTTTTGGTATTAAAAGTTCAACGGTTTGAAAAGTTCCTTAATGTTATAAAAGGAGAAATCAAAATGAGAAATAGAAAAAGGTGGGAATAATCAACTATCAATATACCTATTGTAATATACCATTATAAAGAAATAAAATACAATGCTCACTCCTTTTATATGCAATTTGTGGTGAAACGGTTTTTCTTTGAAGTTCAGTTTTGTATAGTTTTCAGTTCAAAGAATTGAATGTTGTCTTAAACTCTTCTATGAGAAACTATTTCTTGTGAGAACAGTTTATAGGATCAAGTATCATTTTAGAATTTGTTGTCCTTATGCTTATTGTATAATTGGTCTTTTCAAGGAAGGGTTAAACTCAATTAGACAAGTTATGGTGACATGTATAATAATCTTGTATTAAGAATTAGATACTTGAAAAACCTCTACAAGGTAGAAGTTTAAAAACCGTGCTATGCGAGTATACCTTAAGATCTTTGAAGGAAGTGACTCTATAGCCCAATGGATAAAAGACACCGATCAAATCAAAACATCAGATTCATATTCATTTCAATTTCAGTTTTACACAAAGAATTTGAAGTAAAGATAGGAAGATTAGAAGTAGAGGAGAATCAAATATAAAAGCAGAAATAGCTAATTAAAATTAGAAATAGGAAATAGAGAAGATAAGAGTTGAAGTAAAGTAGAAGAATAGATCAATTTTTTAATTTTCATGCCAAGTTGAATTGGTCAAGAAAGAAGAGATATAAATTAAATCTAGCAAAATATTGTTGATGTTAAGGAGAAAGGAAACATCAGATTATTAGGTGCACCCGCCTTAGTTTCATACAGCCAAAAGTGTGGGGGATTTCGAGTCACTTCGGATCGATCCTATACGTTGGCTAGAATTCATTGTTGAACATCAACATAAAATTCTCCATACCTTTAAGGTTGGGAAATCTGCAATTTTGGGAACCAACAGGGATCAAACCACAAACGATAAAGAGGGGTTTTGGATGAACTAAATGTTTTAAGTGTGATAAGAATGAACAAGTAAGATCCAAATGTGATAAAATGTAGTTAACTAAAAGAGATCAATAGATAAAAATATTCTGACTATGGAGATGGAAAGAACTAATCAAATAAACCAGACACCAGGCTCCATAAGCTCACTATACATGATACAAGTATGAGTTGAGGATGAGAGCATGGGTACGGAGTGCCAACACAATGCATAGACATCCCATATGGATAGTATGACGATAGCGTAGAAAACAAAATGGATTATAGCAATAAAAGGATAACAAGGTATCTAAAGAAAACTAACCACAAAACTAAGTTACAATGAGAGAATTTAAAGCGAATACAACTAGATATGAAATGATAAAAAGTGAAGAGGATCTATGCTGGACTCGATGCTTGATGAAGTTGGACTCCTCACTCGTTTCTTGACAAACTTACACACATGTGAGAAAAGAAAATGTTGGGGATGGCTATTTTGAGACCTACCTGAGTCAGATCCTTGCTTTGGTGTTAACACCTAAACAACAGCCAAGTAGACATGATAACGGTGATAGATAACTCTATGGAAAAAAAACTAAATGCTAATATAAATGAAAATAGGTAAGAGAAACAATATGCTTTCAAAGACATAATATGGAAATGTAGATAACTTCTTGTTATGCCCTGCATACCCGTCCCTACATTTTGTGTGCAAAATGTTGGGTCCCCTCTTTTCGCTTTTGGCTCTTGCCTTGTTTGCCTTGTCTTTTGTTTTCTTTGTTTTCTTCTCCGGGCTTTCCCTCCCCAGAGGGTTTGTTTTCTTACTGCTTGCCTTTCGTGCCTCCGGGACCCGGTCCTGGAGTTTGTTCTCTCTAGAGCCGGATTCCGGACTCCAGGATTCTCCGCCGCGATGTCTTCTCCTTGCAAGAAGGTATCGGGACGTGTAATCCCCCGGCCTGGAGTCTGGAGGTTTGCCTGTTCTAGAGTTTGCGGGAAAATAGAGGTAACTTGCTTTTACCTTGGGTATAAATAGAAATTACATGCCACTTTTGCAGTTACCGCGATTAAAACACTTGTGCACTCAGAGCGATCCTTAGGCGATTAAACGACAATTAAATTGCGATTACCTGTGCTTAGTGGGTTGATGCTAGTTGGCTCGAGGTACCTGTTTGTGGTCGTTTGAAGGTAGAACCTGTTACGAGAGTGCTCCTGGTGTGCTCTTTCCCCGCCCTTCTTCGGATTTCAGGTAGGTCCTCTGCTTTGCCTGCTATTTTTGTGTTTTCTGTTTGTTTCCCTTTGCTCTTTGGTTTTCGTTTGTCCTACTAGTTTTCCTTTTCGTGTTTTGTTTTTGGTTTGCCACCCGTTGGTGGGTTGGCCCTGCGAGAGGGTTATCTGCCCTCTGCGCAGCTGTAGATTAATGTCGATAATGTACATTGTTGTAGATTAGTTCATGCATATATGTGTATAGTTATGTAAATTTGTAAAACTCGTAAATGCGGTATATTTTGTGTTTATGTTTCGGCCCTTGGCCCTCTATATTTTTGTGCCTGTATATATCCTGTATATCCTTCCGAGGTCGCGAGTTCCTTGTGCTTTGTCATGCATTTTTCGCCGATGAGACCGAGTTTGTCGAGACGGAGTCGCCACGGTTCGAACTCGGCACCTTGCTGGTTCGAGCCATGGTAGCTTTCTCTCTCCTCCGTCTCATCACCTTAATGGCGGGATTAATTTCCCACGAGCGGGCATTCAAACCGTATCCCATCTGGCATTTATTTTACCCCATGTCAGCCCACTTGTCGCCATTAAGGCTTTTATGTCACCTACCACCTGACCACGTGCTAACCCACGTCAGCCGAATACGGTTTCTTACTGGTCACATCGGCACGGCAACAACTAGATTATCCGGGCTTCGGGCCTTAAGCATTTCCTTGTCCCGTGTTTCCCCTTGTCATTTGGTTTGATTTTGCCCGGAGTCTTACTCACGTTTATTATAAGTATCCCGGGACTTTTGATGTATGCTAACACTTGTTGAACAAATGCAAGGTGGTGACGTTTTCCCCGGATTGCTAATATTCTTTTATATGTGACATGTTCTAATGGTTCTCCGGTCTTACAGGTTGCGGACAATTTGATCAAAGATGTCTGAAGTGATCACCCCTCCTTCCAGCCTGAAGCTGACTACCACTTCCACCCGAGCGGCCACCAAGACTAAGGTCGAGAGGTTATTGGCAAAGCTGTCCTTGACCTCTAAATATCCCAAGGATGGCGCTATTGTGGGATCAAAAATAGAATCCAGAGTTCAGGAGATAACAGACGCAGGGCCCAGACCTTGGGCAGAAATGCAAGGCTTGATTCAAGCCATTTATAAACTAAGGGCCACTGGAGATAACCTGGCCACTTAGATCGCCACCTCTGGTATCATCAAGGCGGCAAACTTCCCCTGTTCGGTGCAATCACTGGAGTTAATACTCCAAATTCGCAACACTCTACAACGCACCAACTCGGACCGTCCTACTTCCGGATCCCCGGCCACTATAGTACCCAGCAACAATCGTCACCTTGGATGCAGCAACTTTCGCCTCGGTGTTGGGGATCCCACAATTCAATGGATCCATTATCCGGAATCGGTTCCAGACATTGCAGGAGTTCGAGGGCACTGAGCTGATTTCCCGGCAACATATCAATAGCCACTGGCTAAAGATCCCAAAGAGGGATTACAGGGGGATGAAGTTGGAAATTCCCCATGGGGAGTTCAAAGAGCCCATCCAGGCAGACATTGTATTTTTATGTAGGATCTTCGGATTTCCCTATGCCCGGAATTCATCAGCATCAATGTACTACTTTCTGTACTGCATCACCACTCGCAGTCAGACTTTCAACTGGGCGACCCTCATATCTAATCACATAGACAAGCATCTGAAGAGAGTTGCCTAGAACTCCAAATTTAATATGACATCATACATGCTATGGGCACTAGCACAGCAAAGGCCAGCTTTTCGTGGTTTGGGAACAGTTGGAGAGCTTGGAAATGGGCCGAGCCAAATGGCACCATGGGATCATTATCCCCAAGTGTAATGGGAACTCAGTTTCCCAAATTTCTGCCATGTAAATGATGCTTTCGTTTACAACAACATTCTAACACTTACTCGGGATTCCGGGTACCGACTATCATAGGCGGCGATGACTCTGGTCAGCTCCTACGGCTGCTATTTCATTCAGTTCCAACATCACACCTACATTCGGGTGACAGGCTTCAACGGGAGGCCCCATCTTCTACCCTGGTATTGTGGGGACAGGATTATTCTTTTACAATTCTGCTGGCAGATGATGGATCTACACGCCTTCTTCACACTGAAGGTGGTCATCAACATTCCATTCCCTTTCTCGTGTGGGAATTATACATGCAGCCTTGCCGCAGCCCTCGATGCAGACAGTGAATTGAAGAACCTGGGGCTGGTGGAATTCCACCACGCCTGGAAAAATTACGATCCTCTCGGCAAGATCGCCACAGCACTTCCCCGGGCATCCCTGTCCCACGAAGTAGATATTGAGGACTTTTGGGCAGACTGCCAAGACAGTTTTGATCTCCGGGCCCGACAGCATTCTCGGATGAGCAAAGGGCTCATGAAAGCACTCGACCTTCGGACTTTCCCGAAGGGCTTTAAAGATGACGGGCCGCTAGAAAATCCTGCATATAAAGAACAAGGGCTGGACTAATTAGATCTTCCTCTGGTGGATTGGGCCACCCCTGAGGACCTAACAATTGAAGGGGTATGTCACCCCATTATAAAGACAAGCCACTAGTATTTCGCCCAGGCATGCCCAGAGAGCACCCGAAAGAAGCAAACGATCAAACGGGCTACTCCCTCTTTAGCCGGTGCCAAACCTTCTTCATCTTCCACGGCCGCTAAACCAAGTACAAGTAAAGGGAAAGAGAAGGAGGGTGTCCCGGTTCCCAAAGTGCCTCCATAAATACCCACCATTCTAATCGAACAGTTACATCAACAAATGGAGTCGACAAGGTTGGCCACCCAGCAAATAAGCATGCAAGTATCCTCCGGCCACCTTGTAGCTCCAATGGCATCTGCTCGCCCGGCGGGATCGCCGTCGTTGGCAGCCATGATGAGCAGATAGACTTTCGCTGAGGTGGAGTCTACTAGTATTCTAAATAGCAGAGCTTCGCTGATAAGAAAGAAGAAGGTAACCCCTACGCCAAGCACAGTCGCCAGTCCCGGTATGCCGGATGTGCCCCCGATGGCTGTCAGTTCGGATTCTCCCAAACTAGAAGATATTTCGGACTCCTCGCCCCCGCATGATGATTTTGACGACACTTTCTCAGCAGAGGAACTCATGGAACTCCAACAAGATATGAGTCATGCAGTGGAGGATATTGCAGCTCAGGACAAAGAAGAGGTTCCCGCTGAAAAGGAAATCTCGGGAGAGAAAGATACATTAGAGCAAGAGGCTCAGGAAGAAGCACAGACAGGGCCTGAGCAGGAGAAGGTAGCGGTCCAGGAGACCGAAGATACACCAAGGCAACACACAGATGAGCAACCGATGGTCGGGGAACCCGGACCCATGGGATCAACCGTACCCTCGACCATCACGCTCCAAATGCCTTTGGTTACTCCGGGCGATCAGGTACCCAAGAGCACATTTGGTGAGGTAGTAATGGCGGCCGCCTTGTTAAATCTCGGCCAGAGACTTCACCCACCTCCAGAGGATGTTCCGGTGGAGGAGAACGCTCCAACAAATGAGGCCAATAAGGCCCAAGAACAACAGCAGTAGATGGATCAAGCGGCCCCGGTTAATGAAAATGCAGAATCACCTGACACCAGGAGGGACGAGGTCCGTGAAAATACAGATGATATAGAAACCGGGGAAATGGTCCCGTATAGCACGAAAAAAGACGCTAGTATGGCGGAAAACGTTGAAGGTTCCGGAGAACAGGAAAAGGAAAAGGAACAAGAACAATAAAAGGAACTGGAATGAGAGGTGGAAAAAGAGCCCGAAGACAATGTATATTCTAGGAACATGCCGCTAGATTCTGAAAGGAATCCCAATGAACAAGTCTTAACGGCGAAGCTGCCGCAGCCGCCCCAATGGCTGGTCGAATCAAAGAAAAGGAAGACCTCGGTGACAACCTCAGGCGCTACACTCTCATTGGTCGAGAGGATGGCCAGGAATACAAAGGCTAAAAAGCCCAAGAAAGCACGGACCATCCATACTCTCCGGACTGGTCTGCTAGGTAGCACAGTTGCAACCATCGCAACACCCCCACCAGATGTAGAGGCAACGGCCGTAAGGCCCGAGGATTACAACATAACAGAAGTAGCATTGAGGAGAGATAAATAGGGTGAGCTGGATCTACTGAAAGAAGCCACCAAGGTAATAGAGGCTAGATACATCAAACAAGGCCAGAAGCTAAAGGAGGAAAGAGAAACAAATGCCAATTTCCTCGCACTTCTAGTAGAACTTTCACAGCCTCTGTCTGAGGTCCACCACATAACCCCTTCCTCCAGATTGCCGCTTGCACAGGGCGATGTGGATTCTCTACGAATCATGAAAAAGAAAGCACAAGCTGTAGACGGGTGGGCCGCCTAGCAAGTGATTGCTATGAGACAGTTTCTGGCAGCATCCCTCCCGGACCTCTATTGGGTTGATTCTCTTCTTAGCTAGGCAAAGGGCTCCGCATTCATATGGGAGCAAGATCTAGTGAAGTATGAAAAATGGAAGGCCGGGCTAGAAGAAATCCGTAACATAGGAGAAGTCGCCACAGAGGCGGGGATTTTGGGAGATGAATCATATGATTCCCTCCAGGCCTAGAGATGAATCATATGATTCCCTCCAGGCCTAGTACTCCAAACTTGTCCTCAGGAGCAAGGTATGCAAGGAACTAGTTAAGGCCTCAAAAGATAAAGTAACTGCGGCCCAATACCCCTTGGGTTTATTTCAAGCATTCGTTGTTGGGGTATCGCAAGTCGATCCCTTCACCACCAGAACGTGTACCCTGGAGGACTATGTCCTCAGCAAGTTCGATGAGCGGATGGAGTCCCTGTATCCGCTTGTCGGAGATTTTGACCAGGGCAGGTTATCCAGATTGTCCAAAACAATGATCCGATCACATGATGCCATCAAGATGGTGGATAAATTCCGAAGCAGGGCCGGAGAGGTTGAGGAAGCATTGGAGGCTGTCCGCAGTGGGTGGGACAGCATCAAAGATGTAGATGAAGAAAGCATAGGCCAAGTCTTGGAAGCTTGGGAAAATCATAAGGAGTAATAAAGTTTTCCGAAGCCCGGAGAATCTCGCAAGGAGATGTATCTTTGTATTCATTCATTCTTTTGGAACGTAAGTTCCCGGATTCCAGAATTTTGGATCCTATATTTTTGTATTCTTTAAGTGACCCGTGTCCCGGTTCCCAAGGCCGACCGGTCACTTTCAAGGCAGTTAATGAAGGTTGTCAGAAGGTAGGTAACCGCAACAAGACACGTCGGCTCGGCAAGAGGTTTCTGACAGATGGTCTTCCCAAGGTGTCGCTTCAACGTTACATCTGGCGCATCGGAGACAGGGCGCCGCTTTCCCATTTATGAATCCTATAGCCTTGATCCCCGGGGGATAGGATTTCTTCTCCTCTTCTACCAGCTCTCTTCTCGAGGCCAATTCTTCCACTCCTCTTTTCTTGTCTTATTCTTTTGACATGCCAGACCTTTTCCGTCTCAAAGTCTTTTGTAACGTGGCGTAGGTAGTACCGGCCACCGCAAATAATATTATATTGTAAAGTGTAAAATAAGTTAGGTTAAGTTTTAGGTCAAATGATGTGTATAAATAATAAGTCCGGCCTCATTCCAAGGGTCGGTGAAATTGATGATTTTGTAGTCCATAGTTAATAGAAATTTAGTTTTCTCAGTTCTTAGTGGCAGAGCTCAATGCTCCATAGTTTCTAAGCTTTCAATAGTTAAATGCTCCCTTGGAGCCACCATTGTACCACACACTAGTGCTTGCTAGAAGATATGTTAATGAAGAAGGAAGAGTTCTATCAATGAAGTTGTTGGCATTCTGATAACTGGTTAACGGTATTTTATACTTTGTGTTCTTTATGTCCTTTGCTCTGATGCTTTAAGTAGATTAACAACCTCCTTTTCCTCCGCTACTGATTTGATATGAACTGATGGTTCTATATTTCTTCGGTATTTAGTGTAGTGTGTTAGAGCATTGTTGATGTTTTGAATGTTCAGCATAACTATAGGTAGATGAAATAGTTCTAACTCTGCAGTATCTTTTGAAGTTTATTGGTTAAGTAGATGTGCACTTGCAGGAAAACACACTCACTTGAATCCTCAGAGAAGACGAGTTAAGATAACCAGCTACCCCCCTCAAACAAAACAGTCACATTTCCCACCAGAGCCTCGCACTGTCGAGACTCGACTCTCACGTGCTTGGAGGCCCGGGGAATCTCATTTCCCCGGACAACCTTTACAAGTGAAGTTGGCCTGTACTCCGGTACCCGGTGACAACTTACCTCTGTTGGCGGACCCTGTCAACAGAAACTGGCGCTAGGAGAGCATGAACTCGTCCCCCTCTGAGGATTCAGATTTTACACCGCCCGAGGGTTCCCCAAGCCATAGTTTTAGGAGTCAAGCCTTCAGTAGGATTGGATCGTTTTCACCAACAAAATTCGAAAGAATCCTTAGATCAGCTCCCAATCGCGGACGGTTTGTCAAACTTGAGCCTCCCGCTCTAAAGAAACGGACCCCGAAAGCCAAGTCGGCCACCTTTGTCCGGGGATCTAGCACACCACTGAATACCCAAGTCCCCCAGATGATCTCGGGAACTAGTGCTCAACCTAGTCAAAATCCAACTCCCCCAATGGCTGCATATTTTGAAAATACCGGGTCCCCAATGGGAACTTTTCTGGGTGTAGCCGATGATCTACCTTCGCACCCAGAAAAGATGTCCCCGATATGAGTACTTAGACTCACGAACCGCAGAAGAGCATCTGTAGGCATACAAAGATGCCATGAACTGACACTGGATCCAACACCAAGACGTTGTGACCCAGATGTTCGCTCTATCCCTGGGACAGAACGAACTAAACTAGTACCTTAACCTTCCTGCTAACTCCATCAACAGTTGACAGAACATGGAGGATGCCTTCCTGGTTGCCTTCCGTGTACACGTGGACCCAGCGTGGTCCCACAGCCAGTTCATTTCTATCAAGAAGGAACCGAATGAACCCTTTGCAGCATTCAACCACCGGTTCCAATGCGCCTTGAAGCGGTGCACGGGTCCCTTCATCCCATCCGCGGATGTAACTATCCAGACCTATCTCAATGCGATGGACCCCTTCGTTGCCATTCTCCTCTGCAAAACCACCACCCCCGACGACCGGGATACTTTGGCGAAGGTTTACAACCTAGCCTTGGAACTGTCCCATGGGCTTAACAAATCCCCAGGCGGGATTGGGCAGAGCATGCCATTTAACATGATACCCGACAGAACTTCTTATGCCGAGGGATATAACCCCAATCAGGCGATGGGTGCCCCTGCGATGGCCATGAATCCCCCACCACCGCCGATAGACCAGCACGCCCGATACGTATATCTATCTCAGACCCAGACAATACCGGGTCTGGAATCTTTTCCTTGGAACCAGCCGCAGCAAACCAACAACCACAAACGCAACTGCTCGGAGTGCCTTTCTTCCAGTCGTCTGCGGCTGGAGGATTGCCGCCCTCGACTCTGAAAAATAGTGTCGCTTTCCTAGGGAACCAACAACAACAGCCGTCACACTTTGACACGAACACCCAGTTGACTGTCGAGGTTGAATCCCTCTGGCGAATGTTGTCTACACTGACCGTGGACATGGGTCAACTGAAGGTGGGGTCCTACGCACCCCAGAATTCCAATTCTCAGAGAGGGAATATTTTCTTCGGCCAATGGAACAACAATGCCGGAGGGAGAAACTACAATAATGGGCCTCGGCCCAACCAGCAGCAATGGAATAACAATGCCAAAGCCGGAGGTCTGCCTCCAAACCAAAACACCAATCAGAATGGTGCTGGATCGTCCCATTTCACGCCAGTTGCAGACTTCCAGCCCATGACCAACTGGTGTAGATTGCATGACATAGGCTCTCACAATGAAGTAAACTGTGCCATGCTGGAGAAAGTTATCATGATTTTCCAGCTGGACAGATAACAAGCGTCTGATCCTACTCCCCCAGAACCTCCTATACAAGAGCCTACCCATGGTGCCTTCGCCTGTGAAACCGTCTTCTTTGGAACAGATTAAGGAGACGAAGAAGAACCCGAACTACAGGGGTTCTTTGATGAATCTATTCCGGCCTTTGAGGCTAATGCCTTTACCAACCCATGGACTCCCTACAACACTTGGAGCCAGGCTGGTAAAGGACCAGCTTATACACCAACACCTCCCAAGGACACTCCTCCCCAGGACAACACGACCGATCGCTCTGCCCCTCCAAAATGCCCTGGCTCTAACCAAGCTAAGGACCCGGCCGAGGGAAGCCACTTGTTCCCGGGAGGAAGGTTTGACATCACAAAGGCGTTAGAACAAACCACCACCTCCATGACCTTGATGGAGGTTTTGCTGAATTGTCTCGGTCAGAAGAAGTCCCTCCTGAAGCTCTTGGGAAACCCAGAAGCCGTCAGTCGCCCACCCAAGGCTGTCTCTTTTGAGGACGCCAACCTAGCTGTCTTCTAGGGAAACACTGAAGATCCTCCCTTCCTGCTAGGCTTGAACATACAAGGAAAGAATGTACACAACTACCTAGTAGATTTCGGGGCTTCGGGCAACATTATGCCTTTATCCATATTCCATAAACTCGGATTCCGACCCACCCCGTCTAACGGTGCAGTAATCCAACTGGATAAAACTGCTGTAAAAATGGTGGGTGAACTGAAGAATGTCCAGATTCAGCTCATCCAGGACCCCAAGATAGCCAGCACAATTGACATCTAAGTGGTCGACATCCTAGAGACTTATGGGATGTTACTAAGTCAGAATTGGTCCAAATCCCTGAATGGTTACTTTTCAACTGACTTCTCCCACTTGTGGCTCCCCTATGAAGGAGAATCTAACAAGATCTGGGTCGAAAGCGAGCCCCAGATGAGACAGGCCCTCACCGAAGTCGGGATGGAAAATGAGGTCCTATTCTCTGAGACTTCTCCCAGGGTGTACCAACCCCTTGAGATCTTAATGTTTGATTTCACCCCGAGAGAAGATCCAATAGTTCTGCAAAGAACCCAGGACCTGGAAGAAAAATTAAGGGTTAAGGTTAACTCTCAGGGTGCCGCGGCGACCCCCGCCACACTCTTGTCCAGCACTTGGTGCCGAGTACATTACCAGAAACATTCGGAGCTAGAGTGTGAACCGTGTGTTGCCGCTGCTACCCGGCATATCAATGCCCTTCGAAAGAAGGAACATGCAGTTGATTCCCCGGAACCCAGTGTTCCTACTGGGAGCGCCTCTTCGGCGCCACATGTCCGGGGATCCCAATCACAAATCCCTCCGAAGACAAACCTTACCCACATACAATCAGCGCTGGAGGAAACTCCTCCCAATCCTCCTAAAAATAATCCAAAACCCACTTTGTCTTCCCAGCCCCAGATAACGAACGATGACTTGTGGACCCTTAAGTTTGATGGGTCCCGATCCAAACAGGGCTGTGGGGCCAGAGTAGAATTAATCAACCCGCGGGGGAAATCTTTCCTCCCGTCCTATAGGCTGCAGTTCAACTGCACGAACGTCATGGAGTATGAGGCTTTGGTCTTTGGACTCTTATTTGCACTAAGGAAAGGAATCACTCACCTCTTGGCCCTGGGTGATTCAGAGTTGATTGTTAAACAAGTTCGGAGTCAGTATACCTGTCACGATAAGAGGCTGGCTGCGTACCACAACCGGGCATGGAGCCTTATTGAGGATTTTGATGCCTTTGGCATTGATCTTATTCCCCGGAGATGGAACTATGTCTCAGATGCCCTTGTTGTTTCTGCCAGCACACTTGAGTCCATGGCCGGCTCGCAACTCCGAAGATTTTCTGTTGAAATGATCCCCAGCCAGTCCATTCCAGATAATGTCACCAATTTTCAAGTCTTTGAGGATGATCAGCATATCCTGGCCTTCATGGCCAATGTTGGTATCTTTCAGGACCAGATAGTGGAAGAGAGAGATCACGATGATACTGGACAGGGTGATGAAGACAATGGGATCATGGACCTACCAACCAACACCATCCTGAAGGGGATGGTTGTACTTGAACGAATCTTTGACTCGGACCCTCGGGGCTGGGAAAAGATATCATCCTCCTCTGAGGGAGGGAAATTTGAGAAAGTAAACATCGGCCAGCCCGGTGAAGAGAAAATGATACACATTGGCACCTCCTGCTCCCCTTAGGAGAAGGAGAAGATTCTCGCGGTTCTCCGAGAATACATTGATGTGATCGCATGGGGGTATGAGGATCTGAAGACATACGATACATCCATCATGACTCATACTATCCCACTCAAACCTGATGCTAAGCCTTTTTGGCAAAAGCAACAATCGGTCAACCCACTAATCGAGCCTCTGATCCACCAGGAAGTTCAAAAACTTTTGTTAGCCCGGATAATCTTTCCCATCCAGCACACCACGTGAGTAGCCAACCTAGTCCCTGTGAGGAATAAAAGCGGTGAAATCCGCCTTTGCGTGGATTTCCAAAATTTGAACAAGGCATCCAAGAAGTACAATCACCCTCTCCCCTCGTTGGATGAGGTGTTGCAACTCGTGAACGGATCACAAATGATGTCTTTCTTGGATGGGTACTCCGGGTATAACCAAGTCATGGTTTAATATGAGTATAGAGATAAAATGACGTTTACCACTAAGTGGGGAACGTTTGCATACTGGAGAATGCCCTTTGGCTTGATTAACGCAGGGGCCACATTTCAAAAGACCATGGACATTGCATTCAAGGGCCTTGTGAACCGGTGTATAATCATCTACATGGATGATTTGACCGTCTTTTCCCGGGACAGGCGTGATCATTCCGCCCACCTCGCCCAGATTTGCGAGAGATGTCGCCGATATGGAATATCTCTCAACCCCAAGAAATGCATATTCGGGGTTACTGAAGGGAAGTTGCTTAGGCATATTGTCTTTGAGAAGGGTATATCCATCGACCCTGAGAAAGTTGAAGTGCTGCACTAAACCTACAAATGCTCGGCAACAAGAAAGAAATGAGGTCTTTCTTTGGAAAGATCAACTTTGTCCGGCGATTCATCACTGGATTCGCTGAGATTGTAAAACCACTCAACGAAATGATGAAAAAAGATACCAAAATTGAGTGGAGTCCTGAAGCAAAGCGGGCATTCGCCCAGATTAAACAGACGATAATGGAGGCACCAGTTCTAGCCAGTCCGGACTATTCCCTCCCTTTTTATATTTATTCCTTTGCTTCACCGCATTCTTCCGCGGCAGTATTGACCCAAAAGGTCGAACGGGAAGAACAACCAATAGCTTTAATTAGCTCCCCCTTCAAGAACGCCAAAGTCCGGTATTCACCCTTGGAAAAGCAGGCCTTTGCTCTCGTTCGCGCCATGAAGAAATTTCGGCATTATATTCTCCGGAGTAAGGTGCATGCTATCATCCCGGACTAGGCGGTGAAATCTCTGTTGATGCAGAGTGAGTTGGGTGAGAGATGGGGGAAATAGATGGCCATCCTCCAAGAATACAATTTAGAAATGCAACCCATGAAGATAGTCCGAGGCCAGGGACTATGCAGAGCGATGGCAGAAGAGACTCCCCACATTGAATGTCAAACATATACGGTGGAGTCCATCACTTAGGATCCATGGTACACAGACTTGGTGTAATTGTTGAATAACAGATACCCAGCGGAATTGCCTCCAAACAAACGTTGCGCCCTGTGGTTGAAAAGCACCCACTTCATAATAAAAATGCCACGCTTTTTTGCAGGAACTACGAGGGAGTGTACCTCCGGTGCATTGATAGGGTTCAAGCTGCAAAAATAATCAATGAATTTCACGGGCAGTTTGGAACCGGGCATGGCTCAGCTGACGCCACTGCCCATCAGATTCTCCGGGCTGGATATTATTGGCCTTGTATCTTCAGAGATGTCTATACGCACGTCCGAAAGTGCCATACATGCCAAACTGCGGCACATCGAGAGCGTAATCCGGCCATGCCTTTACAGCCGTTTTTTGAAGCTAGACCTTTCGCCCAATGGGCATTTGACTTTATTGAGGAAATCAAACCCAACTCGTCTACCAACCACCGATACATCTTGATGACCGCTACTGATTACTGCACCCGGTGGTCCGAGGCAATACCTTGGAAAAATAATATGGCGGACATAGTTATAAAATTTCTGGAAGAAAACATCGTCATGAGATTTGGAATGCCCTTTGCTATAGTATGTGACAATGGTCTGGCATTTTTTTCGGCTCAATTACTTGAATGAACCTATGACCGGAAGATCACTCTGAAGTTTTCCAGCAACTATTACCCCCAAGGGAATGGTGTTGCCGAATCAACCAACAAGAATTTGCTTGAAGTGATCAAACACTTGTTATAACAGAATCCCCAGGACTGGCACCAAAAGATGAGATTCGCCCTCTAGGCGGATCATATTCGATTTAAGGCCGCCCTAGGGACATCCCCATTCCATCTGGTTTATGGCCAGAACCCAGTGTTCCCCATTAACTTACAAATCCTGGTTTTATAGTTCATGCAGGAATTCAGCAACTGGGACAATATTGTGGAGGTTCGGCTCTTAAATTTGGTGCGAATGGAAGAACAAAGAGACGCAGCACTTTAACATTTTGTGCGTCACCAAGCAGTAGTGAAATGGTGGTTTGACCGGAGAGCCCAGTATAAGGCATTTCAGATTTTGGACTTGGTCCTCTTGTGGGATAAAGCCCGGGAAAAGAAAGGAAAGCACACCAAATTCCAACGGCTCTGGCTCGGACCATATTTGATCTCAGAGATCTGCGGGGCAAATACCTATTGCCTCAGTAATATGACCGGGGAACCCGTCCCATTGCCCGTCAATGGACAGTTTCTCAAACATTATTTCAAATGAGGCAAGTTTGCCCAAAGTTGTATTATATGTAAATTTTCTTGCTTGTAAATATTCCTTCCCCGACGTTCTGTTCAGGGTGCCTTGTAAATAGTTGTCAGCTGTCCTCTGGGATCACCCTTGTTTTCTTTTCTTTTCTTTTCTTTTGTTCTTTTCTTTCTTTCTTTTCTCTCCGAGTTCCCAATGTTTTGCCCCCTTTTGTAGGCTGGTATGCTCCACATAACATCTAGTCTCCGGGATGGTGCCTTTCGCATTATGGTGAACTTGAAATCTATTGTTAGCATGGTGGAATTGGTCCGATCTCCAGAGTTATTTTGTAAGTTTGGTAACAGGTTGTGAGCAATCTTCATCAGATTTATCCCTGGAAGTCTGGCAATCAGTTAACTCAAAATCAAAAGGAACAAGTAATCGGACACACCAAGAGTAGATCGGCCGTACTAGTTTGTTAGCCCAAGTCTGAACTTTAAAAATTCTTCCGGGTCTAGAGTTTTCTTCCCCATTTAGTAAATTAAGACGGATGGAAGGGTGAAAGAAGTACCACCATTAAATTTATATAAGCTTAAGCTTAATGGTGAAAGAAGTATTGCCCTCCCATCCAGAAAAGAATAAAATGAAAAGGAAAGAAAATATGGGATGTAGAAACTCTCGTATTCGGGGGGAAACGAGCAAATTTGATGACTTTGGCTTGATAGATCTAGTGCCTCTTCTCTACTTCTTCCAGAGGTCATCGGCTTGATTTTCCTTTAAAGCACACACTCCACAACTGACAAAAGACCAAGGATTGAATAATGTATGCGCCGGATTTTCTCAGACGCTTCATGCCTTGCAAGCAGGATACTCTGAGTAACGATTGGTTCCAGTTTTGTTAAACAAAGATTCTACGGTTCTCAAATGCGCTAAGGCATTCGTCCTAGATAGTCGCCATTTGTTATGCCCTGCATACCCGTCCCTACATTTTGTGTGTAAAATGTTGGGTCCCCTCTTTTCGCTTTTGGCTCTTGCCTTGTTTGCCTTGTCTTTTGTTTTCTTTGTTTTCTTCTCCGGGCTTTCCCTCCCCGGAGGGTTTGTTTTCTTTCTGCTTGTCTTTCGTGCCTCCGGGACCTGGTCCCAGAGTTTGTTCTCTCCAGAGCCGGATTCCAGACTCTGAGATTCTCTATCGTGATGTCTTCTCCTCGCGAGAAGGTATCGGGACGTGGAATCCCCAGGCCCGGAGTCCGGAGGTTTGCCTGTTCTAGAGTTTGCAGGAAAAGAGAGGTAACTTGCTTTTACCTTGGGTATAGATAGAAATTACATGTCACTTTTACAGTTACCGTGATTAAAACACTTGTGCACTCAGAGTGATCCTTTGGCGATTAAACGACGATTAAACTGCGATTACTTTGTGCTTAGTGGGTTGTTGCTAGTTGGCTCGAGGTACCTGTTCGTGGTCGTTTGAAGGTAGAACCTGTTACGGGAGTGCTCTTGGTGTGCTCTTTCCCTACCCTTCTTTGGATTTCAGGTAGGTCCTCTAGTTTTCCTACTCATTTTGTGTTTTTTGTTTGTTTCCCTTTGCTCTTTGGTTTTCGTTTGTCCCGCTGGTTTTCCTTTTCGTGTTTTGTTTTTGGTTTGCCACCCGTTGGTGGGTTGGCCCCGCGAGAGGGTTGTCCACCCTCTGCACAGCTGTAGATTAATGTCGATAATGTACATTGTTGTAGATTAGTTCATGCATGTGTATAGTTATGTAAATTTGTAAAACTCGTAAATGTGGTATATTTTGTGTATATATTTCGGCCCTCGGCCCTCTATATTTCTGTGTGTATATATCCTGTATATCCTTTCGAGCTCGCGAGTTCCTCGCGCTCTGTCATGCATTTTCACCGATGAGACTGAGTTTGTCAAGACGGAGTCGCCACGGTTTGAACTCGGCACCTCGCTGGTTTGAGCCATGTTGGTTTTCTCTCTCCTCCGTCTCATCACCTTAATGACGAGATTAATTTCCCACAAGCGGGCATTCAAACCGTGTCCCATATGGCATTTATTTTACCCCATGTCAGCCCACTTGTCACCATTAAGGCTTTTATGTCACCTGCCACGTGCTAACCCATGTCAGCTGAATATGGTTTCTTACTGGTCACATCGGCATAGCAATGGCTAGATTATCCGGGCTCCGGGCCTTAAGCAATTCCTTGTCCCGTGTTTCCCCTTATCATTTGGTTTGATTTTCCCCAAAGTCTTACTCACGTTTATTATAAGTATCCCAGGACTTTTGATGTATGCTAACACTTGTTGAACAAATGCAGGGTGGTGATATTTTCCCCGTAGTGCTAATATTCTTTTATATGCGACAAGTTCTAACAGTTCTCTGGTCTTGCAGGTTG
Organism: Thuja plicata; assembly: GCA_018584345.1. NCBI lineage: Eukaryota > Viridiplantae > Streptophyta > Pinopsida > Cupressales > Cupressaceae > Thuja > Thuja plicata. Next base: position 241,236 of record MU226692.1, read on the forward strand.
CGGACAATTTGATCGAAGATGTCTAAAGTGATCACCCCTCCTTCCAGCCTGGAGCTACCTACCACTTCCACCCGAGCGGCCACCAAGACTAAGACTGAGAGGTTATTGGCAAAGCTGCCCTTGACCTCTAAATATCCCAAGGATGGCACTATTGTGGGATCAAAAATAGAATCCATAGTTCAAGAGATAACAGATGCAGGGCCCGGACCTTGGGCAGAAATGCAAGGCTTGATTCAAGCCATTTATAAACTAAGGGCCACTGGAGATAACCTGGGCACTCAGATCACCACCTCTGGTATCATCAAGGCGGTTCGGTGCAATCACAAGAGTTAATACTCCAATTGGCAACACTGTACAGCGCACCAACTCAGACCGTCCTACTTTCGGATCCTCGACCACTACAGTACCTAGCAACAATCGTCATCTTGGGCGCAACAACTTTTGCCTCGGGGCTGGGGATCCCACAATTCAATGGATCCATTATCCGGAATCGGCTCTAGACATTGCAGGAGTTCAAGGGCACTGAGCTGATTTCCCGGCAACATATTAATAGCGACTGGCTAAAGATCCCAAAGAGGGATTACAGGAGGATGAAGTTGGAAATCCCTCGCGGGGAGTTCAAAGAGCCCATCCAGGCAGGCATTGTATTTTTATGTAGGATCTTCGGATTGCCCCATGCCTGGGATTCCTCGGCATAGATGTTCTACTTTCTGTACTGCATCACCACTCGCAGTCAAACTTTCAACTGGGCGGCCCTCATATCTAATCACGTAGACAAGCAGCTGAAGAGCGTTGCCCAGAACTCCAAATTTTATATGACATCATACATGCTATGGGCACTAGCACAGCAATAGCCGGCTTTTCATGGTTTGGGAACAGTTGGAGAGCTTGGAAACGGGCCGGGCCAAATGGAACCATGGGATCATTATCCCCAAGTGCAATGGGAACTTAGTTTCCCAAATTTCTACCGGGTAAACGATGCTTTCGTTTACAACATTCTAACACTTACTCGGGATTCTGGGTACTGACTATCACAGGCCTCTGTGTGTGTGTAAATGGGTACCTGTTGAAAAAAACACAAACACTCAATAAGTCATTGCATTAGCTTGAAAGGTTAGATAAAACATGCAAAACCACTAATATTGACCTATTGCCTGCTAACTAAGAGGAGTGTAATTAGTAACATATCAGCCCTCAGAATATGTTACAAATCAGTGACGAATACAACCTAGCATGAAGGATTTTAAATTAAAAACAAGCTAAAAGATGAAAAAGCATGTATTTTAGCTCTAAAAGATGAAACTAGAATAATGAACTAGCATGAGATAATAGATGAAATATGAATCTAATATTAATTCAACAGCATAACAATGTATTTTTGATCTAAGGTGAAGGCTTCTTTGCTCTCAAAATAGGCTTCTATTTATAGAAGAATGGGAGAGAGAGAGAGAGAGAGAGAGGGGGACAAGGTTCATTTATGAATTAAGAGACTCATAAATGAATATGTAAGAGCCATTAATGCCCAAGGCATTAATAGGGCATGGGAGAGACATAGGCTTAAGGTCTTCATATTAATGAGGGCCTTAATGAAGCATGGAAGAAAGGCTTGAGAAAATGGACTTTAAGAAAGTCCAGCTTGAGAAAGTGGAGTTTCTCAAGTGGGTTGAGTTGTTAAGCATCCCTTAATGGAATGTGACAACATTAGGAGGTGGGTTAGAGTAGAATTTAGGATTAGGATTAGATTAGCATGGGTGAATGGGTTGAGAAGGGTTAGAAC
>MU226693.1:0-16345 GCA_018584345.1 Thuja plicata
TACACATATATGTATATGTATATATATATGTATATATATGTATATATGTATATATATACATATATATATATATATATATCTTCACAAATAAATTCATCAATCCCTAAGAAATTTCGAATGAATCCAAATTTTTCCATTTTTCAATCTATGCAGAATATATTTCTCCAAATAAATAATCGAGTTGTACGTATTGATAATACTGTAGCTACTATCCACAAAGGCAATAAGGTAGTGGATATTTTAGCCAATATTGGATTTGGATTTCCAAGTAAGAAAGTGTGTCGTATTTATGAAAAGATCCCAATGGATCTCCAAATATTGCTCTATCATAATTATGAGGCATGGAAAGCTCAAGCGGTTATGGGAAATGATAAAGGATGATGTACTTCACGGTGTCCTTAGCAGGACATCATTAATGTGGTATATGCCAAAATTTATGTTTTTCTTTTACATTGCTCTCATCTGAATTGGTTTGGCATTGTCTGCGATAGAGAGGTGAGATTTGGGACTTTTACAGGATGGGAGATATAAATTTATTGGATCCCATCATTTATCTAAAATGGTAGAACAATCAAGTCATGTGGAGTGAGCTCTCGACAATGGATTTACTGGTTATATCAAGAAGCTTTACAGGGAGGATACTCTTGTTACTAAGGCCTTTGTTCATGTATGGAGAGAGGGAGTGCTCTGTGTGTATGGTATGGAACTATCTAGGTTAATGAGGAGTTGGTAGCTAAAGTTTATAATATTCATATTGAGGGAAGAAAATTCTAGATAGAGATAAAAAAAAAAGTGCTACAGAGGCCATGAAAATGTTTTTCTTGTTTGATGAGAGGGGGAAAGTTAGAAATAATATTGATGATGGGTGAAATAAAACCTCACTTCCGAAGCCTTAGAGGGATGTCACTAAAGTTTTCATGCATTAAATCACCCTTGATAGAAATTTTCTAGTATATTTAGTTACCACTTCGTTATTCAAAATAATTTGTGTCATGATAAATGCATTTCCTTTTACTTTTATCTGGTTTCATCCTTAAATAATTGTATTAGGGCCCATAGGAAGAATGGTTCTTCCCTTATCCCCTATGAGGGCTTAATATTATTATTGTTGAGTATGCCAGGGCTATCAAGGTCGAGAGAAATCTTGTGGCTAAAACTTCTATTGAGTATAAGAAAAAAATTTGTGTCCACTATAGGGATACCTATTTGGATGAGCATGTGGAATTTTATGGGGATGAGATATTCCATATATACAAGAAGCAGGGGACCTCATCGTCTAAACCTAAAATATCATATGATAGAAATAGGATTGTTTCATCTGATGAGGAGGAGGACCAAGATTATGCTCCTGACTCGGTGCATGCTAGTAGTGATGTAAAGGGGAAAGGAGTGGTTAGAGTTTCTATGTATAGTGCTAAAAGGAAATCCAAGATTTATGGGCCTGTCCCTATCAATGTCAATAGAAGAAACACCAAATGGAAGAATGTCCCCCATACTGATATGTGTGTGTCGGTGGAGGATCAGGGTGTTAATGCTTTCACCCACAAATGGTAGTGGAATTACCCCTAAGGAGATGGGTTGTTCAGTTCCTAAGAATACGAATTCAAGCCCTAGTTTGAGGAATTTACACGTGTTGGTGAATAGATTTGTCTCTGATTTGATTACAAATTATGCTAACTCTATGTCTCTTTGGAAACAAACTATCCTGAAAAGTTGGGTAAGCATGGGATAATTGCTTCCCTCTAAATTGTTTGAGGTACAACTCCCTATCAGAAACATTAATGAAATTATGAACTTAAAACCAACAATTGCACTTTTAATCTGAAAGCACATAAGGATCACTCAAATACTCTTAGGTATTGAGGTATTTTTAGATAAAATAAATATAAAGTAACAGAATCAAAGAAAGGCAAGGTTTCTTTGATTGAAACATAATGAACTTGAAAGGAAATAATGAAGAGAATTATCCAGAAAGGGAGATAAATACCATGCATTCACCACAATCTAGTAATGAGAAATACACCAATTCACAAAGAAATTGACATATCATAAGTCCAAATTCATAGATTTAAACTTAGCATTGCATTAAAATAACATGATCACACAAAACAAAGTCTGAGATTAATCCGATCCAGTATCTCTCTATTCAATTCTCTTAGGAAACACATAAAATATTAACAAAATAAAAAAATGTCAAACTAAATCTAACAGATTCCAAAATTTCCATCCCTTTTCCAATTTTATGCCCCAACATATATAGTTTATCGAATTCGGGAGGCCTCCCTTAAAAATCGGCTCCTCAAATTAATCAAAGGAAAATGGTTTCAGACCAGTAAATAAAGATAGAGTAAAAGTTTTTAAAAATAGCTAAATCGTAAAAAAAATGACTTAAACATAGGCATGAAAACCATCACGTGCTTTTGGTTATTATCTCCAGACGTAGCTTCTCAAACAAGCTTCCAGCTCTGAAATGTACTCACTAGCTTTTGGATCGAGCGAGAGTGGAGACTCTTCACATGATTCATCTTTGCACGACATGCGCTCTTTTCCCATTTGAAGTCCTGCATTTTCTCTAACTGTCTGGGTAACTGTCCCCGATTAAGACACAACATGGAATCCACATTAGCAATGGTGGTGAAATCTTCAGCTGTAATATCCTCCTTTTCTTTGATATCATTCATTGCATCCCCAAAACTCTTTTTCATAGCCTCTGCATTTATATTTCCTTCGTTGAACTGAAGGATACCTAATGGGTTCACAAGTTTGATTTATTTAAATGCATTAGTATGCATTTCTTTGATCGCTTTCTCCATGGAATGCAAGCTCAAGATCGCTATCTTAAATAGACTTCTCTTCCAACTCAGATTCTTTTTCAGAATTAAGAGCATACATGCATCTATCATTTTCATTGGGTTCTCTGCAAGGAACTTCCCAACTCCATATCCTTCTATCTCAGTAACTTGGGATACAACAACAACACATTTTTCCTCATCTGATTCCCAAGTTTGTATCAAGGTATGAATTTTCCCAATCAGAGCTTCTCCTTCTACAAAGATCGCTACAAACTCCTGAAGGAATTTATTTCCTTCCAAAATGATGCCACCGATCCATTCTTTCATAGCTACCATCACGGATTTTCCTTGATGCAATTGTTTCAGCATTTTTTTAATATCAACAGAATTAGGATCAAAAGCTTGTGGAGATTGAGTTAGAGGTAGAGCCCCAACTTCACTGAGTGAACTAAGGAGCTTAGCCATCGTGATTACAAACTGCTTGAGCTTGCATTTTTCCTTGCCATCTTTCTAGGACTGACCAAGCATATGAACCGCTGAGAATTTAAAATGATGATCTCGAGTATCTCTGTTCAGCACCCCAAAATCCATTTTTGTAATTTTGAAATCTTCTACTATAGGTTCAAGAATACCCTCCTTTTTGAAAGCGGCTATCTCAGTGGTTACTTTTCCTATGATGGGGTCTGTAGTCAACCTTGCATTGCTTTTGGCCTTCTTCATTTTTGGGGTACGTGCAACATACTTTGTAACAATATCTTGAACTGGAAAAGAAATAGGTTTGAAATTACATTTGTTTCTCACTGATTGAGTTATCCAAGGAGGAACTGAGTTAGAAACCAACCTATTTTCAACATTCTTGGCAGGTGTCACATCTTCTTGCTAAACTTCAGACTTATCCATTATTGTATCCTGAATACCTTTGCCCTGTTCAGGTGAAAAAGAGATATCTTCATGATTGACATCAATGTCAATGAAGTCAGAGTCAGGGGAAGCCATTTAGGATTAAATTTCAGCTCTAGTTCTAGACCTTGTTCGAGATGTAGTGGGATGTCTGATGGGCACAACTCTTTTCTTAGTTGAAGGAAAATTACCTACATGAGGAGTCAAGAGGGAAATGTTAGAAGAATTAGGTGGAACTTCAATTGAGGTCGATCTGGCACTAGTTTCCTTAGGAGAGGTGACCCTCTTTGTGTTTAATTTCCTTATTTTTTACCAAACATCTATGTAGGCCAGAATGAACCTAGCTCTCAATTTGATGTCTTCTTCTTCATCCCTTGTCCAATCTACCTTTGATAGAGTTTCTGCACTAGGTTCAGTAAAACCATTTTCAATGATTTCTGACTCATCTTCGACCACATCAGAAACATCAAGCTTCAACAGCAGACTTCTAATCTAGGGAACCAATAACCTTGAATGATCTCTTATCTGAACTGCCCTTTCATCTCATATATCCTCCCACAAATCTTCCATATGTGGGTTCAGGTCCAACTGCTTTCAAGTTTAACACCTTCATGGCAAACCCTTTATTGTCAAATCCCCTTCTTGATTCATAAAACTACATGTGAAAACCAACTAAATTGTTCCCTATCACCGATGCATCTATCATACTCTTCCATACCAAATTTCCAAGTCTTATTGGAAACATCGACTCCCACTTATCTTCCGAGAGGTTATTCTTTATTACTGTAAACACTTGTCTACAGGCTTCTACTAGGATGAAACAATCAAAACACAACCTGGGTAATCTGAGAGGTTCTTCATCAAAACCGTCGACTCTTAAATAGGTGAATCAATGAAAATGGATATAGAAACTCCCGAAGATCTAAACCATTTTTTGTGCTTCTAGAGAAATTCTTGGAATTGGGGTTCCAACTAAGTGATTACATAATCTCCCAAGAAAAACATCATGAACTCTCCTATATTCTTCTAGAACCCTGTCTTTCCTTAACAAAGGACAATACTCAAAAATGGTTATATCTTTGTTCCATGCCTCATGAGGAATTCTAGTAAGATCTTGGGTGCATGCAAGGTAATAGGTCAAGTAGGAGGACATATAGAATTCCTTTCGCATAGCTTGCGCATGTTTGAGCTGATCTCTCAATGAACTTGCAATTATTTTGGCCCAGTCTAGGCTCTGCTTGCCTTCCAACACAATTTCTATAAAATAATACATCCAAGCTTCAAAAAGAAGTACTTGTTCTGAACCTCTTATCCTATGCAACAAAACCATGATATTATGGATGTGGGTTTTCATATGGTATTTGGTTAAAAATTTGGGCAATCTAGAACCACCTCTGTAGTTTGATATAGTCCATTTCAAAGTGATGTTACTGAGCTTCTTGTCGCTCCTTTCTCAGAATTGTGCCAGCGACTGAGTGGGGGTAAAACTAGCAGAAGCTTCATCTAGTATTTTAAAGACTGACATTATCATCTCTCTATTTATGGTCAAAATACTCTTACCCTCATTATTCAACACACTTTTGGACTTGACATCATAGCGGTATATACATTGTTGAATTACTTGTGGACTTATCACAGCTGGGGGACAGGTAGCGACTTGGAGTAAACCACTGGACATAAATTCTACAGTATGCTCCTCCTTTACTCAGTCTTTCAAAACTTCAACCATATTTTCTACTTTGACTCCCAACAAATCTGTATCTGTAATGATCAGAGTTCTACATCCTAGACTTGCAGTATTTCCGAAGAAGTGCATGCTAGACCTCATCCTTTTTATCTCTACCTAATTAAATTAAAGACTACAATTCTTTGGGTAAAAGGGCATATAACCAGGCACAAAAGAGTGAAGCAAATAGAGGTCTTATTGGGCATTACCTGTTCTCTACTAAACTGAAAAACCAAAAATTTTGTCTTCCGCAGCCAAGAATCCACAACTTAGCTCTGAAAAGAAATGAGCTTGAAGGATGAAATTTAAAGAAAACTCACTCTGTGGGAAAATCATCCAAGAGATGATAATTAAATTCTTCACATAAGCTCAAATTAAATGAAGCTAATGATGTGACATCTGGCCATCACTTCATTTAATTAAACCCCCTCAAGTCATTATTGATGCATTAAAAACTATCCCTTTGTTTGTGCCAAAAAAACATGTCCCTTAACCCACATTGCCAGCTTGTCTTTTCCCATGTGGCCAACTAATTTTTCAAATCATCGTACCATTATATGGTGGATACACTTTGATGTGTCTATCAGCTGTCAACTCAACTATCACATCACCTTTGTGCTTTGTTGAATCCTCCCTTGAACTGCTTTGCACTACTTTGAACAGAGGTTCAATGCGCTTCAAAGTGGTTTGATGACATGTCCTAGGTCCTACCTACAATCATCGATATTAAGCTAGAAAATTTTGATTGAACTACTTTGAACTGAGGTTCAAAGTGGTTCAAAGTGGTTCATGAAGAAAATACTGATACCAACATTTGACCGAGATAATTGGATTTCACAAGATGGGCTCATGACACATTTAAAGAATAAGTTTGGAGGTAAATCTGACATCACAAAGCTCTTTAACTTGGACTTCTTCTGCATAAAGGGGGATTGGGCTAGAATTTAAGGAAAAAATCAAAGGGGGAGAAGACCTTTGATCATGGTGACTCAAATAGACCCTAACATTGGCTCTGCCTAGGGACTGCAAGTTGTCAAAACTACAGAGAACTCTAAATACTAGTTTCACAAAAACTAGAACATGAAAGGAAAAAGGACAACACAACTGAACTACAACTAAAGAATGCAAGGGAAACTAATTAATATGTATAGATAGACCTGGGAAAACCATTAAAAATTGAATATATTTAGGTCCTACCCATTGTAGGTGAACAGAAGGTTGACACCATATGTGTAGGACAAACAAAAAGCATTAAAACCAATCATTTATGTGATAATAAACAAGCCATTCCATAAAGATTCAAATTTATCATGGGAACCTTTAGGCACCTTCCTTTTGTCCCACAAAAGCACTTCATCTCCCTCCATGAATTTTCGGGTATGAGCCCTCATATCAAAGATCTAATTAACTTTCAGCTAATGCTATGTAATATGGTCCACCAAGTCATCCCTCTCCTCTTTTAGTTTATTTAGGTATTCAAGTACATGACGCGTTTCTCAAGTGAACTTTGAAAATATTGGTCTTCAATTACTATTTGTAGCTTAGCTGCGGATAATTCTAGAGGTAAAGATACATGAGCTCCTATCCCATACACAAGTTCAAAAGGGGAAATGCTAATAGCTCTTTTCAGAGTAGTTCTATCAGCCTATAATGCCTCATATAACTTCCTATGCCAGTCACGAGGGTTATCATTCAACATATTTTTCATTATAGATACCAGATTCTTATTGCTAGACTTTGTCTTGCCAGTTCCCTATGGAAAGTAATCTAATGAATGAGTTAGTGATATCCCATGTTCATAAAAAAAATTTGAAATCTCTTCCCAAGAAAAGTATGTAGCATTATCCACTACTATCTTGACTGGGATCCCAAACCTTATAAAGATATAGTTCAGCAGAAAGTCACATACAACTTGAGAATTTTCCTTCTTGGTTGGGACCACTTTCACCCACTTGGTGAAGTAATCAGTGACTGTTAGAATGTATACATGCCCTACAATGGACAGAGGGTTCAAAGGCCCAATAAAATCTATACCCCACTATTTAAAAGGCTCTTCAATGATCACGGGCTTGAGGGGCAATGCTGCAAGTTGTGGGCGCCCAGTAAATAACTAACATTTCTCACAATTCTTAATATAGTGATACGCATCCTTGAACATTCCCCACCAATAGAAATGATTTCGTAGAATCTTGAAGGCTGTAACAATAGAGGAAAAGTGGCCCTTGCAAGCATCATCATGGAAAGTCCTTAGTAGCACTTTCTGTTGTGTGGTATCCACACATCTTAGGAAAGTCCCATCAATGCTCTGTTTATACAATACATATTGCAAAATCACATACTTAGAAGCCTTCAATTTTAAGTTACACTTCTATCAAGGGCTCAAATGTTTAAGGAACTCCCCATAGGTGAGAAAGTATGTTACATTTGAAAACCATGGGTCAGTTAAAATTACTAGCAGTACTGAGGGGTTTTCATTAGCTTCTTCTTTTGCCAGTCCTCTATCTTCAACTAGAAGCTTACACAATCCTTGCCCCCTCACGAAATTAGTTGGCTTGCTGGTCAAATCATATTCTTGAATTTTGGCTATCCACACTACTCTATTATTCATTCCTATCTCTTTATGAGTCAGCACACTTTTGACCGCCATTTCTTGGACATATACCGTAGCATGGGAGTGTAAGATGTAATATCTGAACTGCTTTACTACCTTTACTATAGTGAACACATATTTCTCAATTTGGGAATACTTGAGTTCATGTTTCTTCATCGGATTTCTCATGAAAGCAATAGGTGCCTCCTGTCCCATATCATCTTTCTACGTTAAAATACTAGACAGGGTATGCTCTAATGCATAACAATAGATTTTGAAGTCCTTTTTAAAATCCATACTTATCAAAACTGGAGCTTGGGCTATCACTAATTTAACCTCATTGAAGACTCTCTTTCCTTCTTAATTCCCTTTAAATGGAATCTTCTTACTCAACATGTCTACCATATGTTTAGTTATTTCTGAAAATTCAGGGAGAAAAGCTCTTAAAAAGTTCACTTGGCCAAAGAAAAAATTCAAGCCACTTTGGCTAGAAGGTAAGCTGAGTTGTTGAATCACCCTAACCCTATCTAGATCAATCTTGACACCTTTCTTTGAAACAATATGCCCTAACAGTTTACCTTCTTCAAAAAACAAGACCGACTTCTTTGGATTCAGGGATATGTCATGACTTCTGCACCTTTGTAATACTATTTCAATATCCTTCAAATGACAACTCCTGCTCTTTTAAAATATAGTCAAAACATCCAAAAGATCACAATGATCCTATTACAAAGGTCTCCAAATAAAGAATTCATTACCCTCTGAAAAGTAGCACTAGCGTTGATTAATCCAAATGACATTATGTTGTACACAAAAGTACCCCAAGGGGTTATAAAATGTTGTCTTGCGTTGGTCCTCCTTTGCCACACTGATTTGGTTATATCTAGAATAAACCTCAAGCATATACATTACTTATGATCTTGATACTGCCTGAAGCATGTGTTCCATCACTGGCAAGGCATAGTTATGTTTGAGACTGGCCTGATTTAAGTTTTAGAAATCTTCACAAATCCTAATCTCACCATTCTTTTTCCTTACATGGACTATATTGGGGATCCAGGTTGAATGATGAATAGGTTAAATAATTTTGGCTTGCAAAATCTTCTCTACTTCTTTTAATATGCCTTCAGATACTTTCGGATTATAGTTTCTCAACTTTTGGCAAAAAGGTTTGGCATCCATTTTCAAAGGGATGTGATGTCTGAATTGACCATCTCTGAGGTTTTTAAGATTTTTGTATCCCCAAGAAAAAACTTCCTTATACTCTGTTAATAATTTCTTGAGGTCATCTTTCTCCTGTTGGGAACAAGTCCTCCTTATAGGAATCCATTTTGGGGCATCGTCATCGCCTATATTGATTTTATCATATTCCTTAGGGTTATGACCATGAGACACTTTCTCCTTAGCTGTACTATCATCCTTTCTCCAAAATAGTTGTTCTAGAGGGACCAATACCTTATTAATTTTATTTCCTTTGAGTTGTATAATTCCATCATCCTCCACTGAGACTTCACAAGTTTCCTTACACTCATTTTATGAACCTTCAAAATTAACAATTACAAAGTTGTTAATACATCCCAAAAAGCACTGAGCTGGGAATCACCATCAAAAACAGGCCAATTCTCTACATTATCTGGTACTTTGGGTCATTATACCATTTTTTTATCTTGTAGCTCTGAGTTTTAAAATCAAGATGTGGCAAAAGTAATGAAGCTGAAACTACTGAAGAGTCTGCTTTAGTGTTCAAGGTTCTAGGTATGAACTCAATAGAGAAAGGATCAAAAGATTCAAGATCATCCCACACAAAATTCCTATAGTTTTTTTAATTTTTCATTCTTGATTGAGAACTATCTTCTTACCTGTTTCACAATCAGATCAACATCACCCTGGGCAATCAACTTCTTAACCCCTCTTAGTTTTGATTCTTCCAAACCTAACAGTAATGCTTCATATTCAACTGTGTTATTGGTGTTTCTGAAGTCCAGCTTAAAAGATAAAGGAATGCACTCTCCTACAAGGGGAAAATCACTACTTCGGCCCATGACCCAGAATTAGAATAGCTACCATCAAACTCCATTTTCCATAAATCATCATTTTCTAATTCGGTAGCAATAGGTTCAGTTTCATCATTGGATAAAACTACATAATTACCAAAATGACATTCTTGAAAGAGGATCTGAGCTTTGGGATTATATAAAGCAACTACAGAGTATTTATTTTTAGACTCTGGCTTAAGTTTTATCTTCTTATTGCCTACTGGAATGACTGCTTTAGAACAGTCCATCTTTATGTCGCCTCCCATGTCTTTACAAAAATTTCTACTAAGAAACATACCGTAACTAGATGGAATGTCTGCTACTAGGATTGTTAACTTCAAACATTTATCTGGGCACATAGCGAGGACAACTTGCGCATCCTTCACTTGCCCCGTTAAAGACACTTGTTTTCCATCCAGAGAGTAGCATCAGCCAAAATTCTTAGTTAGGGTAAGACTAAGGGCTTTGGTGACTAGACTAGGCATTATATTATCAGAGGCATAGGAGTCAATTATACAGTTACTGAGTTTCTGTCCATTTAATAGCAAAGAGGTGTAAAAAGGATTTGGATTCTTTTCTTCTATCTCATTTTCTACAGAGTTGACATAAGGGTAATCATCAAGTATATATGGGGTGTCTTTAGACACAAAAATAGGGGGTCTTCCACTATGGTTGTCTCTCCTATAAAGGGTTTACTTGGTTAGATATTTTGGCTTGAATCTCCTTTCAAATATTTAACCAACATGTCTAATTCTTTATGATTCATCTCTAAATATTCAGCTGGAGAGATGGTAATGGAATTTGTTTTAGAAAATTCAACAAAATTAAAGGTAGGAGGAGTAGGAACCACATTACCTTTTTGTAATATTTTAATCCCTGAGTTTTTTGGGGTGGATGAGGACTCACCATTTCTAGCTTCTTTATTCCTTCAAAAAGCATCAGATGTACCCGCACTAGGCATGAACTTTTGATTCCTTTGATTTCTTGTGAGGAAAGCACATGAAGGGTCTTACATAGTCGCCAGTACATCTCCACCTCTTTCGGAGTCAGAATCATACTCTAAATAAAAAGAACTTGACTGTCATATATCAGGAGAAGTTTTTTCTTCTCTATATTCTTCAATCCCAATAGTATCCCTGGTTGATTTTATCTGAAGACATATGAGCTAGTCTGGAAACATTTCCCCATCATGATCAGTTTTCAAATGGAAAGAATACATAGTTTCTTTAGGTGCCTATTCAATCTGTAGCCTAGGCTGTGAGCCCGTTAAGAGTGGAACCTTACCATGGGCCTAACTGAACTATTTCCGGCTAACATCTTGATAAGGAGATTGATATGGGGAACTAGAATTATTTTTTTGTCTTTTAAGCATCACCATGTCATTCATCAGCCTCTGCAACAAAGGATCAGTTGTAGTAGATGAGGAGGCACTCACGGATTGAACTTCTCTTTTCCACTTTCCTATTGTGACGAATGTATCCTTGTGTTCAATGGCTTGCCTTTGCGTGACATTAAAATTGGCCGCCCCATCCTTCAATAGGTGAAAGATTATATTGAGAGGTATCGCATTGAGAAATAATATCTTCTTATTTTCATCACTGGGAGTAGAATTGGTAGGAATTCTTTGCAAAATCCTATGACACTTAGCCACAAATTCTCGCATAGGTTCATGCATTTCTTTCATTAGCTGGCTCAATTGAAGCAATAGTGAGATTTCATTATCAGGAGTTTTGAACCTCGCTTTGAACACATTCTTCATATCATCCCAACTGGTGATAGATCCATGAGGTAAGTGGTTGAACCAATCAGCTGCGGCATCAGTCAAAGTTCTTACAAAAAAGCCTCACAATGACCTCCTAAGTGGGGACACTAAGAATACTACATGTTGTATGAAAGGCACTTAAATGATCTTCAGTTGTCTTTTTTCTATCTCCACTGAACTTAGGTAAAACTTGATTAGATCCCTTTGGAAGAGAAGAGGGTGCATTAACTCCCAAGTTCAAAGGGCCTATATTTTGACCCCACGACTAATTGGCAGCCATGAGTGGGTGTTGGAAGTTCAAACGTTGAGTATTGAAAACTGAAGGTATCACAGTACATGGTGGGATAATAGCTTGGACAATTACTGATATGACAGGCCTACTAGAAGGTGAAGGGGGTCTACTAAAGGTCTTGGTCCTTCTTTTCTTTGGGGTATTAAAATCAGGGGAAAAAAAATCAAAAATTTCAAGGCTTCAAAATCTGCATCGATCAAACCTTTTCTCCGATCACCTCTTGTGTATCTTTCCTCAACTTGCTTTGCTTATCAAGATCAAACCCCAACTTCTTCTAAAGATCTTGTGCTGTTCTGTCTACAACTACGGCTTCATGAGAAATGGGAAGTCCTCTAAACCACTCCCCAATTTCTTCTTCTTCTATGACTTGGTAGACTTGTTGGTACTGTTGATTGCTCTCCTTCAACTTCCACGCCAAGGAGTTAAGATCGGCTATTATATCTTCTTGAGTATCTAAGAAGAAAAATCAGGTTGCAACACTAGGGGAAATTCTTCCTGCTCAAGAATCACAATAGCCGATAGCACCATAATTTGTTAATTCATGAAAATGCAACTACTTATATTCTTCTGATAGCTCGTTCCCCAGTAGAGTCACCAAAAATCTGTTGGTGAACAGATTTGTCTCCGCTTTGATTACAAATTATGCTAACTCTATGCCTCTTTGGAAACAAACTATCCTACAACAGTTGGGTAAGCATGAGATAATTGCTTCCCTTTGAATTGTTTGACCTGTACAACTCCCTATAAAAAACATTAATAAAATTCTGAACTTAAAACCAACAATTGCACTTTTAACCTGAAAGCACATAAGGATCTCTCAAATACTCTTAGGTATTGAGGTATTTTAAGATAAAATAAATATAATGTAAGAGAATCAAAGAAAGGAACGCTTTCTTTGATTGAAACACAGTGAACTAGAAAGGAAATAATGAAGAGAATTATCTATAAAGGTAGATAAATACCATGCATTCACCACAACCCAGTAATGAAAAATACACCAATTCACAAAGAAATTGACATATCATAAGTCCAAATTCACAGATTTAAACTTAGTATTGCATTAAAATAATATGATCACAAAGAACAAAGTATGAGATTAATCCGATCCAGTATCTTTCTATTCAATTCTCTTAGGAAACACAAAAAATATTAACAAAATCAGAAAATTTCAAACCAAATCTAACAGATTCCAAAATTTCCATCCATTTTCCAGTTTTATGCCCCAGCATATATATTTTATCAAATTTGAGAGACCTCCCTTAAAACTCAGCCTCATCATCATCTCCCAATGTGTCATATTTTTAATGTATGTATGCCCTAATATCATCCACATGTAGGACGCCGTGTGGTGTTTGTGAAAAGGCTCCTTTAGGGTCATCCTCACAAGACTTAACTGGATGTTTCTTGAATTTATATCTAGTTCTATCCATAACTTCTCCTTGAGTAGATAATCTAAATATGTTAAACACATTGAATTTCAAACTTCTGCTTTGATCAATCATATAATGTGGCTTCTTGGTGGCCTGATACGCACTAAAATTTTCTCTCCTTGGTTGCTAATCTTCAAATGGTGAATAAATAAGAAACTTAGATGTCTTTTATTCATCATTAAGTGAGAAAATTCACTTTATCCAATGAACTCAACTTCATACATTGTCTAGTCAATCACAAACCCCGTGATCGCGGGATATGAATCATCTGATGTTGTGATCATAGATATAGGTTCCATAATGTATGCATACACTATAAGCAAGCTCACATGAGATTAACCCTCAGAATTAGGGGCTAGATATAATCTAGTGTCTTCCTCCAATCCTCCCCCTAAGGCCATGCTCGGCCATTTATATTTATTCAACTTTGTTAGCATTAGGTGAAGATTCAGTAGGATCTATTGTCTCTCCCTGAACCAATACGTCATTAGATTCTTTGACTTTCCATACCTTACCACTATTGTTATCTTCTTCTTTATTGAAACAATTGTTAAATTCAATTTTGTATTGTGCAAGACTCTTACCAGTATCATTGTCATCCCTCTTTGTATCCATAGGAGGTGGTACACTTCTATTTTCTACTCTATTGTACCTTAAAAACTTTTCTATATGCCCTGGATTGTTGCATTTGTAGCATATAGGAGGAGGTCTATTGTGATTTACCTAGAACTTACAATACCTTGTGATGTGCCCAAGTTTATTACATTTGTACCATGTGGTTTTAATTTTTTTTTCTCATCTGATGTTGTCTTATTTGTATCTTGATTGATCAGGGTTCCTACATTCTTCTTTCTTGTGCCCATATGCATGAAAATAAAAGAAATAACCAGAAAATAGTTTGAAAGGGGTATTAACTCCGCAATCTCTCTTCATGTGTCCAAACTTGTTACATCAAAAACACCTACCTATGAAAGGTGTGATAAGTTCTTTAAGTTATTCAATAGTAGGTTTTTATCCATCACTATTCTCATCAGATTTTTCTTCTTGATTCTTAGAACATTCATCTTCATTGAATCCAAAACCAGTCATATCTCCTTTAGGTTTTTGTCCGTCTCTTTCTTCATCGATCGATTCACTCCTCATATGAAGTCTCCCAATACGTTTCTTTGTCTCAACAAGTTCACCTTTAATGATAAGATTATATTTCTCTAATTCTAGGTACTTGTTCTTGTAGTGATCAAGTTCAGTCTTTATCTGTCCCATTAGAATATTAGCATCCTTCAAGGCTTCTTCAGTTTTGTTTTTAGAATAATTTTCTTGTCGAATATCTTTAGCCATCATTTCATGATTAAGCTTTAAAGTATCAAATTATCTTGTTCAAGTTATTTCATCTGATCTAACTTATCATTGTCTAAGTCCTCTTCTATATGAACCATATGATCCTGTCTCTAACTTCTGGAAAGTTGAAGCTGATCTTTTAATTTCTTAATGAATCCCTCATCTCTTCTTAATTTAAATCTGAAGTCACCATTCTCTACTTTTTCTTTGTCAAGGTATTCAAGTGCTGCTTCAAATTTTTTTTCCAAACCAATAGAATCCATCTTGATCTCCCTTAAGTTGTTAAACTTTCTTTTCAAGGGCCAAAAAATATGATATAAATCATTAGGATTGATTAATACTTAGGGGAGTGAATCAGTATTACAATACTTTAAATTAAACGTAAACCAATTCTTAATGAACCATAAGATTGCTTAAATGAAAAAACCATAAGAAAATAACACACGACTCATTACACCATTATTTTTTGTCGACGAAACCCTAGCCAAGGCAAAACCCTAGTGGGGATGGTACCTAAAAACATGCACTAAAGTATAATGTCCCTATTAGGAGACCTAGTCCAGTTAGGAGCTGAGTATTACATAATATATTTCCTTGTTAAAGGAATATCAACCCTATTAAAGGTATACAACACCCTGTTAGGGGTACATTGAGCTTACAACTCTTACAATCAATACTTTTGTTACAAAGTGTATCATCTTAAAATGGAAGCACTTCCATGTTAAGACTGTTTAGCCCTCCTCAAGGGATGTATTTGACCTCCATCACATCATTCTCCTATTTCTTCATCATCCCCTCTGATTATGCCTTTCTATCCACTATTTTCCAACTTGATTTCTGCATTCTAGGTTGCAGACCTGTGTTTCTGGGATCCAGGGAGAGGGCCGACCTCCTAAGATAGGGTTGACCTCAGCCCTGACCTAGGATAGGGTCAACCTTGGCCCTGACCTAGGACAGGGTTGACCTCAGCCTTGTCCTAGGATAGGGCTGACCTCAACCCTGTCCCAGGGTCCAAATCTGGGAAACTTTCTGTTTCCCGGATGTCGGTCTTTGTAAAAAGTTATTTCCTACTTCTAGGTCGGCTATTTCAGGTTTCGAAGCGTTGATTCCTAAATTATATTTAACTTAGTTCCTCTCCTAGGGGTAAAGGCTTTAATGGGAATTTAATTCTCCTATGTCAGCCTCCTTAGAGGATTGTGCCCTAATTTCATATAAAAGGAATCCTTCTCCTCTCATTTTCTCTAAGTCTTCCAAGTGCAAAAAATCTCTAACCAAGATTTTGTTCAAGCATCCATTGTCTACATGTTTTCAAGATCTCAAGGTGTTCAATTCTTTCTCCCAAGCATTCAAGTTCTCCATTGAAGATCAAGGATTCAAGATTTCAAGCCTTTGAAGGGATTTGGTTCAAGCATTCAAGATTTATCATTCAAACCCTAGATCTAGCCATCATGGTGGTGTGATCTTCCTTCAAGATCCTTT
>MU226693.1:20001-35596 GCA_018584345.1 Thuja plicata
TATCTCCTTACCTTGTGAAGTAGGTATCCTCTTTCTCTTCCTTATCCTGCCTAGTGGGTAGTCATGATAAGGAAGGGGGCATATATAGGGTCTCCCTTGTACTATAGTTTACATTTATTTACATTTTGTAGCATGCTAAATCCTCAGAAGGTAACGCACACAAGTTGCTAAATCTTGAAGAGACACACATTTTTACTTTTATGTTTGCTAAATCCTTGGAAGGTAACACACACAAGTTGCTAAATCCTGAAGAGACACGCATTTTTACCTTTTCTAAATCCTTGGAAGGTAACGCACATAAGTTGTTAAACCCTAAAAAGATACGCACCCTTTTTATGATATGCTAAATCCTCAAAAGGTAACGCACATAAGTTGCCAAATCCTGAATGGACACACATTTTATATTCTATAGTGATACAAGAATGTGGATTTATGGATATTTTTCAAAAAGCCGTCAGAAGACACACTTGCAATTACAAGCGTAGTTTATGGGTGAACCTGTTCAGCTCTCCCTCCATGGTGATTCATAGTAAGGTGGGTATATTACTAGGAGAGGTAATCACTTTCTCTTTTCTCTCTTTCACTTTCATGCTAGTAGGATTAGATCATGAAGCTATGTTATCTATGGTGTTGTTCTTGTCTTACTTATGTAGTCATGTATGTTCTCTATGATTGAAAGCTCTTTATATTCCATATCTTTATGTATGAATGTTGAGTTAGAATCCTTTGTCTAAGGACTCATGTATTTGACTTAGTGATATTCTACTTTGTTGCAATCCACCGGTGTCTTTCTTCTAACTTTACCGTGAGCACGTTCGATTTTCATACTCTTGCTAAAGTGGGGGCTTAATGTATCATCTTAAAATGGAATAACTTCCATGTTAAGAGTGTTTATCCCTCCTCAGGGGATGTATTTTACCTCCATCACATAATTCTCCTATTTCTACATCATCCCCTCTAATTTTGCCTTTCTATCCACTATTTTCCAACCTGATTTCTGCATTCTAGGTTGTAGACCTGTGTTTCTGGGATCCAGGGACAGGGTCGACCTCCTAGGATAGGGTCAACCTCGGCCCTAACCTAGGACAGGGTCGACCTTGGCCCTGACCTAGGATAGGGTCAACCTCAGCCCTGTCCTAGGACAAGGCCGACCTCGACCCTGTCCCAGGGTCGAAATCTGGGAAACTTTCTATTTCCCAGATGTCAGTCTTTGCAAAAAGTTATTTCCCGCTTCTGGGTCGGCTATTTCGGCTTTTGAAGCATTGATTCCTAAATTATATTTAACTTAGGTCCTCTCTTAGGGGTAAAGGCTTTAATGGGAATTTAATTCTCCTATGTCGGCCTCCTTAGAGGATTGTGCCCTAATTTCATATAAAAGGAAGCCTTCTCCTCTCATTTTCTCTAAGTCTTCCAAGTGCAAAAAAGCTCTAACAAAGATTTTATTCAAGCATCCATTGTCTACATGTTTTCAAGATCTCAAGGTGTTCAAGTCTTCCTCCCAAGCATTCAAGTTCTCCATTGAAAATCAAGGATTCAAGCTTTCAAGCCTTTGAAGGGATTTGGTTTAAGCATTCAAGATTTATCATTCAAACCCTAGATCTAGCCATCATGGTGGTGTGATCTTCCTTCAAGATCCTTTGTGCATCCTCAACACTCATTAATTCTTCCTTCAAGGTGGATTCCAAGCATACAATCATGGAGGTTAATGGTTTCTATTAAGTCCAAGCTTTCATATTTACATACTTGTTACATTTGAATTACACTTACATATCTATTCAATATCATAGCTTCATTGTTAGATTCAATTCTACTACTTGCTAGCATTCTTATTTCAATTATTGATTTCAAGGTTAATTCCTAAATTGGGGTTTGACTAAGGCAAACCCCTCCCCACAACAAACAAATCTTTTTTTCTTGCAGGTATAGGTTCGGGACTGTAGATCTAAGACCAGATCTGGATACCCTTTTCATTTTTCTTTCGGACAGCACAAACAAGGATGCTTTCGAATCTGTGCAGGATAGGGTTGGCATTTGTGGTACAGGGTCAACCTCTTTTTTTCTTGTAGGTACACGTTCGGGATTGAAGATTTGAGACCAGATCTAGATACCCTTTTTAGTCTTTTTTCGGACTGTGCGGACAGGGACACTTTCAGAGTTGAGAAGATTGAGTTGGCAAAAGTGGTACAGGGTCGACCTTTTTCATAATACGACATCAGAACGGAAAAATATTTTTGGGTTTTGTTTGTCTCTACGTTTCCTTTTCGAATCATACTTCAGATTTTCCAAAGACTGAGTATGGACCCCAGAAAGTAGAAATCTTTGATCTACCATTTTGGAAGGTTGGTACTTTCTCCTATTCTTTTCAATTATTGTCATTAATCACATTAATCAATCAATTTAAATAATTTAAGATCCCCTTTCTTAGTCTCTTTCCAAATAGTGGATTCATTTTTGTATTAACTCTTTGGGGTTGATCAAAATTGGATCGCCTATTTGTGTATTTGAGGGTGAAAGAAAGGAGCATCTTATCTTTCCTTAATCACAATCACAATTTCAATATACAATCAATCAAATTCAAGTAAGTGAAAAATAGGGTTAAGGAAATCAATTAACAATTCAAACCACCATCTTTATATCTTTACATCTCCTTAACCCCCCCATTTTTCTTCTTTACACAAAGTGTTCTTAGTAATGAAAAAAAACAAGCATCACCAATGCTTAGATAGTTCAAGTTGTAGCTCTCAATAATATCTATGAACCTCTGATCTCGCATCTACCATCAGTCATCTCTAACATCTCTTCAACATCTTTGCTTATCCAAATGTTTTTCATATTGATATGTGTTACATCATTTATTTGTCTCTCCAATACAATACAAAATAGAATAAATACTTATACAATAAAATACAATGTCAGCGACCTTGTACTACCAAAGTATAGGTAATTCAAAATAACAATCCAACTTAGCATGTTTGGATTCTAGCTTATACTCCCTTAATCATCGCGACTGTTCAGCTATTTTGTTTCACTGTTCCATTGTCTTTACATGTCTTCAAAATACTCCAACTCTCTGCAATCAACACCAAAATAGAAGCAACCTTAACTGAAGGTCATACGTATCCCATAGCATGTTCTTCTAAGCTCGCAAGTCATCAAACATTATATACTATCTTCGCTGTCCATAACAATATTGTTAAACTCTATACATCAGTTTCTATACTTAGTCAATTTTAAGACTGAATCTCCAAAATTGTACTTTACTCCAAGTGACCCTTTCATCAGATGTGTTTCCATAAATGATAACCCTCAAGTGTCTCATATCACACCAATAACATCACTTTCCTACAAATAATCCTTCCAACTACAGGATAATAATGATCAATCCTCTCTTTTCAAAACTTTTTGGCAGCATGATAAAAAATAGGATCAGCAAATGGGAAGAAGAAAATCAAAAAAGTGCAAAAGGGAAAGCTTTTTTTAGGCCAAAACACTCAACAGTTGACCACTATATCACTTTGAAGCTTATTATCAAAAAAGGATGGGAGAAAAAGGAAGAGGGTTTTTGTTGACTTTAAAAAAAGGCTTTTTACAGTGTCCCTAACATCAAGGTTTGGCTCATGATGGAAGAATTGGGGATTCCTACGCATCTCAGAGTTGTTGTTCATAAAATGTATGAAGAGGTGAAAGTCAAAATCAAAACTTGAGTTGGAATTTCATAATGTTTTAGGAGTGATATTGGAGTGAAACATGGTTTTCCTCTATCTTCTACCTTGTTCAACTTATATATTGAGAAACTTGAAGAGTTGTTAAACATGCAAAATGTTGAAGGTATCCACTTGGGTGAATTTGTAATAACATTTCTCCTCTATGTAGATGATCTCATTTTGATTACCAAATCTGCATGTGGTTTGCAAGAACATTTATTTTCTCTTGAGGGATTTTGCAGGACGGTGGGGATGTAGGTAAATATCAGCAAGACTAAATTCATGGTTTTTTCAAATAATAAAAAACAACATCAACATGAATTTTATTTTGGTGGCAGCATTTTGGAGGAAGTTACAAAGTATAAATATCTCATCATTGACTTCAAAAAAAACCTAAACTAGGAAGGTTGTAGAAATAAAAGGACATTAGGTGGATGGAAGATATTTTATGCTCTTAAAAATAGGTGTCATGAAGTAGAGGTTTGGGATTCGAATACCACTCAAACCTTTTTTGGTCTTTTTGTTCTACTGGTTGTTCTTTATGGGTGTGAATTATGGGCTATCAACACTTCAATCGCATAATGGAAGCAAATCCAGGGAATCCAAAAGCATTTGATCACAAGAAAATTTAAAATCAAAAGCATTTTACCATATGACATCATGCTAAGTGAAATAGGGACCTCCCTTATCGAGGCACTTGATATGGATTGCCTCATAAGCTATCTAAAAGGAATCAGAAAAATGGAAGGAGATAGATGGCCCAACGTTGTATTTAATGATATATTGTGACAATGAAAAAAGACATGGATGCAACAAAAAATCAAGTGGATGAGTAAACAAAATATCCAATTCAATATGTGCTCCACAAATAACAAAGAAATAAAGGTCTTCGTTATGGAGAAATTTTACAAGAGAAAATGGGGAAATGGGCTTGGAAGGAAGAAAATATATTATATCAATGAGTTCAACCCCACATGTGATCAACTCTAAAAATCATACATAGGGGCCAACATTTCTTGGAGTGCTAAAATTCTTATTGCTCAGCTGAGAACCAACTCTCATAAACTCTGTTGTGAAAACAAGTTTTTGAAGAGGCCACATTAGGCTTGGGAAGAGAGAGTTTGCATGTTTTGATATTCTCGGAAAGTGGACACCGACATCACTTTATTTTAGAATGTGAAGCATATGAGGACACTAGGGAAAAATTTGCGGATACTATATCTGATAGCTCTTGGCATAAACTATTCAGCGAGAAGTACATTGAGAAGTTAGGTGTGCTCTTCATCAACTTACACAAGAAAAGAACTGAGTTATTGAAGTTGACTTAAGTTCTCTAACTATCCCATAGGCTATGTTTAGCCTCGTGGACATTAAAATTTTATCTATCTTTCTATCTATATATATAGCAACATTAAAAAATGGTTTAATTTCTTTCCATGCATAAAATTATTGATCCTCTTGTAATTTAATTGGTCAACGACGAATCCCGCTTTATAAGGGAATGCCTTTGCTTTCTTTATTTGGTAATTGATGCATTGAATAATAGAGGCATGTCGCTTAACATAGAGATGAGGATTAAAATTATTACAAAATATATAAATTTTCATAAACGACTTTTTGGAATTGGGTACTCATTTGACCATGACCAATTATTAATTAATTCTAAATCATCATGATCAAGGGCGCCCAAAGTACCGTTAACCCTTATGGTAAATGGGAAAGTAATAATTCTCCACAAATACATAGTAGATAAATATTTGAGCAGAGAAGGGAAAATATTTGAGTACAGTCTAGATTCAAATTTCTTGAATTATTTTACGTCTCCTGCATGCAACTACTAACTAAAAGCAGTGTATCCTTCATATAAATAGAAATGAAAACATCTTGTTGTTGCGATATTGGATTGATTATTTCCTATCTTGATTTCTGATTTTTTAAGTTGGTATCAGAGCAAGGAACTTGAATTATTTGTACTCCTTCATTGAACCATGGCTGATTTAGATTCAGGAGTATTTGAGACAAAATCTGCTCCCATGAAATGATATTGAAGAAAGGAGGGCTCTAAAGGGTTACTTGTCCAGAGAATTCAAAATGAAAGACCGCGGTCCCTTGAAATATTTTGTTGGGATCGAAGTGTCTCGAACTGATAAAGGGATCTTTCTGTGTCAACAAAAGTATGCCTTAGACTTGTTACGGGAAAATGGTATGTCAGCATGTCAACTAGCTGATACACCAGTGGAAGAAGGATTGAAGTTATGTATTGAGTCTAATCAGGTACCAGTTGATAAAGGAAGATACCAGAGACTCGTAGGAAGATTAATGTTCTTAGCACACACAAGGCCAGACCTTTCCTATGCATTAAGTATTGTTAGCCAGTTTATGCATAATCCTGGAGAGCAACATATGAATGCAACTATGCGCATTTTGAGGTATCTGAAGTCTGCTCCTGGAAATGCAATTTTATTCACTAAAAAAGAGGATTATCAAAGTGTGGATGCATATACTCATGTTGACTGGGCTAGAGAAGTATATGACAGGCGTTCTACTTCAAGTTATTTCACCTTTGTAGGAGGTAATCTTGTTACATGGAGAAGCAAAAAATAGAATGTTGTTGCATGATCAAGTATGGAGGCGGAATTTAAAGGTATGGTACTTGGAATATGTGAAGCATTGTGGCTAAGACTTCTCCTAAGAGATTTGGGTTGTCCACCTAGGCAGCCAATTCAACTATATTGTGACAATAAAGCAGCTTGTGATATTTCTCATACTCCTATTCAACATGATCGTACAAAGCATGTGGAGGTAGACAGACTCTTCATTAAGGAGAAGTTGGATGAGAAGATTGTGGAGCTTCCTAAGATTCATATAAAAGAACTGAGTTACTGAAGTTGACTTAAGTTATCTAGTTATCCCATAGGCTATGTTTAGCCTTGTGGACATTAAAAATTTATCTATTTTTCTATCTATATATATAACAACATTAAAAAATGGTTTAATTTATTTCCATGCATACAATTATTGATCCTTTTGTAATTTAATCAGTCAGTGACGACTCCCGCTTAATAAGGGAATGCCTTTGCTTGCTTTATTTGGTAAGTGACGCATTGAATAATAGAGGCATGTGCCTTATTATAGAGACAAGGATTAAAATTGTTACAAAATGTATAATTATTTGTACTCCTTCATTGAACCATGGCTTATTTAGATTCAGGAGTATTTGAGACAAAATTTTATCCCATTATTATTCAATCTGAAGGTTCATCATTCAAGGGAGGGATTATACTCGATGGACCAAACTATGATTTGTGGTCACAGATCATGGAGATGCATATTGTTGAGAAGGAGAAACTCTCTTTCATTCATGGTAATTCATAGCCACCTACCGAGAAGGATGATGGATATGAGAATTCGTATGAAGACAATCAAAAGGTCAAGAGATGGATGTTGATATCTATGTCCCCAGAAATTATGAAGCGATACATTTTCTTACCCACCACTCGAGATATTTGGAAAGCTCTTTCTAAGGATTTTTATGACGGAGTAGATGAATTGCAGGTGTTTGTCTTGAACCAGAGGGCTTTCTCTTCCAAACAGAATGGCAGAACACTCTCTGTGTATTATGGAGAATTAACTGAGATTTTTGGTGAGTTGGTTCATCGTGATCATGGAAAGTGAGAACGATGTTGAATCTTACCAAAAATTAGTTCAGCGGAAAAGGGTACATATTTTTCTTGCTGGATTAGATGGCGACTTCAAACATGTCCATGGTGAAATTTTGAGAAAGGATGCTATCCGCGAATTAGAAGCAATGTATGCATTGGTCCACCGTGAATCTTTTCGATGCACAACAATGATTGGAGAACTAGAAAAGATTGAAGCTTCAGCCATGGTGACTCGAAACCTATCTAATCAGAACCAACCTTCTCAAAGCCCGCCTAAGATCACTAATTGTGCTAATGAATCCACCTACAAATTTACCCATTGCAATCAAACTAGTCATACCAAAAGTATTTGCTTTGAACTTGTGGGGTATCCAGAATGGTGGGATCGTAGCCGTGATACACGGAAGAAGAATTCCAAGAAGACCTCCAGTGCTGCATTTGTTGAAACAAAGATAGACGATGATTTTTTTGGATAGATCTCGGTATTAGAAGCAGTGGTAGGTAATGGTGGTATTTTTTTAAATATGTCTACAATTGTTTCTAATAGTGCATGGATAATTGATTCCAGTGCTATGGATCATATGATGTTTGATTCTAGACAGGTCTCATCCCTTAAACCGTCCGTAGAAAAATTTGTTTCCACTGCCAATGGCTCTTCGACCCCCGTTATTGGAGAAGGATCCTTACCTCTCATTGATACTTTGAATCTAGATTCTGTTTTAGTTGTTCAATCTTTGAATTACAATTTGTTGTCAGTTTCCCAAATCAGCACTGCTTTACTTTGTGTTGTAATTTTTTGGGCTGATTTTTGTGTGTTTAAGGACATCTGAATGAGGCAAATGATTGGTTGTGGTGTTAGGTGAGGGAAGCTGTATTACTTGGACTTGGTGTCAAAGATTTTAGACAAGTTGCATCAAGTTCTAACGGTGGATGGCTCTGAGGGGGAGAAGAAGAAATCTGAAATCTGGTTATGGCATCGACATTTGGGGCATGCTTCCTTTGGTTACCTGAAGAAATTATTTCCTAGTTTATTTGCAAAATTTGATATTTCTAGTTTCCAATGTGAAGTTAGTGAACTTGCAAAAAGCCATCGTACTTCTTTTCCATTAACTTTGAAGAAAAGTCTAGTTCCTTTTATGGTCATACATCCTGATGTTTGGGGTCTGTCCAAAGTCACTACCTTGAGTGGATCACATTGGTTTGTTACTTTTATTGATGATTGTACCTCGATGACTTGGGTGTGCTTAATGAAGTCTAAAGATGAAGTAAATTTGATATTTAAAAAATCTCATAACATGGTTCGTACTCAGTACAATGCACAAGTTCAGGTTCTATGTAGTGATAATGGAGGTGAATATTCAAGTTCTGAACTTCAGCAGTGTCTTGAGGCACACAGAACTATTCATCAAACTACTTGTTCCAATACACCTCAACAGAATGGGGTGACCGAGAGGAAAAATCGTCACTAGTTGGAGGTTGTTCATGCTTCGTTGATAGAAGCCCATATGTCATTGTCCTATTAGGACAAAACACTTACCTCTGCAGCATATTTGATCAACTAGGTACCCTCCAGCACTATTGATTTCTAGACACCATCCCAGGCTCTCACTGAGGTGGTTGTTGCTCTAGTTGTCCCAAATTTACCTCCTCACATCTTTGGTTGTGTAGCATTCATACACCTCCATAAGCATCAGCGCAACAAGTTATCTACTCGAGCGTTGCGATGTGTCTTTCTAAGATATGCTAATTATAAAAAGGGGTACCGATTCTATCATCCTCCAACCAAATGAATGTTTATTACATTGGATGTAGTTTTTCCTGAAGACTCGATGTATTTTTCCTCTAAGCCTGAACTTCAGGGGGAGTACCAGAAGGAAATTCAGAATCTAGACTATGATGATCACAACTCTGAAGATGTGGATGTTCACATCTCTGAATATGTGGGTAACTTGGACATCTCTAAAGAAGAGGAACTCTCTGAACCTGTTAATCAAGAAGTGGGTGAATTGGAGGTGGGTGGTATAACTTTGGATCAAAGAAGTGATGAACACCCAGAACTAAAGTTGTGGATCCACCTCCGTCTGAGTCCCTCATACCACAGGCAACTGATACACCAAACCAATGACTTACTGAGGATGTTCCTGAAGCACCTAGAAAATAGCTACCACAACATTTCACCAGAGGTATCCCTAAACCCGCATATGAACTCAAAATTTCTAGTAAAGTTAAATATCCCATGTCTCATTATGTGTCTAACATCCTTTGTCAGAATCAAATCAATCATTTGTAATTCAATTATCTACTGTATCTATTCCTAACAATGTGTAGGAAGCCCTAGCTGACCCAAGGTGGAAAGCCGCTATGAATGAGGAGATGAAATCATTGCAGGAAAATAAAACCTAGGAACTTGTTAACCATCCACCAGGAAAGAAACCAGTTGGATGTCGGTGGGTTTATACTATGAAGTACAAAGAAGATGGTACAATTGAACACTTTATGGTGAGACTGTTGGCAAAAGGGTACACCCAAACCTATGGGATCGATTATACAGAGACATTTATACCTGTAGCTAAAATCAATATAGTACGAGTCTTGTTGTCTCTAGCTGCGAACTTAGGTTGGCCATTACAATAGTTTGATGTGAAGAATGCCTTTCTACTTGGACAGTTGTCCGAAGAAGTCTACATGGAACTCCAATCTGGATGCATGATACCAGAAATGCATAGTCGGAAGGTGTGGAGATTATAAAAATCACTATATGGGCTGAAACAATCTCTGAGGGCATGGTTCAGAAGATTCACAAAGTCTATGAGAGCCTTTGGTTACCGTCAGAGCAATTCAAACTACACTTTATTCCTAATGAAACAGTAGGGTAAGATCACTGCACTTATTGTGTATGTGGATGACATGGTAGTTACAGGAAATGATCGTGAAGAAAGGAGGGCTCTACAAGGTTACTCGTTCAGAGAATTCGAAATGAAAGACTTCGGTCCCTTGAAATATTTCCTTGGGATCGAAGTGTCTCGATTTGATAAAGGGATCTTTCTATGTCAGCGAAAGTATGCCTTAGACTTGTTATGGGAAACTGGTATGTCAGCATGTCAACCAGCTGATACACCAGTGGAAGAAGGATTGAAGTTATGTATTGAGTCTAATCAGGTACCAGTTGATAATGGAAGATACCAGAGCCTCGTAGGAAGATTGATGTACTTAGCACACACAAGGCCGGACCTTGCCTATGCATTGAGTATTGTTAGCCTGTTTATGCATAATCCTGGAGAGCAACATATGAATGCAGTTATGCGCATTTTGAGGTATCCGAAGTCTGCTCATGGAAAAGGAATTTTATTCACTAAAAAAGAGGATTATCAAAGTGTGGATGCATATACTGATGTTGACTGGGCTGGAGCAGTAGATGACAGGCGTCGTACTTCAGATTATTTCACCTTTGTAGGAGGTAATCTCGTTACATGGAGAAGAAAAATAAAAAATGTTGTTGCACGATCAAGTGCAGACGCAGAATTTAGAGGTATGGCACTTGGAATATGTGAAGCGTTGTGGCTAAGACTTCTCCTAAGGGATTTGGGTTGTCCGCCTAGGCAGCCAATTCAACTATATTGTGACAATAAAGTAGCTTGTTTTATTTCTCATACTCCGGTTCAACATGGTCGTACAAAGCATATGGAAGTAGACAGATTCTTCATTAAGGAGAAGTTGGATGAGAAGATTGTAGAGCTGCCTAAGATTCATATAAAAGAACTGAGTTATTGAAGTTGACTTAAGTTGTCTAGCTATCGCATAGGCTATGTTTATCCTCGTGGATGTTAAAATTTATCTATCTTTCTATCTATATATAACAACATTAAAAAATGGTTTAATTTCTTGCCATGCGTACAATTATTGATCCTCTTGTAATTTAATCGGTCAAGGACGAATCCCGCTTACTAAGGGAATGCCTTTGCTTGCTTTATTTGGTAAGTGATGCATTGAATAATAGAGGCATGTGCCTTATCATAGTGACGAGGATTAAAATTATTACAAAATGTATAAATTTTCATAAACGCCTTTCCCGAATTGGTTACTCATTTGACCGTGACTAATTAATTAATTAATTCTGAATCATCATGATCAAGGGCGCCCAAAGTACCGTTAACCCTTATGGTAAATGGGAGAGTAATAATTCTCTACATATACATAGCAGAGAAGGGCAAATATTTGAGTACAGTCTAGATTCAAATTTCTAGAATTATTTTAGATCTCCTGCACGTAACTGCTACCTAAAAGCAGTGTATCCTTCATATAAATAGAAATGACAACATCTTATTTCCCTCTAAAAGAAAAAAATAAAAAATTGTTTAAACAAAACATGTAAGGAAAAGGAGAAACATGTAATAATAGCTGCAATCGGCTCACGTGTCATAGAATCAAGGTAAACTATTATCAGATGGATGTGGTGGAGATGCTGCAAGCAGATCATCCAAATAATCCACAGTGAGAACCTCCAATTCTAACACGCCCTCTTTAATCTCACAATTCTTATTCATTTCATCACTATTCTCATTTTGCCTCTGATCTGGGAAGGCCGATTCATGGACACGTGGGTTGTGTCTCTTGTTTGATCCCCTGCCCATTGACGATGAGTTGGCGCTGAAATTTCCTCGATCTTCAACGCAAGATGATGAGATTCCTATTTCAGAACATTCATTAGGGCTTTCCTTTGCTTCTGGTGAGGTGGGCACAAAATGATTAGGGAAGTTGAGAATAGCTCGAGAGCCTCTCATATTGAAGGCGGCTTGGTCATAAGCCATGGCTGCCTCCCCTGCAGAGTCAAAAGTTCCAACCCAAATTCGGTTGCCTCGCCTTTTGGAATCCCTGATCTCTGCTGCATATTTTCCCCATGGCCGCTTTCTTACTCCTCTGTACCCCTTCTCCGCCACCGATTTCTCTTTGCAGGAATTCTTCTCCTCTTTTCCCTCTGATTTTTCATTTTTCTCGTCGGTGCTTACATTCATCATAGTGGGATACACGAGCAATAACTCAATTGCTTACCAACATTGTATCCATTTATTGATAAATCCGACATCGACGGCATCTTCCATGTCGCTGCGAATCTTGTGCATGCGTCACTAGCTGGTTTTGGCCCCCCCAAGCCAGTGCCGTTGACGTTCTCGCGGCAGTGCATTTTGTTTGAAAATGAGAATTCAAAAAAGGACTACGGATTAACTTAATCGTGGACCGTATTTAGCATTCGGTCTCGCTTCTATGCATTTCTATTTTGTCTGCTCGACGCTTTGTTGAACGATATTATTTAATCCTGGTTCCGGTAAACAATACATATACGCGGAGTAGAAAAAGATCTGTACATACGCTTCCGGTATCGTTCTGTCTCCACGCTATACATTATTGCCATTAATTGTGTATACGGAGGCTTATTAAATGCATAGACTTAAGTCTAAATTAGTAACAATTAAACTGATAATATTGTGCGATTATCAGTTTAAACTAGTAACAATTAAACTGACAATGAATTCTATGAAAAAATAATTTTGTATTTGTATTTTGTGTTCAGAATATAATAAAATTTTAATTTTGTTATGGATTGATTATTTGAATTTAGGTTATTTGTATAGGAACGACTCTAGTTCATAGTTTATATATTTGATCTATACTATCATATGTTTATGTTTTTTTTTTGCTCATTCAATTATCTACGCTATGTTAAGAATTAAAGACTAGTAGTATTTAAAAATTCATTAAAAAATTTATTAAATTAGGAAAGTTGTGTTCTCCTAGATTGGTCCCTTTTTTAAACTAACTTTACAAGCATGGAATTAAGCAAAGATATGATTTGTCAATCATACAAATATTCTATAAAGATGATTTAGGATTCCAAAATGAAAGATTGTCTGAATCGTGAACTTTCTAGAATATTGTGTCAATTTTCAATAATTTATCTCTTGGAGGTAATAGAGAGAAAATTTTGATTTTATAATTGAAGAGTCATTTCTATATTGTGTGATTTGATTTCACATCAATGGCTTCATACGAGACAACGATGCTCTACTGATAATTGTGACAACATATGTCTAGGCAAGGTAGTTTCTGCGGGGTGTCACCCTTGTCACTGTCCCTTGCAAAGTGGCCCCACTGATTGCAAGCTCAGTACTAGATCATCGGCCGACCCTTGGAGTCATATTGTATTCGACTCCTTGTGTTGGTGTTGGTGTTGGTGTTGGTGTTGTTGTTATTGTCCCTTCTACCATCGCGTTGGTTGCTTTCGTACCCGCGCAATGTAGATGGTTGCTCTTAGGTAATAACACTTGTTGATTCCTTACTTTCATGTTGTATGGGCAATCCTTGGTGGAATGGCCCATGATCTGGTAAATGTCACAGAATGTAGTTTTGGCACACGACCCCTTCGTATGGCCGCTCTCCTTGTAGTCCGTACACCACATGTCATCTTCCCCCTTGCTGATACCCCCTTTCATGGTCTTGAACTCCTTCATCATTCTCTCCATGTCATTTTGGAGTGCCATGACTTTTTTCTTTGACTCACCATCGCTGCTACTGTCATCGTCCATAGTGTCATCTTCGTCAAAAGAAGACTTTCTTATTTTCTTCTTGGAGGTCTTATGTTCACTCTCCAAGTCCATCACCCGGTTATAGGCATCTTTGTATGAGGTGGGCAGCACTATCTTCATTTTCCTTCGTAGGTTCAATTTCAGGCCCTCCATGAACCATCTTTTCTTCAGGCCATCCGCTGGCTGGCTCTCTATTTTTCTAACTAACTCCTTCAGTCTGCAGCTGTAGGCCCGCACAGTCTCCTTCTTGCCTTGTTTGGTACCGTATATCTCTGAAACAATCGCATTGTCATCCCTTAGGAGTTGAAACTCCTACTGAAATTCTTTCTTGAGTTCGTCCCAAGTGGTCACCGTTGTTTTGTCCACATCGGAGTACCAGTCGATGGCTACCCCTCTGAGTGTGGTGGGAAACTATTTTACCCATTCTGCCTGGTCAGCGACTCCATTCGCAGACCAAATTGTCTCACACGTACGATAATGTCATACTGGATCTTCCTTTCCATCTCCATGGAATTTTGGCAACTTCTCCTTGATGGTCGCCATGTTTACTTTTCTAGGCGCCGACTGTGTTTTCAGCTCCAATTGTGTTAAAGGCTAGGATGGTACTGTTGGCATCGGTACCCCAGAATTGTTTTGTACTATACCACTTGATGTCCTCAAACTACTAGAATTGTCCAGGCCTGGTGGGCTACTGTGATACCCATGCCCCTTGGTCACTTTGATAGTCACGGCGGCAACGGTATCCTGAGCCTCCCTTCGTGCGGCTTCCTCTTTTTCCTTCCTTCAGACTTCTCTTGCTTTCGTCCATGGGGTTAAGATTAAGGACTCGAACAAGCTCCTTGTTTCCTCTTGGTAGTCCTTGTCACTTCTCCCAGCCTCCTAGTCAGATAACTCCAGACCCTCACCTTCACTTACTCCCTTCGGTAGTCCTTTGGCACATCTTCAGTATCTCTCCCTTCGCTCGGCTTGTTCTGCGAGTACAGATTTTCTATTGGCTTGTTCCTCCTCGAGTTCCTTCTTTATATTTTTATTCAATTGGTTGGGGATGAATTCTTTGCTCACTTCTCCATAGGGCAATAATCAACACATCAATTTATTTTATTTTTCCTTCCCAAGTACATCTAGGCAGCGAAGCAAAATGTTTACCCACTAGGATAACCTTGTTACTGGTGCATAGACATTGTACGGAAATACAAATACATAAGATAGCTCATAATATTTATTAATCATTCGTAACTTCAGTACATTTACAATAGCATCTATCCGCATATCTCTGAAGAGAAAGTACATCGCTTATATAAAACCTGAAAGGGTATGACCAACCATCACCACCGATTCCCAACTGCCGTCTGATAGTAACTAAGTACCATCGGTTACACATAATATAACTAACATAGCATTAAGTAAGTACTACGGCTAACACTTGTTCCAAGAACCTAGCAATCTCTCTGGTCTTATGGAGACACACTAAGGAAATCGATAGGAATAGTTTTGCATTCTGAAGGTTTTTTTAGGGGGTAATAAATAAATCAACTAGATAGCTTGATACAACATTATTCAAATTTATTCTGTAATATTAAAACTATTTATCTTTCATTATATTAAGTAATAGTTGTGAACAGTGTGATGCAAGCAAATATATATATAT
>MU226693.1:35646-51038 GCA_018584345.1 Thuja plicata
TATATATATATATATATATATATATTTAATCAAATTTATTTTCATGTCACCATTTTCATTTAAAATATTGTGGGCAAATGAATGATAGTGGTAATACATAGGAGCATCACGCACCGACTTGATCGTAACTTCATTACTGAAAATTTCTATAAACTCTTTGTCAACTATCATTTGCTATTTTATAGACTTGGTCCTTATCTGCTTCATCACAATTTGATTCAAAACTACTTGTGCACTCCAAATTTTAAAACAACCCTTCTATTACTATAAAACATGGGCTAATGTAAGACTTTTACATCAATATCACAATGGATATAACAGATCTCTGTAAGGCTCTATATTTATGTTGACTGTATAATCTGCATTCATATTAATAACAATAATCTTGCTGCAGCAAACTATTACTATGAGTACTCTGTTTTTGTTTATGCTCTTTTTTGTCATTTTCCTGCTCACCTTTTATTTTGTTGTCGCTTGTGTAATTAGCTTTAATATTATTAATAATATTGTTGCTGCAACAATATTAATTTTGTTCATGCTTTTTTTTTAATACTTTGTTTTGTTATTTTCCTTTTCAACATTTATTCTCCTCTACATTCATAAATGAATACAAAAAATTAAAAAATAAAATCAAAGATCATATTTGAATCAAATTTAATCTACTAAAAATGTCAAATGGAGAAAAGAAAGTAATATTGTGATTAAAATTATTAATAGTAAAACAAATAATTTTTATAGATACTAATTCAAAACATTTGAAAGTTTAACAATAAAAGAAAAATATTTAATGTTCCATATTTATATATTTACTTTGATTCTTGTATTGCCTCTTTTTAATAACATCTACAACTTATTTATAATTTAAATATTTAAATTCTTTTATTTTAACTTTTAAAGATCATTTAGAACCAAAAATATAAATGTAATTCAATAATTTGATCTCTAATATTTCAACTGATCTAATAAAGTTTAATTTAAATTAGTAGTATTCATTAATTTAATTATTTTAATCGCAACACATTCATGTAATTGACTCTCACAATTTTTTGTGTTATAGGCTCTGATTTTCCACATCTTGTCATCATCCACTCATCATCACTATTTTAATACCATGTAATGGTAAAATATTTCTTATTGAATGGTCATTGATGAGCAATAAAAAGGTAATATAAGAGGATCAAAATAGATACAAGGCATAACTATTTGTTATCAATCTAATCAGTGATGTAATTAATTTTTGGTTACAAAATTATCTCTTTGAAATTGAATAAATTGGTGAGATCTATTTAGTATGTTTAAATAATAGATTCATATTTCAAGCATATATTTAGAGCATGGTGATTCAATCATATTAAACTTTAGAAATATTTTATTCTAATTTTTATAAATGATTGCACTAGTGGTATGGGTAGCTATGTGAATAGTAGCCACTACAATATTGGTTCATTTGATCTCATTAGAATATTTATTTGTAAGTGATAAATTTGAATAAATCATTGATTATTTCATCCTAGATTATTTTCTCCAAACTCTAACTATCTTCGATCTCTTTTGTAACTCAATAGTTTTAGGGCACTTATGGATCTAGAAGAGTTTTAATCAAATGAAAGATCTAGAATAATTTAGGTTAGCGGAGTAGATTATATAAAAAAAATTTCTTATCTAAGCCTTAGAGATTTAATATTTTGATCGACATATATGAAGTGTTGAACGACAAATCACAATTCAATTTTATAGTACCAATGTAGGCCCCTAGTACTTTAAAATCACAAGGAAAACTTATCTTTCCACCATGGTCAAGCCATGACCCAAAAAGAAGCTCGTAGAAGATTTATCATATTTTCAAGAGAATTTGTGTGTTCTACCATTCTACTTGATGTTGGTTATGGTTATACCACTAATAATAAAAATTAAAAAGGTTCTTTTCTAATATTCTTAAAAAAAAGAAGTTATTTTGGATTAGTTCAATTGATTATAATAGAATTGTCTATAATGGCTAAATTTAGTCTAACAGAAATAGAGAGATGCCTAAGAAATAATGGAGGGGAATTGATCTATTACATAGTGAGAGAGTGAATATTACATGTATATTTACCATTTATACAAAGTGTTTAAAATATATTACGCAAGAAAATAATCCACTTATATATGTCTTCACAAATACATTCATCAATCCCTAAGAAATTTTGAATGAATCTAAATTTTTCCATTTTTCAATGTATGTACAATATATTTCTCCAAAGAAATAATCAAGTTGTACATATTGATAATACTATAGCTACTATCCGCGAAGGAAATAAGGTAGTCGATATTTTAGCCAATATTGGAGTTGGATTGGCAAGTAAGAAAGAGTGTCGTATTTATGATAACATCCCAGTGGATCTCCAAATATTGCTCTGTCATAATTATGAGGCATGCAAATCTCAAGAGGTTATGGGAAATGATGAAGGATGACATACTTCATGGTGTCCTTAGCAGGACATCATTTATGCGGTATATGCCAAACTTTATGGTTTTCTTTTACATTGCTTTCATCTGAATCAGTTCGGCATTGTCTGTGGTAGACAGGTGAGATTTGGGAATTTTACCGGATGGGGGATATAAATTGATTGGAGCCCATCGTTTATGTAAAATGGTAGAACGATCAAGTCATGCGGAGTGAGCTCTCGACAGGGAATTTACGCGTTATATCGAGAAGTTTTATAGGGAGGATACTCTTGTTACGGAGGCCTTTGTTCATGCATGGAGAGAGGGAGTGCTCTATGTGTATGATCTGGAACAAGATGTAAATGAGGAGTTGGTAGCTAAAGTTTGTAATACTCTTATTGAGGGAAGAAAATTCTACAAAGATTAAAAAAAGCGCCATAGAGGCCATGGAAATGTTTTTCGTGTTTGATGAGAGGGGGAAAGTTAGAAAGAATATTGATGGTGGGTGGAAGAGAACCTCGCTTCCGAAGCTTTAGAGGGATGTCACTAAAGTTATCATGCATTACATCACACTTGACAGTAAATTTTGTAGTATATTTAGTTACCACTTCGTTATTCTATATAATTTTCGTCATGATAAATGCTTTTCATTTTCCTTTTATCTGGTTTCATCCTTAAATAATAGTATTAGGGCCCATAGGAAGAATGGTTCTTCCCCTATCCCCCATGAGGGCTTAATATTGTTATTGTTGAGTATGTCAGGGCTCTTAATGTAGAGAGAAATCTCATGGCTAAAATTGGTATTGTGTATAAGAAAAATATTTGTGCCCATTACAGGGATACCTCTTTGGATGAGTATGTGGACTTTTATGGGGATGAGATATTCCATATATACAAGAAGCAAGGGCCCTCATCGTCTAAACCCAAAATCTCATTCGATAGAAATAGGATTGTTTCATCTGATGAGGAGGAGGACCAATATTATGTTCCTGACTCGGTGGATGCTAGTAATGATGTGAAGGGGAAAGGAGTGGTTAGAGTTTCTATGTACAATGCTAAAGGGAAATCCAAGATTTATGGGCCCCTCCCTGTCAATTTCAAAAGGAGAAACACCAAATGGAAGAATGTCCCTGATGCTGATGTGGGTGTGTCGATGGAGGATCAGGGTGTTAATGCTTTCACACCCACGGATGGTGGTGGAATTACCCCTAAGGAGATGGGTTGTTCGGTTCTTGAGAATACGAATTCAAGCCCCAATTTGAGGAGTTTACAGGAAACCAGTTTTCTTTGTTTATTTGGATTATCCAGGAGATAAACACTCTCAAACATAAGGTCAGTCCTTCTACAAGGAATCTTGATAGTATTCTGGCCAACTCGCAAACCCTTTCTAATAGGGTCAAGGATTTAAAGGAGGGCCATGAAGAGCACATAAAGGTGTGAGAAAATTATTTCCACAATCTCCAGGGAAATCTGAATGTGGTGGTGTCTGTGAGAAAGTCTATCATGGATAACACAAGTGATGGTCTTCGCAAACTCAATGAGTAGGCTTAGGTTGTCCATGCCATATCTAAAAGAAATGCTCCCGCTGGTGGCACAAAGATAGTTAAGAAAGGGAAGATAGTGGATATAGGTAATCTGAAGAGGTGCATGAATCCTATAAAAGATGTGGATGCTGGTGTGGATGAGATGAACTTGCCTGTTCTGACGATGAGACTACGTAGTAGAGATAAGGGTGTGAACCCTATTGAGAACATAATTAGGAAAGTAAAGAATATCAATGATGATATCATTCATAAGAATGATAAATTGGTCAATATGATGTAGGATTGTGTTCTAGTCTTATGTTTTTCCTATGGTTGTTGTTCTGTAGGGTTGGGTTTTCTTTGGTTTTTATGGGATGGTTGTTTTCTGTTTTGCCGATGGTTCCAGGATGGTCTCTGATTTAGTTCATTTATGTATCTTTTTATTGACATTGACTTTTTGGTGCATGTAAAACATGTTTTCCCCTTTAATCAAAATAGTATAGCTACTATTGATTAAGTATTACTTATGCTACAATTAAGGGAATATCTACTACTTTGTCATCTATCAATTTTGATGATACATACAATAAATATTTAAATACTATATAAAAATTATTCAAATACTAAATTTTTATAAACGCCTTTTCAGAATTGGGTACTCATTGGACCATGAATAATTAAGTAATTTATGGTTAATAATCTTGATCAATGGCACACAAAGTACCATTAACCCTTATGGTAAATGGGAGAGTAATAATTATCCACGTGATATACATAGCTGAGAAATATTTAAGTAGAGTAGGGAAACTAATTGAGTACGGTCTAGATTCAAATTTAAAGAATGATTTTACATCTCCTACATGTAACTGCTAACTAAAAGCAATCTATCATTCATATAAATAAATTTGACAACATCTTATTTCCATTTAAGAGAAAAAAACTCTTTAAACAAAACATGTAAGTAGGAGGAGAAGAAGGTAATAACGTGTTTGTAATTTTATGGGCCCTATGGATGCATGCCTGTTAGAATATATAATCTTTACTTGTATTTTAAATAGGAGATTCCTATGGAATCCATACGTGTATTTTGTCCTCTATTGGGAGGACAACTCATTTTATGTGATTCCTTAATAAGGAAAGTAGTTTATTCCTCCTTAAGAGGACTTCGACACATGTCAAACACACTTATGAATGGTGGCATTCATAGACTTGGGAGTTATATTCCAACTCCTCTCTCTCTCTCATCTCTATTTAAGAGATGCTCCTCTCTCATTTCTCGTAATGCAAGGATGAAGAATGATCCATGAAGAAGTTATTGTAATGTGCATCTCTCTCTCTCTCTCTCTCTCTCTCTCTCTCTCTCTCTCTAGGCTATGGCCTCATTCATAATATCACAAAGGGGTTTTTCTTTTCTTTTCCCCTTACAAAACATCTTGTCTCTCTTGTCTTTGGCTAGTTTGATGAATGCTCTTGGATCTAGTTTTCATGGCAATATTTCTCCATTTTCTAGCTCTCTTGGATTTTTTATGTTCCTTTGCTCTTCCATTATTATTTCTTACATGGTATCAGAGCAGGTTACTAATCCTCATTTTGAGTAGGAAGGTGATGAAGGTTACCATCCATGGAGCACTCCTTGCTTGGATATTTTTATCTAATCTATGGTTTTGCAGGTTTATTACTTTAATGTAGGTTTAACATTGGTTGCAAGTTTTCCTTTCATTTTTTTTAATCTAACTTTTTTGCTTAACTAGTTTTGGATGGCTTGCCGCTAGACCTAAGTTTATTTATCTAGAATTCTAACCTTTTTTGGTTTGGACGGTTCACTACCAAACCCATTATTTTTTTTCCTTGATATCTTAGTTTCATATCTGCATTAATCTTTAAAGTTTATGGTTGTACCCTCTGTCGGGAGACCGCAAGAGTTTCAATATGCCTATTATTCAGTATTATTGAACTGCAGTATCTATTTGTCCATCATTATTATTTCTTACATGGTATCCATCATTATTTTGATCATCGTTAATGTTGTTTAAAAAGCATGCATATTAATGGTTGAGTCAGGTTCAATAGCTTTTTATTATTTTATCACATCAAATCAACCTTATATTTATAACTTCAAAACTGATTACATTTTGATGCATGTTGCTCTAATATCAAAATGCAACTTTGCATTATGGTTCTAACTCATTTTTCTAGTGTTTTCTATCCATTCCGCTTTCATGCCTCTGATTCTTCTATCTCCACTACTCCAAAGTTGTCTCCTTCAGATGTATTCCCACTTGGGTCTAGTATTGGTGCCCTAGTAAAATACTGTATTATTAGTAAAATAGCATCAAACATGACTAACACTTCTGCCATCATCTCTGATGTGAGCATGCAAGCTATGTTAGTTATTTCATATCGTAGGTAACCTCGATCTCTATTCACTAAACCGATCTTCAATATGTCGAGTAACCGAACCATCACCATGTTGGTTTCTAATTCATGGCTTGGGATTATTCCTCCTACCCATACCCTTGACTGATGCAAGTAATACTTGCTGATTTCTTTGTCTAATATCGGTGGAGTCATGTATTCTTGTTTCACGCACCTTTTGCACTATAGCCATCATCATCTCATATTCTGGTAGGAGGTCATATATATCTGACAAAAATACTCCCACAACTTGGGAGTGGTATATACTTTTGGACACTCAAAGGATAAGCACACCATCTCCGATCACCCTCCATATTGTAGCTTCTACCTCTCTTGGCATTTATTCAAATGGAACTCTAAAAAAATGCCTTAAATAAGCTCCAGATATGGGAACTTCCCACATTGTCATTGGCACTTTGATCCGTAGGTTTCGTGGTTGGTAATCCATCCGTGCTCCTCTGGCTTCCTGCATTTTTTTTCATTCACCCAGATCAATTTTTTTTAATTCTTTCTATATCTCTCTTTTTTAATTCTTCTTTATTCTAGCATGTTATTTGTTTCTATCCTATTGTTATCTCTTTTTTATCCTATATCTGGCATTTGAGTAATAAAAAGAATATCATTCGAGACTTTTTCACCTCTTTAGAGTATATTTTAACAACTCTAATCTCTGCTATTTGAAATTCGGACCTAATTATTCTTCCCAAATTTTTTTACTCTAAATTTATTCTCTAGCACTCTAGCCCTATTTTCAGAGATAAATCAATACATATATATATAAGGTTCCCGTCATATGTCATTCTTCAATCTTTAATCAAACCAGTTCATTCATCTTTAGCTGTCTTTAATACTGTATTGTGGTCTTCTGTCTCTGTAAAGTTGCTACCTTCTCCTTCTCTGGGCGCAATTTTTTACCTTCTTCTACTGCAAAGGTTTCGTGTAGCATATTTTTTCGGTCTAGTTATTCCCCTGGATACCATAAAATATGGGTTTTCATGTATTAATGAAGCGGTTTCCTTTTAATGCTGCATCAAGTGCAGACTCTTGCAATTGGCCTGCAACATCATTATAGCATCCCCTGGCTCCTGCATCACTCCAACTCCGCCTCCCAGTTAGATTTGTATCTTATCTCTCTTCTTCGCCACAACTCTTCTATTTGGAGTAACTATTTTTTTTTGTCTAGTTTGGAAACACATTATTCCAAATTCTTTGCGCAACATTAGACATAGTTTATTTCCCTCCGCAGTTATCATTTATGACATTATTTCTTTTATGTTTTTCTATTGTTTGCTTATCACTTTAGTGCCTAATTTTAGGCTTGTATAGGTGGCAATAATTTTATTCCATTCATTCTAACTCCTCTGTCTTTAGATCATCATGTATGTGTCATCTCACTTGTAATCAGTTTTTTTTACTAGAACTATTTTTAGTTCTTCTTGCAGCTTCTTTATTTCTTGTCATTTTTTCGTCATTGCTCTTTCTTGCTGCAACTTTTCATTTCTGCTCACTGTTCTCCCCTCCACTGCACTATCTTCTTTATCCAACATAATTTATGCTCATCATTTTCTAGTGCAACTTTGACTGGCTTTGAATGCAGCTTTGTAACGTTTCTTTTCATCATTATTTCTGAGCATTTTTTTCCTTATAATGCCACTGTTATATGCATTGATTATTGGTACTTACCTCTACATCACCTCTGATTTTTGTATCTTTTGTTGCAACAGATTTATTTTATCATTGCAGCGTACCATATTTATTCTTTGCATTGTTTTATTGGCTGCTCTTTCATCTTTGTCATATGCGTTTCATACATGGAGTGTTTGTTTATAATTTGTATATCTCCTTTCCTTTCATTAGATCTGCGTTTCAACTTACCTTTTTTGTTCTTCTTTTATCTTTCTTACCTTTCAATTTATTTATAAAAAAACATTTGTGGCTCTAAAAACAAGTTTTAAGATAAAATTTCTTAAGTTTTCTTTAACCTTTAACGTATGAAGAAGAATTTTTATAAATTAAGAATCTTTTAAAGTATCTTAAGAATATTTCATTTAGTTTCTTTCTAATTTTTTAAATATCTTTTTTTTTTAAATTATTATAACTTAATCTTATTTGATTTTATTTAAACATTTTTATAAAAACAAGCATAATATTGGTTTTGTTTACTATTTCTGTGTGGAGGGTAGTTTAGCCTTGTAAACTCAATACTTTTGATTATTACCTATTCTTTCTTTTTAATTGGTTTGTCTCTTAATCATCTTGTTGCTATAATATACTATAGTATTGATTCTATTAACATTTTAATGTTTATTAGGTAAATTCACTATTTTAAAGTTTTAAACAAAAATTTAAATTTTTTTACTACTATTTCATTATTAAACTATTAAAATATTTCTTCTTTAACTTATTATTTCATTATATTTTAATATATACTATATTTTAATCTCATAAATTTATTTATAAAAATAAATTTATAAAAATGTAATTTTTTATATTTAAATTTTTGGCTAAACCATTTGGGCAACATTGTGTTAAATCACTCTACTTTGCACTTTTTTGTCTATTATTTACTATATTGTATCTAGTTTTACGAGTATAATGTCTCATACTCCGCAATTGAATTACATCTGTTTGTTTAAACTTGTACTAGTTTTAATCTCAAATTTATAGTGCTTTTTTATATTAAGCTTCTCGCTATACATTTGTTTAACATTCTGTTAAACTTCAATACACTTCGTATTTCTATATATTATTTACTGTTTCATCTCTACTTGTTCAAAACTAATATATTTTGTTTCAAATTATTAATTATACTTTTATTTAAATTATAGACTTTAGTATTCTGTTTACTACATTTGTCTAAGTTTTTTCAATTATATATTTCTTGCAATCAAGTAATTATGTTCTATCGTCTATCTCAAATTAGTTCTCATGTTCACCATCATCCTCATGTTCACCATCAATGAAGTTTTCTAACTGATATCAATATCCTTAATGTTGCTCCTACATTTATCTCTTCTTTATCTCCAATTATTCAGGATTATGAGATTGTCTTATACTATTGCCTTCATGAGTATTATTACTTGTTTTATTGATGGGCTTGAATAGTTGTAATTTATTATTTTAGAGTATTTTGTTCCATTTGTAAGTTGCACTAGGATGCACTTACTTTAGTTGATGTTGATCAACTTGTTTTATTCATGAGCTTGAATAGTTGCAATTTATGCTTTTAGGGCATTTTGTTCCATTTGTAAGTTGCAGTGGGATGCACTTACTTCAGTTGATGTTGATCAACTTGTTTTATTGATGAGCTTGAATAGTTGCAATTTATGCTTTTAGTGCATTTTGCACCATTTGTAAGTTGCACTGGGATGCACTTACTTTAGTTGATGTTGATCAAATTATTCCATTTGTAAGTTGCATTGGGATGCACTTACTTCAGTTGATGTTGATTAACTTGTTCCATTTGTAGGTTGCACTGGGATGCGCTTACTTCTGTTGATGTTGATCAACTTGTTCCATTTGTAAGTTGCACGAGGTTGCACTTACTTCAGTTGATTTTTATCAACTTGTACCATTAGAAAGTTGCATTGGATGATTCTTTATTATGTTCCTCAGTGAGAGGATGATTTTTCATGGGCTTCCCTACTTTTGACATTTTCTTCAAGGCAATATGTT
The DNA here is from genome assembly GCA_018584345.1 of Thuja plicata. NCBI lineage: Eukaryota > Viridiplantae > Streptophyta > Pinopsida > Cupressales > Cupressaceae > Thuja > Thuja plicata. The sequence continues at coordinate 45,687 of MU226693.1, forward strand.
ATTACTTCTCATAATCGTGTCTTATGTTTTCATCGGTAAAACATGCTTGGAAAATCAGGATCTTAAGTAAATTTGGTGCTTGAGTCATATATTCTTATAATTTCTCTTTGTCTCTCTCATATCTCTTTGATTTTTATACTAACATGATAATGCACTGCATTCTTCATTGCTCAGATCGTGAGTCATGCAGGTTGTGGAGTAATTAACCATTCACTTGTAGTGGGATGATTCACTAGTGGACTATCTATATCCATGTGATTGATGCAATGTTGATGCAGGTTTCATTAGTTGGCCTTGTCTATGGTCATTTGTGTATTAGTATATTTCTTTCATGAGAGCATTGATTAATTCTTTTATAACTAACTCTTTCATTTTGAACCTTTGAGCATTTATTCTATCTTGATATCATGTTTGCTCCATTTGATTTTGGTGAACACTTTCATTTATCTTTATCTCTATGAGAGTTTCCTTAAATTATACTTTGATATTTCAAATTTCAAAATATATACTAACTTGCCTATGAGTTTGAATTCTACTTGTGGATAGTTGCCTTGTTTTCTTGTTTTATGTTTCAGGTGATCCATCAAGGCACACTAAATACATCAATTCATTTCCACATGACTTATGAATCACAAGACTACTTGAATATATGCATATACTTCCTCTTGAACATAGTTTAACGACTCGTCTACTTCTCTTGGCTCTACCACAGTTGCTTGTACATCACATTCTCAACAACCCACTAGCACACTTCAAGACAATACAATTTCTTCCTTATATTGAAGATCAAGTTGTAGATTTTTGTTAAAATTGGGTTTTATACGCCTTGTTGTAAACACCCCAAGTAAATATTAAAGGGGGGTGTTAGAATATCTAATCTTTATTTGTATTTTAAGTAGGAGATTCTTATGGAATTCCTACATGAATTTTGTCCTCTAGTGGGAGGACAACTCATTTTATGTAATTCCTTACTAAGGAAAGTAGTTTATTCCTCCTTAAGAGGACTTCGACACATGTCACATACAATTATGAATGGTGGCATTCATAGACTTGGGAGTTACATTCCAACTCCTCTCTCTCATCTCTATTTAAGAGATGCTCCTCTCTCATTTCTTGTAATGCAAGGATGAAGAATGATCCATGAAGAAGTTATTGTAATGTGCATCTCTCTCTCTCTCTCTCTCTCTCTCTCTCTCTCTCTCTCTCTCTCTCTCTCTCTAGGCTATGGCCTCATTCATAATATCACAAAGTGGTTTTTCTTTGCTTTTCCTCTTATAAAACATCTTGTCTCTCTTGTCTTTGGCTATTTTGATGAGTGCTCTTAGATCTAGTTTTCATGGTAACATTTCTCCATTTTCTAGCTCTCTTGGATTGTTTATGTTCCTTTGCTCTTCCATTATTATTTCTTACAATGCCGATACGGAGCCATGCAATGGCACAAGTGCGTTTTGGCCCCCCACATAGCTAGTACCATTGGCACTCCCGCGAAAGTGCATTTTGTTTGAAAATTGGAATTCAGAAAGGAATATGGATTAACTAAATCATGGACTATATTTAGCATTCAATATCACTTCTATGCATTTCTATTTTGTCTGCTCGACACTTTGTTGAACGGTATTTTTTTTGGGGTAAAAGTTTGAAGCCAAATATTTTATTAAAGTATTAACATAGTACATAGTTGTTCATTCACTATGGGAATTAGTAGGAAAGAATGGAGTGAAGAAAACCTTATGTACAGCCCAATACTTTTCAGTCGAAATCATTTTTTCCAGATATTTACATTATGAAATTTATTCATTTATATCATTATTCCTCAGCTTTCTTTAGACGTAGAGATTACAGATCTAGAGGATCCCTTAAGGGATTTACAAGATATTTTATTACAAATAGTCTGGTAATCAGCCCATCTTCTCTTTTGCCATAATTTTTTGTAGGTTTTTATTTAGGATTATTCACTCTTCCTTGATCCGTTGAGTTGAATGTTGAATACTTGAGAATGCTTCTTTAAGTCTGTCCCTAAAAAAATCAATCACTAACATACCACATCTATCCAATTCCATCCATTTTGTTAGATCTAAAAGAAAAAAAAATTCAACTATACCTAAATTATTAATCATAAATCATAAATAATTTAACAATATATTTCCCTCATTAAAACATACTGCTTCCTGTATCTGCTAATCAATTAAATTGTTACCATACCTTTTATCACCTACCACATAAGATTATAGAAGAATTTTATTGGTGCAGGAGCACCTAGGTAGGCTAGAGGATGCATTGTAACCTAGGAATTCTTATGTTTTTTTGGCTTGTAGTGGTTCTAGCTAGACCACTAGGTTAATAAGGGGACATATTGTTACTAGTGTGTGAGAGTTTGTAAGAGGATGTGTCTTGTTAAGGTCTTTAGGGATGCTTATGTCCATTTAGGTCCAATAGGGTTTTTTTGGAATATTGTATCAAAATGAGACAAGAAAGGGACTAGAGGTCCTAATTGATGTTATTTCATCATATTTTCTAGATTGGATAAGTTTGGAAAACTTTTGACTAAGTTTGGATAGCCTATCCAAAAAGTTGCAAAAGTTGTCAATGTTGTCAATGACAACATTGACAATTTTTATATGAAGATTGCATTCTTGGTGGGATTGGTTAGATAATTGTCTGAAACCAATGAATTGGTATTTGGGTCAACTATATAAGACCATCCTCAAGATGTCTGTAAGGTTGGAAAGTTTGAGAAATTTTGTGTACGAACCGTATATGTCAAGAATAGTGACTGTTAAGGTGTTTTGAAGTAATTGGGTAGTTTAATCGATTGAATCTACTTCTGTAAGAATTTTATTGGTAATATAGGTTGTTAAAAGAATTTTTGTGGTGGTGGTTTGTTAGTTTGAATAGTTTTAATTACTTTTGCAAAATCTTTTTTTTTGTTCAGTCGCTGGTTTGAATTGGACATTGTCTGCAAATGGAGTCATAACTCAATCTTCCATTGTGGCATTTGCACAGGCTCTTGGATTATGGAAGGTGTCTCCATTTAATATATGTATAGTGAAGGAGGGGCCTGGGAAAGCAAGGAAGCCATTTTTGTGGTGATGCCCTAGGTGAGCCAGTGATGCATGGCTAGGGGTCATCAGTAGTTGTAGAGCTTATTTGGTGGGTTGAAAGCATTCATAGCTTCAATAAAAGCTTGTAGAGGAGTAGGGTGGTGTTTTTTGTGATCCCCAAAGTGAGTGGGAAGACTTGGTGATATTTATTGGATGGCAAGAAAGAAGTTTCTATCAGACTAGTTTTGAAACCCTTAAAGCCCTGATTTCTAGCCTTATTTGTAGGCAGAGCTGTACGGACATCTTGGGAGCCCTAGACCTAGAAAATATCTAGTGTCTTTGTAAAGGGTTTCTGGATCCTAAACCTATTTGGTAACTTGTTAATACATTTTGCATGATAATGCAGAAAACGTGATTAAATAGGGCTAATTGCTTGTAGCCCTATATTGGGAGCAATTGTGTGGGTTCTTGGAACTCGATTGGAGTTTTGACACAAAGTGTGCTTGAAGGTGTTGGAAAGGGTCCTATGAAAACCTTGGATACCCTAATCCTCTTTGTGGATTGAGCACTGATCAATTTGGATCAATTGAATCCTTTTAGGCCAAAGATGCAAGAAAGACCATTTGGGGTCTAGGAGAAAGTTTGATTGTGTTTTTGTTCTACAATATGGTGTCCACTAGTTGAAGAGTTACGATCTTGTGATAAGATACCTAACGAGCCTAGGGTTAGTGAAGTAACCCTAGTAGGTCATAGATTGGCCTAGGAGACCCTAGAAGAAACTAGGGATAAGTAAGACTAGTGCTACATCAGAGTGATATCAGAGCAAGTTGAGAAACTTGGGAAGATTGGTTTATGTCAGAAGTGGAATCTTGTGGTTCTAAAAAGATGGTGAAAAATGCAGAACTAGCCAAGAACATGGAAGAGAAAAAGGAGAAAAATAGACTCATTGAAGATACCTTGGAAGTAATGAGAATAAAGATGGAAGAACTAGTAGATGCTACTAGTAAGAAGGACTATGAAGCTAAAACCATTAGTAAGAGAAAGAAAAAGAGGGAAGAAGAAGACTTTATCCAATAAATGAGTCCAATATTAAATGAGGAACCTTTCTTGAAGGCCATAAAGTAATTAAGTGGCAAGGATTTGGAAGGAATAACTTTGTTTGGAGGAAAGATGGACATTGAAATAGTTATGGACTGGATTGAAGCAATGGAGAACCACTTCGAGTGTGAGGGGATAATTGAACCCAAAAAGATCAAAGTAGCCAAGTCTAGACTCAGAGGGTTAGCCTTGACTTGGTGGAAATACCTTCCGGATGAGAGGGTAAGCATGGGAAAGGAACCAATATCAAATTGAAATGCTATGGTAACCAAATTGAAGGAGAATTATCTTCTGGAGGATTATGAAATCCAACTCCATAGGAAGAGACAAAATTTGAAATAGAAAGACCTAGATGTGGCCTCATATACTGAGGAATTCCAGAGATTATGTCTAAGGACTAAATTGCAGGAAGAAGATGTTGGAGATTTACTTCTGGCAGCTAGTTGATTGTATATTTGTCATTGATAACAACATATAATATACAATAGTGTTCTATATGTACTTATCAGAATGATGGTATCAAGCCTTGCGTGGTTATGTCTATGTTGTAGACATGTTTATTATGTTGTGATCATACATGTAGAATCAGATATGAAGTTTCAGTTGTGTTGTATAATTTTGGTATGTGGCAGTTATAGTTTCTAGAGTTTGTCTGTATAGAGCTGATGTATTGCATTGGTCCTTGAGTTTTACCCATCTTTGGGATATGCATGTGTATATTAATTATTAGTTATGAGTTAATGATAGTTATGTAAAGGTGCCAAATGTGTTTCAAGAAGATTGCAAAGTTAGAGTTAATTTGGTGAGGCTGACCTAGTAAAGCGTTGTGTCTATTCAGTTTATATTTGTGTGGTTGTAATTATGCTTCCGTGATTATTAAAGCCAACAAGGATGTTATGAAGAGTTGTCTTATAGGTCCCATGATCTCATACTTTGAGGAAGATACTTATAGTAAGTCATTTGTGATACACTAAGTGTGAATGATATTGTTGACGGGGTTTTGCTGACCGGGTCCGCCAACAGTCATAAGTTGTCACCGGGTTCCAGAGAAACTGGCCAACTCCGCCTGTAAAGGTAGTCCGGGGAAAATAAATCCTCCAGGCCTTCAAGCACCTGGGTGTCGGGTCACGACGGTGCGGGGCTCGGTTGGGAGAGGTGACTGTTTTCGAGGGGGATAGCTGGTTACTTCAACTCATTTCTCCCGGAGATTCAA
>MU226693.1:96750-129428 GCA_018584345.1 Thuja plicata
TGACTTCAAATTTATTTCAACCCATCGAAAAGATACATAAGATAATCTGGAAAACATCAATATTCCATATTACATATGTCTTCTTATAATAATCTTTGTAAGGTTTAAATTCATATTCAAAGCGATCAATATACATAGACAAGAATTACATATTACTTTGAAACATTCAAATCATGCTTTTCATCCCACTCCATAATCAATCTCGCATCATCATCTAGAACAAAGCTATTAAACCAATTTGGTTCCAGCGGACTTCTTAGATTCGTAAAGTAAATGAGGAATTCTAGATTTCTCCTTATTGAGGGATTTCTTTGATATCTCTTTCCCAATATTCCACAACCATAATTGGAAATGTTGGGACCCTTCTTTCATTAATCGTGAAACGATGATAATGTCTTGGTTTGGGGATCATCATATCTTTTGTGATACTTCCAATCACTTTATCTAAATCTTTTAAATACTTTCTTTTGAAGATTCTTTTGCATAATCTTCCAATGGATTGTATACCTGGATCATATTGCATAGCCAAGGCAATAAACATTGTTGAAATATCCGAGTTTACCCAGGGCCTATTGTCACTGTCAATAAAATCACTCCCTAGGGTTTTGTATACTTCTCTTATAGTAATATCATAAGTGACCATCATCATCTTCTTAATCCTCTTTGTTGTTATTCTTTCTTCAAAGGCTACCTGTGGTTTCATGCTTCTTAACTTGATTGGGGTAGCCATCAGTACTCAGCTTATGCCAAAATTTCTACTAATCTAACTCATAGATGTTTTTAGGAAAGGACATACTAAATACTATTTATAACTCATAATTTTTTTGTTGTCTTATAGGTTTCTTAGATATTGAACCATCACTCCTACTACTTTAATATTTTTCTATATTACCTATTTTCTTTCCTAAAACCATATAGTTAATCTTAAACAATAATTTTATTAATTTACATTTTTAAATTAATTCTTTTACAGTGTAGAATTAGTTTGACCTAAAATTAATGCTAAGGAAAGTTTAGTGATTTGGGATAAGATTTATTTATCAAATGATGGTCTTTATATATTAATTTAAATATATATATCTATCCTTATGCCTATATGTGTTAGTTTTAAAAATATATTTTCTTTAGAATACTTCTTCAAATCTCTTCATATCTCCAAATATACTACAAAAAGTGATAAAGGTTGGGATAATATTATTATCCATATTTCATAGAGGGTCTAATAGGAATGAATAATACTTATCCTATGTATCTAAATTTCCTATATTTCCTAAATGCTTAATAAAGGTAGGGTTCTTCTACATTAGCCTATACTAGTTCTGACCTCATCGCCTGCCCCTAAATTGGCTAATTTATCTGCCTCTCAATTACCCTCTCTATAGATATGAATTATGGTAAAGTGATCTAAGAATGTAAGAATAAATGAACCCTATTTTACATACCCATTAAGCTTCCAACTAGGTGTTTCTCCTTTCCTAATTGCATTAATAATCAATGTTCAATCTCCCTAAATTTCCAATTTATTAATACCTATTTTACTACTGAGTTTTAACCCTTCAATTAGGGCAAGGGATTATGCTTCATTGTTAGATCAGCTATATTGGTTATTAAATCACCCTTATTATTATGTATTCATGCTCCTATCCTAGTTATCCCATGATTACCTCTGGAAGAGCCATCAAAATTAAGTTTATATCATCCTGGAGCCGGAGGCGCCCATTTACAATCTTGTCTTAGCTTGTCGATAATTTTTTTAGGATAGTTCACTATCAGTGGTATTTTTAATCCTATCCATATGTTTCTAGTTCTATCATCTCGTTTAGTAAAATTTCATGTCTGCTTATTCAAAAAGTTCCTACTATTAACTACTTTTATGATTGTGACTTCTAATTTGTTTAGAAATTGATTGATTTTCAATTCTTCCTTGAAAACCCTACAATTTATTTCTTTCCATACTTCCCAAAGTATAAGTGAGGTGAATATGATCCAAATTCTATTATATAAATATTCATTCCTAGGTCTAGGCCATCCTTTCAAAAAGTCAACAAGTTTGAAACAATTGGCGAAGTGATAATTCAATCTTTTTTTCAACCATCTCCAACATTTTTCAATGAAATTATAATTAAGTAGAAGATGAACAATACTTTCTTCCTCCTACTTACATAACACACATCTAGATGGACCATTATACGTTGTTAGGGATTTTTTTCTTGCTGATCGTCAATATGTTTAAATGTTTATTTTAACTCTATGACTCCCAAATTGAAATAATTGATTCAAGCAAGAGAAATGCCTAATTGATGAGGGTTTTGATAATATTCAGGGAAACTATTACCCCCTCCTTATTTTTTGAGATCCACTGACTCAGGAAGGTATTACCTTTAAATGGTTACCAATCTTACAATACTTTAAAGTAGATGATATCTTCTTACTAATTTTCTGAATGCCTTTACTGTATCAATAAGTAAATAACTATGCAAAGGAGTGTGAATAACTTGATACAGAGCTTAATAAGCCAAACTACTATTTTGAAAATAGAAAATAGTAATGCAATAAGGATTCCCATCCTTCTTCCTTTTATAGTTCACAGAACTTAGGAGGGATAACCTATTTGATTCTCTCTTAAAGGAATCATCAAACTTGAATTGTATACTCTGTGAGTACAATTGCTTATGAGTGTATGTTTTCTTATAAGTGTAATGTAAATGTATAATTGTTCTTAAATGATAGATGATTGAACAATTACTTGACCAACTATAAACCAGTGCCTGATCCTTTGGGCTATAGAGTCAATATCTGGTATAAATCCCAGATAAGGTGATTAATGAAATACTTGCAACAAAGATAAATTTCCTTATAGGTTATCCTCTAGCTCTATAAATTTGTCATCAAATCCTTAAACTAATGCTAAGTTCTTTGGGTTCACTTGAAATAAATAATCTTTCCTTGAAGGGGCTAACAAATAGCTACACAACCACCTTGTGATCAGTATGTCTAAGTGACTTACAAATAAACATACAAGAACTCTAACAAAAATGAAAAGAGACAACCAAGTTGTAAAACAAATATTGCAATATATATTATATTAATGTCTTAATGCTTCAAATACATTCAGATAGAAAAAAGTATAGAGGCTCGGATAAATTTTGGTAGTCTTCCTTGTAATTCTATTCCATCATCCATAAAAATGTTACAATATGCTCTATTTATAGGATTAAACCATCTTGGAATCCTTAATAAGTAAGGATGCTACAAGTTTCAGATGGTTTTAACACCTAACCCTAAAATATAGAAAAGACAAAATACAAGAAAGAACCATGCGGTGGATGGACAAAAATGAAGGATAAAATCTGATTTGTTCTTTTTCTTCTTGTGATCTTTGGTGCCTTTGTCTGTATATGTTCAGGATATAATCTGATATTTTCAATGAGATCTAGTGACCACCAATACAGGCTAACTTACATTAGTCTTTATGATAGCTAACCTTCCTGTGCTCAAAGAGTAGGTGCCATGTGTCCTTCTATTCTTCATCCATTACATCCAAGTCAACAATGATAGGATTTTTCTTCTTGGAATTTGTTAATATGTCCCATTTTGTTACATCTTTCTCTTTCTGCCATTCAAAGCTCTGTATGTTCTCCAACTGGGTCTTTTGTCTCTCCCATCTGGCATCAGTGATACTCTTGACATCTATGATGAACTTATTAAAATTTGTTTCTCCTTGAAATGCTTCATCTAGAATTTTGTTGCATCTTTCCATATCTATCTCTCTCTTGTCAGAAACATATAACTCTTTATTAGGTAATATAGTGTCAAATTATGAGCCCCATACCCCTAGTGTCTTGATTTTATTGTCCTCTGATCTAATTGGAGGCACAAATCTATTATAGCTAGGAAAAAACATTTTTAACCTTACCTCTATCTGATTAATTTTTCCTTTGAAAAAGGGAAAGGTGGATCCTATATGCTCTATCTGAACCCCAACCTGGGTTACTATCTCTGGTAGGTCTAACCTAAGTGGTTGCAAAGATGCCAACCTTTCAAAAAGCCATGTTCTGTCAGACCATGTTGCATAATAAGGATTCAAAATTAAGACAAATTTGTTAACCTCTATTTGTAAGGCTGGAAAATTACCATAAGTTCCATAAAATATATCCATTTTATCCTTTATTATGTTCACCATATGCTCCAAAATTTCTGTTAGTACACCTAATACAACTTCATTGTGCTCCCTAGCCTCGTACCCTGTTTCTGCTGAAGTATGCTTTGCTTCTTCTATTTGGATCTCAACATCTTGGACTTCTTTTGGTGCTGCAGGGGAAACTTCAAGATTGTCTGGAAACTGTTGTGTAAGCTCTTCTATCATCTTCTCTTGTTCTTTGTTCTTTATTAGAGACAACTCCCTGTCCTTGACTATATCACTAGTTTCACTAGTGAGCTTCTTAATTCTTTCAAACATTTGGACAGCCTTGGCCTCATTCAACTATGCATAATGGGTAAGCACAAGTGGGAAATCTCCAAGTCTACTATATTTTGGACAGACCAGATGATCTTGTTTCTTTCAATTTTCTCTTGAATGTTTATCAGGGATAGCTTTTGATCTTTTGGAGCTAGGCTCCACATTGCTAAGGCTTGGGACTTTGGATAGTATCCAAATCCTCTAATCATTTCTCCAAGATGTGTTTCTGATGTTAACTTGACATCAGGTTGTTTCATTATTTGATCTATAATGAAGGCAAAGGCCAAATCCAACCTTCTACCAACAACATCCCACTAGATTTGATCAGTTGCCTTGCTTCTTCTGGTGTGATTTGATTTGATTCAAGATCGTAATCCTACAATATTTGTAAAGCCTCACTGGTCACCGGGTCTCCACCTACAAATTGTAGTTGTGCATCAACTTGCTATTGTTTGTTCCAAATGAGGAACACCTTGAACTCTTTGGTCCTGATGAAATTGTCATCTTTTAAGAATTACTCCTAGTGTAGCAATATTTCGTCAGCACATGTCATGAGAGGTAACTCTATCTCCTCTTCTTCATCTTTCTGTAACTTCTTTCCTACTCTTATTTGCTTCATTAGCTGATGGTCATAGGCTCTATCACCAGTGATAAGAGCACCAATTCTATCTTTCTTCTTCTCCTTTTTCTGTGAGGGCTCCCTTGCTTCTATCCTTTGTCACTTTGGTGGTGGCTCATTAGTAACCTCAGTGTTTGTGACCTCTGTTAGGTCAATTATATTCTCACCCTCAACTGCCTGTTCTTCAACAAATGATTGGTTTACTAGAGGGGATCTAGGGAATGAATAATACTCATCATTGTCCTCATCATACTCTGATGATGATTGCCCTTTATGGCCCTTCTCTGTTACTACAAGTGCATCTTCAAGTTGATTGCACAATAGATTATAGGGTTCCACAATGGCATCAAGCCTTTTCAAGTATGGAAAGTCTGGGAAGAAACCTCCAAAAGAGATGCTTTTTCTCTTCACTTGCCTTTCCAAGTCCATTAATTCATTAAATTTTCAGCCCTTTTATCAACCTCCTCATTCTCCAATATATTTATAGTGAGGTCTTCCTCCATACATTCCTCATGATATTTTGTGTAAGGAATGGTGGGTGTCAATAACCTTTTGGCACTTAGTATATAGCCTTTTATGTCTATGTACCTATAGAGGGATACATTCATTCTGTAGTGGCTCATCCAATTATTTACTGGATCTAATGTCATTTTACCAATTGTAAAATTGTAGATCCTAAACTATCTTGGGGTAAATGTACCCTTCTTGTGAGGAGTAAGGTGCTCCTTATCTCTTAAAATTAATTGCTTGATAAATTCCATTTCTACAATACTAGGTGGCACATGGAATGGTAAAACATGGGGTGGGTGAGTGCAACCATACACCCTGATCAATGTAAAATTATTCTCATAATAGAAGTCACCCCAATTGTGATCTCTAGGCCACTTATCAACATACTGGCATGGCCTAAGCTGTTGTAGCACCTTCACTGGTAGCCTTGTCTTGTTTACTCCTAGGCACTTCAGTAATGGATATACTATCCAATTTTCAAAGGCATAGAACTCTTGTTCTATGGAGGTGTAGTTCCACTCTCTCAACCAAAACTTAATGGGGTTGGCCTGATTCTAATGAAACCTCTGAGGCCTCAAATACTGAAAATTCATGATAGGAAAGTTGTAGTATAAAATCAAATGCATTAGAATGGAATAATGCATGAATCTGGGGTTGTCTTTCTTGTTCAGGATATCAATGAATCCTTCATTAATTTGATCAATTTTATGATAAATATAATCATAATTGGAAGTGTTATGAGGGATCTACATATCTAGGACCATCATAAGGATGTCTGAGGTTATTCTCTCAGGTCCTCCATCCTTTCCCAATACTCTGCACAATGCATAGGAGATATACTTCATATAGAAGTTGAGGTCTTTGTAGAAATATGAGGCAGTCCTAGGATGGGTGCCATGTAATTCTTCATTCTCCTTGCAACATGATATTCTTGGATCAATTTGGTTGTAATGCCAGACTCTTTTGCATACCTATTCTCTAAACTCTTCAAATTTATCTCTGTGTCCATTGGATAATATACATTGAATGCTTTCAAGAATGAGTTCCTATCTAGGGTTAGTAGGTTTTCCCATCATCCCTTTTAATAGTCTTAGTTAGGGCATCATACCTACTGGACATTTCTAAAATAAAATCAACATCCACAAAGATGTCAGGGACTATTAATCTGGCTATTCCACAGGTCCATGGGTTCAAAATTGGCATAGGTTCATCACTATTATTATAGAAGTAATTTAAAAGGGAATAACTAGAAGAGCCTCGAGTTTTAGCATCCCTAATATATGACAAATCATCAGTGAGAGTGTTGAAATTTACCTTTTGTTCTGACTTGACCCTGGTAACAGAGTGATGAATTCATCCGACTAATTCCACTTTCCTTTCATGGCATCATCAGCATCACCACTTCTCCCACTGGTGGAAGCTACGCTCATCACCTGGCTCATCTTTCCCACTTGTTCTATTCCAATATATATTATTAATATTGAAACAAATCTCCTACTAACCCTCACCACAAACTGTTAATTATTCTATAAATTGAGCTTTTGAGCATCAAAAGAAACACCAATAACAATACCTTCTGAATTCTGAACCAGGAAATCACTTCTTTCAAAACACACTGCTGGAAAACTATACTCTTCTTGGAAATTTCTAATCTCTTACAAAATTCTTAGCTCTGAAAACTTGGAAGCTAGTAAAAATAAAATGAAAACATATACACTTATATCTGAGAAATTAATGCAAAAAGGAAAGGAAAGGAAACTTCTGGCTTAAAATTATCATACTGGCTTAAAATTATTGCGATCCAATAACTTCTGGCTTAAAATTATCATGCTGTAAATTTTTTTTTCTATTTGTAGCCTCTAAAAGTGATGGGAAATCAAATATGAATGAGTGCTTTCTGATGAAAAACCATATTAGATTCAAAACACGATCCAATTCGATCTGATTGGCTATTTCTCATACAAATCAGCTACCTTTTCATACACTTGTCATAAATTTCTAAATTTCTATTGGCTGGCAAGTGTATATCCTAGTGCCAAGAAAAGTCTTTACTTTAACTCTTGTTTTGGTTCTAGCAACCCTACAACTATGTATTCTCTTTGTCGTTAAATGTTTCAATTAACTATGGTTTCATACTGAGACTTGGCGACTGGCGCACGGTCAACCTTTTGATCAACGATTATCTCCTTGTCACTGGATGAAATCTCTTATCTCATGTTCCTTCAGACACAGTGTGACTAAGTCATCTACTAACTAATCTTTTACCTTAGTTTATTTCTAGAGACTTGGCAACTGTTATATCTCTTTGTTGCCAAACAAAAATTTGAGCTCATAGTTTATTTTGAGACCACACGACAAATACATTTTTCTCTTTATCATTGCATATTTTTACCTTTATTATTTTCATGTGGAGATAACCTGACTATCGTTGATCTTACCTTTTTTCTGCATCTAATGGTTAGCACCAAGTCTCTATATACTGAAAGAAAACCCTAACTTTTTATAAGACTTCATGACTCCTATCTCCAAGTCGCCAAATATACTTTTCATTTTAAACTTTTTTTAGAGACCAAGCGACTGATGAACACGTGTCTCAATTCTTCTTTTGTCTCTTAATCACCAGATCAAATTTGAATTTTCAAACTTTTACAGAGATCTCGCGACTGTCGTTGGATCTCTTTTCATCCTATGGTTTTCACCATGTCTCATGATTCTTAACTTAAACCTTGACTTATTTTGCGATTAGGAGAAAACACTAACACTGAAACTGGCATCTAACTCAGGTTTGATGAGGAAACCTTCCAACTATAGAAACTCAATGTCACTAGATGATTTTTAAACTATAGGTTTTATTCAGAGACTTCCCGACCACCGTTAGATTTTACTTGAGATGAACGGTCTGTGTTATATCTCCATATCTGCAGAGGTATATTCTTTTTATGAGGAGATAACATGACAAATTCTTTTTGCTAAGTCTCTAGATAGAATGGAATATTCTTTTCACTTTACGAGACTAAGCGACTAACATAATAAGCACATGCTTTATTCTTAGAACTTAAGTTACAGAAAAGTAACTTGAAAATAGAAACTTGACTAAGAAATTAAGGCTTTTTGCCATTTTCGAAGAGAAGCAAACCTAGGACCTAGGGATTTTGAGATTTTTTACTAGGTTTATGGCTAAAAACATTGTTTGCAGAGGTATTTAAGCAATTTAAGACATGATTTTCAACTCTTGAGCATAGGAATGACTGAGAACTTCAAAAGTTTACTGGCTAGACTACAAACTATAAATACAACCAACAGTGGCTCTATCTGAGGATGTATAAATGCAAGTTTATATCAAGAACCAAAGAATATCTGGTTGCATATGACTCCAAAAGATGATGACTAACCTATTGCAGAAAGAAACACACAACTGAAAGAAACACACCTATTTACTTATAATATAGAGATATTTACTGTGCATAAAATTTTTCACTTTCAACTAAAGAAAGGCTTCAAGAAATGCCCATGCACTGGAAATTCATATTCTTCTTCATTCATGTTTTTAAGATATAGGAGTCTTTACCAAAACTCTGAGAAACAATAAAGGGACCAAGCCATAAAGATTCAAAAATTTTATGCTTACCTTTATCCTCTGCTCTCACATTCCATTGGAGTACAAGGTCACTAGGTATAAAATTTCTGCAACTTTCTCTCTTATAAAATAGATACTTCATTTTTTGTTGCAGTTTTATGTTCTCTTTTTGACCCTCTCTTCTGATCTCATCAAGTTCAGCTAGTTGCATTATTCTATCTTTCATTGGGTCAGACATTTCTAGCTCTCCTTCTTGCATAAATGTGTATACATGAAATAGATTGTTTATAGGCATCTTAGATTGTAGACCAAACACAAGTTCAAATGTTGATTTACCAATGTCTTTCTTGATTGTTATCCTATCAGCCCATAGAGCTAGTTTCAACTTTGTATGCCAAGCTCTTTTGTTCTTTTCTAAGGTCTTCTTTAAAATCTTCAGAATGCTTTTATTTATGGATTCTTCGTGGCCATTTGCTTGAGGATGATATGGGGATGCATAAGACATTATAATACCATATTCATTGTAGAAATCCCCAATCTCATCAGATCTAAAACACATAGCATTATCCATGACTAGCTTGGGAGGAACACCAAATCTGGTTAAAATATTATCTAGTAAAAACTCAGTAACCACTTTGCTTGTTGCTTTTTTAGTGGGAATAGCTTCAATCCACTTTGTAAAATAGTCAGTGGAAACAATTATCCAACTGTGTCCTCCACTGGATTTTTCTAAAAATTCTCCAATAATATAAATACCCCACATTTCAAAAGGTGCTTCAGCACTCACAGGGTTCAACAATAGGGCACCTGAAAACTTCAATTTATTTGAGAACCTCTAGGAAGGATCACATTTCCAGAAAAATGCATGAGTATCTTTAAATATAATGGGCCAATAATATCTAGCCCTCAAAATCTTATGAGCATATGGTTTTGGCAGAAAAATGCCCACCACATATTCCAGCATGCATTTCATTTAGTACCCTTTTAGCTTGGTTTATATCTAAACACAACAATATTACACCATTTCTGTCTTTCAAATATATATCTCCTTGAACTAAGGTGTACTTTTGAGCTTGTAACTTAAGACTCCTCTTTTGATTATCTGACATTATTTCAGAACACTTGGCATTTTTTAAGAAATACACAATATCAGCATAAAATGGTTGTTTCTCTATATTTGTGATTGTCTCATCATGTATCTCTGTATTATTCACTTGTACCAAGTCTAGATTATCTTCAGTCATTAATTTTTCTAGACCTTGTCCTCTAACTAATTTAGTAATATGGATTTTTAAGTTAAATTCTTGAATTCTATTAATCCATTTACATCTCTTACCAGTCACTTTTGATTGGGTAAGAATATCCTTTACTATTGAATGAGGCACATATCCAAGAACTTTGGCACAAAATAAGTAAGGTCTGAATGATTTAACATCTTTTACCAATGCATATGCCTACTTTTCCATCATTTCATAGTTTAGCTCTAAAGCTTGGAGAGATTTCCTAAAGAATGCAATTGGATGTTCAAATCCCTCCTCATCCTTTTGTAGTAAAACAACAACAATAGTATGAAAAGATGTAAATTAGAACAAAGAAAAGGGCTTAATGTTATCTGGATATTTTAAAATAGGGGCCTCTTGTACTACTTTCTTGATTTTATCAAAGGCTAACTGAGCTTCCTCATTCCACTGGAACTTTGCATCTTTCTTTAGCAACTTGATAATTGGCTTGACAACTTCAGCAAAATTGGCAATGAATCTCCTGACAAAATTAATCTTTCCTAGGACAGATTGCACACCTTTTATATTTTTAGGAGCAATGACCTTTTGAATTGCCTCTATTCTCTTAGATTCTATCCTAACTCCATCTTAAAACACTATATGTCCCAACAAATTTCCTTTTGTGACTGCAAATTGACATTTTCTAGGGTTTAGTGAAACACCATATTCTAAAGCTTTGTTAAAAAAAATTTCTAGATGTTCACAATGATCCCCTACTTTCTTGGAAAATGTAGTCAAATCATCTTGGTAAATAACCATGAATAGATCAATAAACTCTTTAAATGCTACATCCATAGGTCTCTGGAAAGTTGCTCCTACATTGATTAGTACAAAGGGCATTCTGACATATACATAAGTCTCCCATGGAGTAGTAAATGCAGTCATAAATTTTTATGGCTCCTTTACAAGTACCTGATTGTAGCCTGAGAAGTCATCCATCATTAAAAATATCTCACAACCAGTTACCTTATGCAACATTGCTTCCATGTTTGGTAGAGAATAATTATCTTTTAAAAATGCAATGTTCTAATTTCTGAAATCTACACACAATCTAATATCACCATTCTTTTTTCTTACATGAACTAGGTTAGAAACCCAGGTTGAATGTCTGATAGGCTGGATAATTTCATCATCCTTTAATTTCATCAACTCATGTTGCATCTTGGGATCCAATAAAAGATTAATGGTTCTTTGTTTTTGTCTGAATGGTTTCACCTTTGTTTTGAGTGGGATTTCATGTTGGATAAGATCCTCTCTATAAGCTTTTAAATCTTCATATGACCATGCAAAAACATGCTTATGTTTTCTCAGTAATTTTATCAGGTCTATTCTGACATGAGAGTCTAATCATTTTCCAATATAAACTATTTGAGGAGTGTTCTGTGATCCCAAATTTATCTCCTCTAGATCCTTAATCTTTTCATTGCTTATTCCTGATGTATGTTCACTCTAATTAGTAAACAATGCCTCTAGTTCTACCAATCCGTCAGGAATCTGGTTAGAACTGAGTTGGGCAACCTCATCCCCTAGTATAAAATCTTTACCATCAATGACCTCAAGAAAATTATTGCAATCTATGTGTTGGTATTCATAATGATCAAGGCAAATTAGAAGTCTAAGGATATCTTGGTCATCCTCAAATACTCGCCAGTTGTAAATATTGTCTGGGACAACTGGTCTTCTTTTAACCTTAACAATTGATACCCCATTAAGGTCAAGTCATCAATTTTCAAAGCAACATTAGCCAAGAAATTTACCATAATGTTTTTAGAACTTTCTACCCAAATTATATTGAAAGCATCAAAGAATTCTATTTGGTCCCAAATAGCATGTCTATAAATTTTTAAGCTATCATTCTTTACAATAGATTTGGACCTTACTTGGGCTACTACTAACTCTGAGTCACCATAGACTTTTAAACATTTTATGCCATGTTTAGTAGCAATGTCCAGCCCTAGAAACAAAGCTTCATACTATGTTGTATTATTTGTACATTGAAAAGATAACAAAAAAGAATATTTGAATGTGGTACCTGATGGAGATATAAGTATAACTACAACTCCTAATCCTTCTTTTGAAAAAGCTCCATCAAAATACATTTTCCAAAAACCATCACTCTATGTAGTCAAATCTTTTACCAAAGGATCAACATTTTCACATTGGTGAGCACTCCTTTTGATTATGAAATTTTCCATGTCAATATCAACATAGTAATTAATATCATTATCCTCATTCAATTCTATCATATGAGGTGTTCTTCCCTCTCTAGAAACTTTTACATTATTTCCAGCTATATGGAAAGTGTCATAGGACAAGTCACATTGAATACTGCCCCCATTGAAGCACTCCATTTTTTGGAGAGAAACATTCCATAATGTGGTGGTATGTCAACCACCACTACACTCATAGTTAACACTATATATGGGCATATGACTAATTTGTAAGGTAAGACTTCAATAGTTCCAACAACTGGGATTTCTCTTGACTCCATTTCTTGAAACCTCACAAGAGGAGTATCTGATTGTAAACCCATTGATCTCATGATTTATGCAGGCATGGCTATATTGGATGCTCTTGATTCTATCATGCAATTTTTTAGCATCTTTCCATTTATTACCAATGTTAAGAAAAAGGGGTCAACAGCCCTTGTAGAAGTATTTGTGTTTAAATAAATATGAGGGATCTCATAAATCATCCAATCAAGCTCTTTTCCCTTACTATTAAGTTTCTTTTCATTATGTTCTATTTTCTAAGGTTTTATTGGTGACACATTATTCAATACTGAAAGAACTTTAAGTGTGTGTTCTTTTATTCTCACCATCTCTAGGAATGGGACCTTCACAGTCATCTAAGATAAACATTGGCCCATGTCCACTAGAGTATACTTTACATCAAAGGTTTTAGATTTTTCTACAATGATATTATTTTCTTCTATCTGAATATTCACAGCAGGTTCTTCCCTCTTAGATTTCTTATTTTCTACATTGAGGGGAGAACAACTTACTTCTTTCTCTTTAGCCTTTTCTGCATGTATATTTTTTGGTTCATTAGCTTTGTTCACTATCTTGACCTTAGGTTTGTTTGCATTTTCCCCAGGTCCATCTTTTTTAGGTACATATTTAGCATCTATTTTATTTTCTTTTATGAAGATGCCAGATGGCTGACTACCAACATCACCCACCACTCTATTTCTTAGGTAATAGTTGTTTCTTTCTTTACTCACTAAGTAAGCATTAATTATGGATTTTTCCTTGACTAATTAGTATAATACCTTTGCACCTAAGGATTATGCATCCTTTTGAAAATGACTTTGTAACAAAATAGGCTAGTTATCATGCTAGAAATAGTATGTTGAACTCATTAAATAGTCAATGAGGGACGTAAACTTCAAATAGCATCTCTAAAGTATATTCTCTAACCTGGATTAGAAGTAATCACTTCCTACTCAAACTAATGAACTTGGAGAGATACTAAACTAGGAAGTGAAATGAGCAAATTAATCTAAAGCTTTGAATAATAACACATTGTTGAAGTAAGCTAAACTATTCCCTTATGCTGTAGGAACAACCAATAGTTTTGTTACCAATGGCTGCAGGAGAAAAAAAGTCCTAGATACTTTGAATGAACCCTGAACTAATTCCTATTGATAACTCTGAAACTAGTTCCTACTAAATATGAACTACTTCACCTTCCACGTGGGCTCCCACAGAAGAGTGAATGGAATAAAACTCAAAGATGAAGATCTCATTTAATTACAAAGCATGAACATAACATGTAACAACAAGTCTATATTTCTTCTACTCTATATTACAAAATGATTACATAAAACTAACTGATTCTTCTACCCCAGAGTTTAGCAGTCAACTTATTTAAAAGAAAAATACCACTACAACCTAAATCTAAGATCACTCCATCAGATGAGGATCATAATGAATAAAAAATATCTCATAATAGAATATGGCATTTGATCAATAAATCGCCCAAGAATGTACCACATGATGGCACTAGATCCATGTGTGACATACGATAGGAAGCTGTATTGACCTAGTCTTCCCGCAGAGATCTTTTAACGATGCTTCACCTGGATCACGTGCTCTTGACTGGTTCATTCCTGCGAAAGGATTATCACACACATACCATCTTCAACACATGTATATATCTTTATCACTAATATTGAGAATAAAGTATTAAAGTTAATTAATTCTCTTGCAAGACATGTGGCTATAGGAAGGAAACTACCCACAAACATAGCATAGGAAAGGAATCATTCATTTAGTATATTACGTTTGCATTTTATCATGTAAGATCATAAGTTCCAAGCATCATACTTCCATAGCCTTTTTACTATCTACCTTCCTACTTATGTCCTTTCCATACATAAAATATATATAAAAACCATAAGTTCAAGTATAAACTTGTTAAAAAGATAGTAAAAGTGTTATAAAATATGGTCATTAGATCGGCTCATCATTCCCCCTAACTGAGCTATTGCTGGTCCCTAGAAATCATGAAGTTCCAAACTGGAGCTCTTACCCTTAACTCACTAGTAGTGCTTGCTCCTAATTCATTAGCCAAATGATTAAAGTATCCATGAGTGTTTCTTATCCTTCCCACAGCTACTCTTCCTGTGTTGTGCCATAATCCTCTGCCATTTCATTCATTTCCATCAAAGGCTACAGGAATAGAGGTGGTTGGAACCTCAGTGGAATCCAATAGTTCTGTAGTGTTCTGCCCATTGATACTTACCGTGGAGCCCTCCAGTAGAAAGAATTAACTTCTGAGGGGAATGTGGTTCCTTGATTTTTAAATTATGTGACATTCCCATCCATCTATGTAGACATGCTAAAATTGCATTATCAATATTTTGGGCTGAATGCTACTCCCAATCTGAGTATGCTTTCTCCCTAACTGGTTTAACCTTACTGGCACCACTTGGATTGAGAGTTATCAAAATCCAATTGAGATAGGTTCTCCTAGAATCTTTTACCTCTGGTCTGATCATCAATGGGGTGTCTATCTCCTAGTTTCTATATGGTAGAGCCTGATGCTCTCTGCTGATTTCATTTTGAACCCAGGACATTACTGTCCTTAACTACACATCCCCCACATACAAGAGAGAGTTCCACTCTTGATCATTGGGTACAACAACATTGTGCAAGTATAATTTACATAGAAAATTTTTTATGGCTATAGGGGCCGACTGGAAAGCATCATAAAACTCATGTGGGGTTGCAACTAAAGGATTCAACCCTCTACGACCGTGGTCATCTAAAAATTGACAACTTGTTCTCTTAAAAATAGGGCATAAATTGGGGATGGAAATCTACATGCCATTTCTTTAGGAATTAATTTGATTATCTTTTGAACCCTTTCTTCCAATACTTCTACCTGATCTTTTTTTGTTTGAGTTGATGAGCTTGCTCATCAATAACTCTCTACAATTTTTCTTTTTCTATTCCCCATTGGGATTTTTCCCACAAAAATTGTTGATATAAGTGTAATCTTGCAGCTAAGGGGGTAGATAAATCTGTTGGTGGCATTGGTGCTTGATGAAATATGTCAATCCATTCATTTGCAATCCTAGGTACAAGTTTAGGCATTCTAGGCTGAGGAGGTGCAGTCTATGGTTTTTCTTCCTTATCTTGTTGTGGGAAAGGATTTCCTTTTCATACAACAAGAGTTCCAACTGAATTATTCACTTGGCAAGTCTCAGTTGCATTTTCCAATGCATCCAAATCCTCATTACTAACTCATCCTTTTATGTTCTTCATCACCTCTTGGTTAAGCACATATAATTTGTCAGAAGGAAAGATTCTTGAGTCATCCGAATATTTAGCCATGGAATCCTCAAGGTTGTCATGTATATAAAGGCTATTAACAAACCCTTCTCCATTATTTGACTCTCCATTACTTTTGACAAGAATGTACTCAATGGTGGGGACATCCCTTTCTTTTTAAAGGTTCTTAGAGATGTCACCAGTTTATTCAATTTCCATTTCCTATGTACCACTCGGCTCTGCAACCTCCACTTCCTCTATAATGTTTATTCCCCCTACATTACAGTCCCTACAACTTTGAATTCCTCTTCTTCCACAGAAGGAATTGCATCAGTGCCCATTATTTCTACTATGTTATCCTCATCAAGATTAACCTCCACATCCATGTTTTCTTTCCCAGAAGTAGTATCAATTTATATAGATTCCTAATCTATTGGTTTAGGGGAAGGTTGTTCAATGGATGGGGAAGATTCAGTAACTATAGTGTGAGGAAGTGGGTCAATATTCATGTTGGAGGTGGTAGTAAGCCAAGGGCTTTGCCTAGTAGGAGTTTCAATAGAACTTAAAGGATTCTTACGTTTTCTTTTATTAGTGGCTGCAGGGGTTCCTTCCATTGTTTTGTCTTTAGCTTTAGGTAGGGTTTTGTCACTATCCTCCTTCTCACTGCTAGGTTTTGGTTTAGAACTTATCACCTTTTCTTCTAGGGTTTTGCTTTGGGTTTCCTTAGAAGGTGACTGGGACTCCTCAAAAGGATAGGCTTAAGGATCTATAGTGTCTTTGCTATGTTTATTTCTCTTTTTATTGACAACATGAATTACTTCTTTACAAGCCTTCTTCTTAGGCACTCTTGGGTTTGAGGAGGAGGCTTCAGGATCAACTCTTGAGACAATGTTATGAACGCTTATCTCAGTTTTTTTCCCTTCTCCCGACACCCTGGCCTCTAGGGCTGACTATCCTAGGTGCTAAATTATCCATTTGTAAAAACTCCTCCCATGTGCCTATTGATTACTCATTCAATTCTTGTTCTACGATAAATTTAATTAAATAGTGATGTGAAATAGCTTGAATTTTCCCTGATTGGACTAGTGCAGCTTGCTTCTATATAATATTCAATAGAAAACTAGGTAAACTCACCAGTTGATTGTCAAGGTGAAGAGCACTTAGAATCTTGAAATGTACTCCTTGAAGGTACTTATATCAGCCCTCGCAAGTAAAATATTGAATGATGAAGGTGGCCAGCTGCATGTAATCCAAGGGTAGTGAGATTCTTGAGGTACCCTGCTTTCTATCAATATCTAGAGGAGGGTCACCATGAAGAGTAAACTGTGCCCTAGCTGAGTGCACATCGATATCCTTTGACCATCTTTCCCCTTCTTGTGGTAACTTTGTGACTTCTGCCACTATCTCCTCTAAAAATTCTATTCTCAGACCTTTAACTACTGCAAACCCACCCTGTAAGGTATTCAAAAATTCCAGAGTGATTTCTTCATTAAATCCATTGACGCTCAGATAGTAGTCTAACCATCCTCTTCTGTGGAACTTTTCACAAGTAGCTGCTTCTTCTAAAAGAACGTTGTGATCAGTCGGCTCATGCCTTTGGAGATCCCCACCCATAAATTTCGTTGTCAAAATGCTGCCCTGTATAATGTATGTTGAAGCTTGAAATGGAGAATTCAATTACAGACTCAAATATTTTGCAGACTGAAGGTGAAAAAATTAAAAATGAACGAGTACTAAAGAACACTTGTACCTAGAATTAGAGCTATTTAAGAGGAATGAGTTTTCACAATTCATTCACGCATGTAAAGGTCTGCCACCCAAACATGTTGTGCCTAAATCATTATTACTTAAACTCATCGTCTAATAGTTTTGAATTCAGTTACAATTGATGACATAATCACAAGTTACAAACTTTATTAAATATTTATCAGCAGCCATTTGGAAAGATTTGCAAAGATTGTGACAAGACAGGTAGTAAATACCATAAAGCTCTAAAATGGTTAGAACAATAAACAACCCCTCCCCCAACTAAGTTGAAGGCACCAGTCCCACCGTGCCATGCC
The DNA here is from genome assembly GCA_018584345.1 of Thuja plicata. Taxonomy (NCBI): domain Eukaryota; kingdom Viridiplantae; phylum Streptophyta; class Pinopsida; order Cupressales; family Cupressaceae; genus Thuja; species Thuja plicata. The sequence goes on from MU226693.1 coordinate 115,036, forward strand.
TCACAAGAGAAATTAAATAAACAACACCTAACTCCTAAATAAAGTAAATAAAAATAAAGTATGTATGAGAGATCATGCCACAAACTAGGAAAGAGCTACAGGAAGAGCACCTCATGATTAGACATGCTCAGATGGAGTGATATGGTGGAATGCAAAAGGTGGAAGAGAGAGAAGGTGAGGTTAGGTGTTTATTACAGAGAACATACTTTCAGGAAGAAAGTATTTATTATGGGGTGAAGAGAACATAGGTTAAAGTGAAGAATGAATATGAGCAACCTACCCACATTTAGCCACTATAGGAGTCATGTGATCATCAGAATATTGAAATTGTTGCAGGAACTCGGCGCGACTTTGAGGCTTGTGATACAACTTCAAGCAGTAAACATTAACTAGTAACTTAAACCGAATAGGATCCACTATAGATAACTGAACAAAACCATTTGCAAAGACATAAATAATCTCGTATGGCCCTAACCAAAAGGTTTGAAACTTACTAGGAGCATGCTGATAATGAGAGTTATAGAGAAGAGCTCAATCACCCACAACAAACCGCTTGTCTTTGATGAACCGGTCATGCAAAAGCTTCTGCTGCTGCTGAACCAATTTAGTGTTAGACAAAGCAGACTTCCTCCATTCATCTAGAATATTCAAGGTGAGAACTCGCTCCTTCTATGCTATAGTGAGGTCAAGGTTGAGCTCCAATGTTGTCCACAATGTCTTATGCTCAAACTTGATAGGCATCATGGCAGTCTTACCATAGACTAATTGGAATGGGGTGAATCCTGTAGTAGACTTCCAAGTAGTTCGGTAGGCCCATAGTGCTTCAGGAAGTTTGGCCACCCAATCCTTCTTGTGAACAGCTACATTCTTTGTAATAATGGCCTCCAATTTTGGGTTAGTGACTTCAACTTGACTATTGGCCTGTGGATGATAAGGAGATGATTTTCCATGGAAAATTTTATATTCTTCAATCAAAGCAGCTAGAAGGTTGGAAGTGAATTGTGCCCCTTGATCAGAAACTAATTCCCTAGGAACACCAAAGTGGGTGAAGATGAACTCATATAAGAATTTAGAAACATTATTGTCATGAGGATGCTTCACCGGTTTTGCTTCAGCCCACTTGGTGACATAATCAGTGTAGAATAGGATATAGGACTTATTGTGAGAAGATGGGTCAATGGGCCCCACAAATTTAATTCCCCACTTATCAAAGGGTGTGACCACCACCTGAGGCTGTAGGGGCATTTCATCTATCTTAGTGGGCCTCCCCATGCACTGGCACCAATCACATTTCTTAGTATGGTGTGCTGCATCCTTGTGAAGATTTCGCCAATAATAACCAGTGACTAAAATCTTGAACAATATCTACTTGGCAGCAAACTACCCTCCACATGGCTCATCATGACATGCCCAAAGGATATTGTAAGTCTCATCCTCTTAGATGCATTGGCGCATAACTTGGTCAGGACCAATGTAAAACATGAAACCAACAATCCAAGAAAAGTTAAAACTTTTCTCAGCCAGCAATCTGCACTCTTTTGAAGAAAAGTGAGCCGACATCTATCCTGTTGTGAGATAATTGGCAATGTCAGCATACCAAGGATTCTGTGCAGTCAATAGGAAAAAATGTTCATCCAGAAAGCTATCATCAATTGCTGAAGGATCATTAGGAACATGCAAGCAAGAGAGAAAATCAACAACAATGTTGGCTTTCCCTGGCTTGTCGATAATTGTGATGTCAAATTCCTACATGAGTAGCAACCAACAAGCCAATCTTCCTGAGATGGTTAGCTTATTCATTAGGTACCAAATTGCTGAATGGTCTATATGGACAAAAATCTGATAACAAGTAATATAATGCCTTAATTTATTCAGAGCATAAATCACTGCAAGCAACTCCTTTTTGGTCACTGTATAATTGAATTCTTCTCCCTTTAGATTGTTGTTAATAAAATAAATGGCATGTTCAATTGCATCTTCTTGCTAGCCCAATACTGCTCCTATAGCATAATCTAAGGTGTTTGTATAAATGTGGAATGACAATCCCCAATTTGGCCCGTGCAACACTGGTGCGGTTGTCAGAACTTCCTTAAGCTGCAGGAAGGACTTTTCACACTCAAAACTCCAAGAAAAATCTAAATCCTTCTGTAATATCTAGCATGGCTGAGGAAACTCCAAACATCCTTCTTCTTTTTTGGTGTTGTCAGAGTACTGATTACTAAAATTTTGGTTGGGTCAACCTGTATGCCATGTGAGGAAATAAAGTGACCCAACATAACACCTTCCTCCATCATCATAAAGCATTTCTCACTATTGAGAGAGATATTTTAGTCCTGGTAATGCTTGAGGACTCTCTCCAGATTGATATTTTCCTCTTCAAAAGTGTTCTCATAAGTTGTGGAGTTGTCCATATAGATCTCTATACAATCAACATATATGTTAGAGAAAATGCTAATCACAACCCGCTGAAAAGTGGCCAGAGCATTGCACAAACTGAATGGTAAGATGAAATATGCAAAGGTCCCCTAGGGACAAGTGAAATTGGTTTTCTCCTGATCCTTTGAAGCAATTTGAATCTGATTGTAACCACTAAAACCATCTAAGAAGGAAAAATACTTCTTGCCAGCTAAATTGTCAAGGACTTGATCAATAAAGGGAAATGGGAAATGATCCTTCTTTGTGGTCATATTCAATTCCCTGTAGTCAACATAAACTCTCCATTTCTCCCCTTCTTAGGTACAATGAACAAGGGTGAAACCCATTGGCTATCTAAAATGGGGTAGATTAAGTTAGTGTTTAGCAACTTCTGAAGTTCAGTTTTGACAATGTCATGCAAGACAAGATTACCTCACCGTTGAGGCTGTCGTATAGGTTTATACTCTGGGCTAATGTAGATCTTATGAGTATAGAGCTTGGGATCTAACCCTCTCATGTCTGTGCAATCCCAGGCAAAAAAAAACACCAGGGAAAAGTATTGCTGATATTTAACTCCTTACCCGGATTGACTTCAACCTTAATCACCTTATCTACCATTGTTATTGGGCAACTGGAAGAGAAACCATTTCATGAGGTAATAAAGAATGAAGAAAGTGGGAGGACATAGAGTATGAACATGTATGTGGAGGTGGAAAAATAGGTTCCAAGATACAGTCAGACTATGTGCACCACTGAGTACTTCGACCATATGCATTTGTAACAATGGATCAAATTACCTCATCTTCCTCTTTAGCAGTTATAAATGGGTCTCTATCAATGAACATGAGCTGATGGATTGAGTTGGTTTCTAGATCAAGAACATCTAATTTTGGCCATACAACATCCTCATCTTGCAACATAGGTTGAGCAGGGGAGTAGAGGGTCCAATTTTTGGCATGGAATCCATTGGAAATTGTCATCTTCCCCGACCGGCAAGCTATGAAGGCATCAACGGTGGCTAACCATGGTCTGCCTAAAATGAGAGGATACCCACCCATATCAACTTTAGGGGAGAGAACAACAAAGTATACTGGATACTCCTAGGAATGTAATGTAACTATGACATCTTCTATAACCCCATCCGGTTTAACATTAGAGCTATCAGCAAGTTGCAAAATAGTTGGTGTATCTTGGAGGTCGGCAATGTTTAGATGGGGCAATATTTCTTTAGTCATGACATTTATGGACGCACCCACAACTAGGGATTTTGGGACTTTTATACCTTGGATGGTAACTGTAACCATAGGACTCCCGGGATCAGAATACTTGGGGGTAGTCAACTTCTCTAACATAAGATCAAAGAGCTGGCCAACAACGTGAATGGTTTTTGGATTATTTTTCTTCCTTCCAGGTTGTTTTATACATGCTTCCTATATGGATTTAGTGTAGATAGGGATTTACTTGATAGCATCTAACATAGGTATTTTGAGGTTATATGTTTCAATTGGTCAAGAAAGTCTATTACTACGTGGTTTACTACGGGTTCAGCTTGATTGGCTAACCTATGAGGAAATGGGGGCGCCTTGGCTATAGGAGCTGGTACATCTTCTTGGTCAATAGGAAGTTCTTCAACCTTGGTGATTATAGGTGGCTGAGGTGAAGGAAGCATGGTTCTTGATCTCAGATGGATATCATTTAAAGAATAGCTCTACTACTGAGCGGGCAGTTTTGTATTGGGATTGGGATTAGGCTATGTTGGCAGCTATGTTTTCTTAGGAGGGTTACAAGCGACTACAGGAGGAGGAATTAGGGATTTTTGTTGTAGAGGAGGCATTAGGGCTTGCTGATGAGATGGATTAGGCCATTGATTGGGTTTCTACCACCCCTGCTGAGGTTGCTGCCAACCTTGTTGAGGTTGTTGCCAACCTTATTGAGGTTGCTGCCAACCTTGCTGAGGTTGCTACCACCATGGCTGGGGTTGATGCCAACCTTGCTAGGGTGGTTTCCAGCCCTGCTGAGGTTGCTACCACCCTAGCTGGGGTTGCTACCAACCTGGTTGGGGTTTTTTCCAACCCTGCTAAGGTTGCTGCTACCTTGGCTGGGGTTGCTACCACCCTTGGGTGCCCATATTCAGAAAATTCTAAAATTGACTATTATTATTAAATTTTTGAAGAGGATCTTGTGGCATACCTAGTCTTGGGGCCCAAGGTTTGCATTGGGCAATGTAGAGAACCTCTTCATTTCCATCAATAACTTTGAACTCGGTGGGCGTCGGCTCTATCTCCAAATTTGCAATGGTCTTACACTTGTAGCTCCTCTTCTTCTCTTAGCAATGTGTACAGTATTCAACTAGCACCGCATCAACATCTTCTTTCTTTCTCCTTGCATGGTATCTATCTGAGTAGTGACATCATTAATGATGTCCTGCTTGAAGTTAGAGAGAAGATTAGATAGCTCCACTTTTGAAACTTCAGAGTCAGCATACTTTTGTGGTAGGTTTCTGATTCCCCCACCCTTCTTTACAGTGGCCCGGGAGTAGTTCAAGTAGATATTCTTGATATAATTCCAATTTTTCTATGTAATTTCACCACCAGCCATTAGGTCCAAAGCCACAATGCTCCCTTCATTGACACCTTTGAGAAACAGGAGTTTCTAAGATTCTCCATTCAATTGATGCTAAGTGTTATGCTACAGATTGAACATGAATGTGGAGACATAATCCTCCAGGGTCTTGTCCTCTTTCTGGGTCATCCTAAAGATATCATCACCTTTCAATTCATGCCCCTTATAGTACTCTTTGTATTTGGAAAGAAACATGTTGCTCATAGTAGCCCAATCCACTACAGCGTTGATACCAAGGCTGATAAACCATCTCAAATCAGCTTCCTTCAGAGTCAACGAAAACAACTTGAGCTTATGTGCATCAGTTGTATAATCGTAGCTTCTGAAAAGGACGTTGAAATCAAAGAGGAGGGTCTTGGGGTCTTCGGTGATAAGGCCATAGAACTTGGGCACTACCATAGAGGGTATGTTCTTCAAATTTTGGTTTCCCTATTGAGGAGGAATGAGGAAAGGGAAGGTTGGTTGAGCCATAGTTGGAGGAGGCCCTGGATGTTGCAGTAAATCTTCTGGCTCAGAAAAAAGTTTGTTTAGATGCAAGGATTCTTCAGAGGAGGATGATGAGGATGTTAAGTGGTCAAATGCATCAGCAAACACATTCTCAAATTGTTCTTAAACTTCTTTTTTCACAACTTGGGGTTCCTCAATTTTAGGGTTAAAGATATCGGCAACTAATTAAGAGGTCCAGCCTGATAATTTTGAGGGAGAAAATGCCCAATATGATCTCTTCTCCTATGCATAAAAAAAAATGCTAAACTAAGTCTAAAATGATTCTAGGCTAGATTAGATTGACACAATTCCCCGACAGTGGCGCCCAAAATGACTGCTCAATATAATACCTTTGCACCCAAGGATTATGCACCCTTTTGATAATGACTTTGTAACAAAACAAGCTAGTTATCATGGTAGAAATAGTATGCTAAACTCATTGAATAGTCAACCAGGGACATAAACTTCAAATAGTGTCATCAATGTATATGCTCTAACCTAGATTAGAAGTCATCACTTCCTACTCAAACTAATGAACTTGGAGAGATACTAAACTAGGAACTGAAATGAGCAAATTAATCTAAAGCTTTGAAGAATAAAACATTGCAGAAATAAACTCAAATATTCCCCTATGCTGCAGGAAGAACCAATAGTTTTGTTAACAATGGATGCAGGAGAAACAAAGTCCTAGATACTTTGAATGAACTCTAAACTAATTCCTATTGATAACTCTGAAACTAGTTCCTACAGACTATGAACTACTTCACCTTCCACGTGGGCCACCACAAAAGAGTTAATGGAATAAAACTCAAAGATGAAAAGTTGAAGATCTCATTTAACTATAAAGCATGAACATAACATGTAATAACAAGTCTATATTTCTTCTACTCTGTATTACAAAATGATTACATAAAACTAACTGATTCTTCTACTCCCAGTGTTTAGGAGTCAACTTATTTAAAGGACAACTACCACTACAACCTAAATCTAAGATCACTCCATCAGATGAGGATCGTAATCAATACAAAATATCTCATAACAGAATATGGCAGTTGATCAATAAATGGCCCAATAATGTAGCACACAATGGCATTAGATCCACGCGTGGCATACGAAAGGAAAATGTATTGACCCAGTCTTCCCATATATATATTGCAATGATGCTTCACCTAGCTAATGTGCTCTTGACTGGTTCAGCCCGCGGTCTATGGTGAGAGTGACTGACCTTGACTTCTTCAGTGCCACAATGCTAGTCTTTAGAAATTGTCCATTGATTTCTACAAAAGGATTATCACACACATACCATCTTCGACTCATGTATATATCTTTATCACTAATATTTAGAAGAAAGTATTAAACTTAATTAATGGTCTTGCAAGACATGTGGCTATAGGAAGGATACTACCCACAAACATAGCATAGGAAAGGAATCATTCATTTAGTATATTACTTCTGCATTTTATCATGTAAGATCATAAGTTTCAAGCATCATACTTCCATAGCCATTTTACTATCTACCTTCCTACTTATGTCCTTTTCATACATAAAATATATATAAATACCATAAGTTCAAGTATAAAATTGTTAAAAAGGTAGTAAAAGTGTTATAAAAGATGGCGATTAGATCGACTTCACCAAAAATGACTGCTTAGTATAATACCTTTGCACCTAAGGATTATGCATCCTTTTGACAATGACTTTGTAACAAAATAGGTCAGTTATCATGCTAGAAATAGTATGCTAAACTCATTGAATAGTCAACCAGGGACGTAAACTTCAAATAGCATTTGCAAAGTATATGCTCTAACCTGGATTAGAATTCATCACTTCCTACTCAAACTAATGAACTTGGAGAGATACTAAACTAGGAACTAAAATGAGAAAATTAATCTAAAGCTTTGAAAAATAACTCATTGCAAAAGTAAACTCAAATATTCCCTTTTGCTGCAGGAACAACCAATAGTTCGGTTACCAATGGTTGTAGGAGCAACAGAGTCCTAGATACTTTGAATGAACTCTGAACTAATTCCTATTGATAACTCTGAAACTAGTTCCTACTGACTATGAACTACTTCACCTTCTGCATGGGCCCCCATGGAAGAGTGAATGGAATAAAACTCAAAGATGAAAAGGTGAAGATCTCATTTAATTGCAAAGCATGAACATAACATGTAACAACAAGTTTGTATTTCTTCTACTCTTTATTACAAAATGATTACATAAAACTAACTGATTCTTCAACTCCTAGAGTTTAGCAGTCAAATTATTTAAAGGAAAACTGCCACTACAACCTAATTCTAAGATCGCTCCATCAGATGAGGATTGTAATCAATACAAAATATCTCATAACAAAATATGGCAGTTGATCAGTAAATGGTCCTAGAATGTAGCACATGATGGCACTAGATCCGCACATGGCTTACGACAGGAAAATGTATTGACCCAGTCTTCCCACATAGATCTTGCAATGATGCTTCACCTAGCTCACGTGCTCTTGATTGGTTTAGCCTGTGGTCTATGATGAGAGCGACCAACCTTGACTTCTTCAGCACCACAATGCTAGTCTTTAGAACTTCTCCATTGATTCTTGCAAAAGGATTATCTCACACATACCATCTTCGACACATGTATATATCTTTATCACTAATATTCAAAAAAAACTATTAAACTTAATTAATGCTCTTTCAAGAGATGTGGCTACAGGAAGGAAACTACCCACAAACATAGCATAGGAAAGGAATCATTCATTTAGTATATTACTTCTGCATTTTATCATGTAAGATCATAAGTTCCAAGCATCATACTTTGATAGCCTTTTTACTATCTACCTTCCTACTTATGTCCTTTTTATACATAAAATATATATAAAAACCATAAGTTCAAGTATAAACTTGTTAAAAAGATAGTAAAAGTGTTATAAAAGATGGCCATTAGATCGACTCATCATTCCTCATAAGAGGCTTTTCTTACTATTGTAGGTTCTTGACCATCTTAGGCATAACATCTTATGTGATCAACTCTTTCTTCCTCACTATCTGATAAAATTTGTTGCTGATGAACTTCCACTCTACCTTGCAAGCCATATATGTCATGATTTTCAATCTCATCATCATAATCCATATCATGACATGAATAATCATTATTCATACTATAATCACATAACTCATTTCCATCCTTTTCTTGCTCTTCATTTGCTTTTAAATATAAGGAAACAATACAAAAATTAGGATTGTGTGGTGCCTCATAGGCCTCACACCCAAAATCATCATTACACATGTGAATAGTATTTTTATGTAGGGGAACAAGAGTCCTATTCTCTAGTTTGTCTTTCCTTGATCCTTGAATTGGGTTACCATAGGGGTAATTCTACATCCTATTTTGCGGGTTATAATTATTATTATAGGATGGTTTGTTATTCTTTTGAGCCTTATACTCTCTGTATTCAAGTTCCTTTTTATTACTCCTATTAAAGTGTGGATCCTCTTTTTTACCCAATTTTCTTGATATCCTCCTATTCATCTCTATATTCACAACTATTTTATAGGCCTCTATTAAAGTTATTTTATTCTTGTCTCTAAGTGCATAGCCCATTTTTGAATCAAAAGCATTAAGCTAGGTAGAAAGACATACCTTTTGATCCAACTTCATTTTTTGAAATATCTTATGCATAGCTCATTGGAATCTTGTATTGAACTCAGTTACTTCTTCATTTGAGTTCTTCCTTATATTTTTGAATTCATTGAAAAAAAATATTTCATTACTCTTATCACCATATTGATCCTTGAATAGATCAATCAATTCATCCATTGTTCCTTAAAAACCATGAGAAATACTCCTAAACCATTCCCTAGCATCTTTTACTTGTGACTGAACAAATCATTTCATAAGGACATCTTCATGATTGATATTTAAATCATATATAAAATCAAAACAAATTCTTAAATAGTCTTCACAAGTTACAACATTATTTCCTGAGAATTTTGGAAGTTTTTCTCCCATATCTTTTGGTATTGCGTTAGAATAATCTAGGATTCCAAAGAAAGAAAATTGCTTGTACCTTTCTATAGGAAGTGGTCTCCTTTGGAATTTTTCACTTTCTTTAGGAGAAAATAATTTTCTATTGTCTTTTAAAGAAGAAGCCTTGTTCCTTGATGTTGTAGCATTCTATGTATCAACAAAACAAATTGTAGTAGATTGTAAGAAATCAATTTTCTTCTGCATCTCTATAGTAGCAGCTTCAGCTTCAAATTTCACAATAATATTGGCCATAGTTTCTCTTTCTTTTTTAATCTTTTCAAGGTCAATCTCTAGCTTAGACATTTGCTCAGTCAGGTTTTTGTGAGTTTTTGGCTCCTAAACTTTAGTTTCTGTAACTTTATTTTTCCCTTTACCTCTAAAGTTTTGAGGACCTAAAATTTTTTGGGTATTTGGAGTCTCCTGGTCTATGTGAGACCTCTCAATATTATTTGCAGCTTGATGTCTTAGAGATCTTCTCCTAAATTTTTCAACATTTTTTTTCTCATGCCTTTTATTTTTCTAGTCTTTTCCACTCTTCATTTTCTGAATAAGGGCTAGTTGTTTTATGATGATTCTTTCTTCCTCTGCAAGCTTATTAGAAGGAACTTTAGAGTCTGAGCTAATTGTGTCAGTTCCTTCTCTCTCACTAGAAGTGGTAGTGACTACATAGGTTTCTATTCCAAGGTCTGGGGTATTTTCATATTCTGAGGCACTCACCTCATGACTAGATTGATTGGTATTCTTCCTTCTAGTGCTATTCTCTTCATTTCTTAGAGAAGAATCATTAATGTTTGCCTGGTTCTTCTTCTGTCTCCAAGACATCTTAGTTTTTGAACTAGTGGGAATACCACTATCGAACTCAATTTCTATATTTTCTCTCATTTTTGACCTAGCATTCATATTTGTAAAATGTTTTACTTATGCAATGATTTCATAGATTTTCTTTTAGAGTTTCCACCTAATTACAATTTTGGGAAATATGACTACTGTTTGAATGACCTAAACTGGAAAAATTAAACTGTAAATTGATTTTACTTTTGAAACACACCAGAGATTTCTTAAAAGTTTCTTTTCAAATTTTACTTAATTCCCCAACAAAGTCGCCAGTTTGTTAGGGATTGTTTCTTGCTGAACCTTAGTATGCTTAATTTTTTGTTTTAACTCTATGACTCCCAAATTGAAATAATTGATTCAAGCAAGAGAAATGCCTAATTGACAATGGTTTTGATAATATTTGAGGAAACTATTACCTCCTTCTATTTTGAGATCCACTGACTCAGGAAGGCATTACCTTTAAATGATTACTGATCTTATAGTACTTTAAAGTGGATTATATCTTATTAATAATTTTTTGAATGCATTTTACTTTATCAATAAGTAAATAACTATGCAAAGGACTGTGAATAGCTTGATATAGATCTTAATAATCCAAACTAGTATTTTGACAACAACAAATAGTAATGCAATAAGGATTTTCATCCTTCTTCCTTTTATGGTTCACAAAACTTAGGAGGGATAACCTATTTGATTCTCTCTTAAAGGAATCAACAAACTTGAATTGTATACTCTATGAGTAAAATTTCTTATGAGTGTATGCTTTCTTATAAGTGTAATGTAAATGTATGATTGTTCTTAAATGTTGGATGCTTGAACAATTACTTGACCAAATATAAACTAGTACCTAATCCTTTGGGCTATAGAGTCAATATCTGGTATAAGTCCTGATGGGGAGCTCCCCTCCTAGAGCCTTCTAGCTCTCTCCAAGACCTTCACTTTTTCTCTCTTAGGGTCTCTTTCTCTACCCTAACTAGAGGATGATTTCCTAATCCCCTAACTCCCTAGGAACTTCCCACCAAGTTCAAACTCCTCTCTACTCTCCTCTCAATAGCCTTCTAGCATCCATGGCTTCTCTAACCTCCTCTTCCAACCAATGGTGTCAATTACCTAAGGAATGGTTTCCCAACTCCCCATAGGTCTAATCCAACCCTTATGGTTTCAATTTTGTGGATTATAGGCCCTTTTTCCAATCAGGTTCAAAAATTCAATCTTTTAGGCCTTGTAGCCCTTTTAGGCCTATTAGCCCTCTGAATCACTGAAAATGTGATTTCTCTCCTAAAATACCTTAACAACCCTAGAAAAAAATCCCATATTCCATGTGCATTTTTCTTCCTCTTAAAGATTTTCTAGGTCTCTGATCACAATTCTGTCCGTACAATGGACTTTTTCCAAACCCCTAAAAATAAGGGTTTCTAGGGCATGATGACTGGTATGGCTTCTTGGTTTTATTCCACTGATCTAATGAGCTCCTCCAAACTCCTCCTTCCAAAAAAAGGTCTAAACCTCATGTCTCTACACTCCACTATCACTGACTGGCACATACCAATCAATTTGCAACCTCCATTGTTGCTGCACTACTCAGTCACCCTAGCAAGATTAGCTAGTACTCGCCTAGGGCCTGATTGTTTTCAAGCTTCCCCTGCACACACACACACACACACACTCCACAAGCCATATGTAAAAATTATATACAAGGATCTAATGGATTCCAAGTGTTCATGAATTTTGAACCATGGGAACTCCAAATAAAGCCATTCTTTACATGACTGGACCAAAACTAGCCAGTGAACTCACAAAATACAAGAAATTAAATAAAACTTAACCATAAAGAACAAATAATAAATATAATTCCACAGAGATCTTAAGAATTATATTGCAAAGACTGTCTATGCTTTCTGTTACCTAAATTTTCCCATCCTGTGCAATTTGGCCATCCTCTGTGTTTTCCGCCCAAAAAATGGCTACCCCCTCTTTTCAAAAGTCTTTTCCTTGTCTCATCACGCAGTCGCGGTGATTTTATGCTCAAGTCATTCAGTTGCGCGAGTGCGCGACGAGCTACCAATCACAGTCGTCGCGCAATCGTGATCTATTTTTGCAAAGGTCTTTTCTGTCTGCGAGTGAGCGACGGGCTCGAATGGGAATGCATCGCACAGTCGCGCTGACAGTTTCAACAGGCCAAAAGGGTCTGCGACCGAGCGACCAAAGGATGTGAATGCTCATCGCTCAATTGCTACAGTTGTCACATGAAAGGAAAAGAGGCTGCGGGTGTGCGACGAGCTGGACGAGCAGAGTAGTCACGTGGTCACCAAGCAATAAAGGTAGGCTGAATGCTGCCTGCGAGTGCGCGACCGAGGAGAAACGTTGCTCATCGCACAATCGCCGATGTTTCAAAGTGAACAAGAGATGGCTCGCGACTGAGTAATTGATGAAAGACTGGGTGTTGTCGCGCACTCGTCGATCGAAGGGGAGAAAGAAAATGTTGCTTGCGACTGAGCGATTGAGCAAAGAGCTGCTCGTCGCGCACTCACTGAGTAATGAAGGCAAAGTAAAAAGGAGCTCGCGACTGTGTGATTAATGAATATAAAAGGCCTCGTCACTCAGTCGCGAATTAATGAAGATAAAGAGCGGGGTCCACCTTCATTCGCTTGATCACGTGAAAAGTTCAACAGTTGATAAAATGTCTTCCAACTTGGCTACCATCCCTTGGTCGCCTTGTCGCCAGAACCAGAAAAGTGACTCAGCGTCCCAGTATGTAGAAAGTAACCAATGGCCGTGTGATAGGTGGCATATGGCAGGTGGATGTGGGTCCTCAGTCGGGTGATCGCCACACGGAGAAAATTGATCATGCGACTTCGAGACTTAGTACTCTTTCCCTTCAGTCGCAGGATCGCGTGATGATTTAAGGGCAACCTCAATTTTTTAGCGACTTAATGCCAGCCGCCTGATGCAAAGCTCAGAAGATCCAACGGTGGATGCGTGGTCGGGTGATCAAAGTGCCCTACAGAGAAAGTACTCCTGACTCAGCGACAAGGGTCAGTCAGGATGTTGCAAGAAGAATTAAAGGTCACATGATGACTGTTAAGAAAAGTCAAAGGGCTCAGACATAGGTTCTCCCGACTTGGTGACTAGGCTTTGTCGCGTGGTCTCGAGACTGAGAGATAGCATCTGGCGATCAGGTGACAAGCCATGGTGGTTAAAGGTGACAGTTAGGTGCTGGGTCGCTAGAAGGAAGGTGAGTTAAGTGAAATGCCTCGCAACTTTGATTTCACACAGTCGGGATGTCGCTGGATCTGGCTCAAGTTAAACAGAGGTTAAAAGTCCATTTTAACCTAGTCTAGAGATTAAACCCTGGTTAAGAGGAAGTGTTCGCGACAAGGAGACTAGCCGTTGGTCGCTAGGTCGCAGGACTTCGAATTTGAAGAGATGACGGTAGATTTGATGCTGTAAACACTCGGCAGCCATGGTTCCTCCATGCTTGTGTTCCAGAGCTGATCAGAAGGGTCTAATTGCAGAGAGACCATGCACAATGAGTCTATTAATCCCTAGGATAAATTTGTTCGACGGAGAAACAAAAGATTCAGAGACGTGGAAGGATACAGAGTCCAATCAGAAGTTATTGCTCTCAGTTGTAGTTGGAAGAAGGACATGGTCATGATCGATGAGTCATTGACGAGGTATTGAGCGGCGGCGGTCAAGGGTCACTTCTCATCCTGGGAGACTGTGATCAGTTGGTGAGCATTCATGACAGAGATCTAGTTGCACAGTATAGCTGATTTTATCCAGGTTGCTTGTCCACGATGCGTAATCAAGTACAGGGATGGGCGCAAGTTAAAAATTTGATCTGATCAGGATTCACTTGGTGCACATTTATGGCCAGATTAAATTTTTTTCCTAGGGTCAATGAGTACATTGTAAATCTGTAACCCTAGTTAGGTTTTCTGAGACTCCTGCCTGCGTGCATGGGAGTATTTAAAGTTTTTGAGAGCCTTAGTGCTCAGATTTTGGCATTTTGTAAA